>JAMPIT010000515.1:0-458114 GCA_026261815.1 Monarcha castaneiventris obscurior | reverse complement strand
ATGAGGCTGTGAACTGCCAATCCATTTGTTAATAAAGACTCACAACAAAAACCGGTGGCACTGGACAGGTGGATGGACACTGGGACAGAGAGGCGGAGTGGGAGACTCTAAAAGAAGAGCTAGACATGCGTGCAATTATAATCCAAGGGTATAAAAGCCCAGGGATTCTGTTGTTGGGGATCCTCCTCCTCAGCACCAGCTCGATCTGTTTCTGTATTACTGTGCCATGAATAAATTGCTTTATGGAACTAGACACCTGAGACTATGCTATGGGAAACCTAGGCTGAACCGATAAAGAAACCTGGTCTGACTGCAAGTGGGGCACCCATCAGCTCACTGGAGCTGACCACTGCGAAGGGACTTCAGTCCCGGGAGTGAAAGTCTCTAGTATTGGGAGTGTGGCTGCCAGAGACACTGGCAAGTTTCCTTAACGTTAACAAATCAAAAGTGAGTAAAGTAAATGTTTTCATTTATCTGATGTGCATCACTTTTTAACTGCACACGATTTACAATTACATTTCTTCAAAAGGAAGGACCTGTACTATTTAACAAAGATCCATATACAATTTAAAACTGTAGGCTGTTTTCATGTTCTAGCAGAGACAGGTTGTGCTCCATATTCTCTACTTTATAAAGAATATATGAAGGAGGTGAGGAAAGATTTTCCAGGGATTTGGTTACTGGGAGTGGATTGGAATTTCAGCACTGAAATTTAGGTTTTATTACATTACCACTAGAACAGGCACAGAAACTAAGAGCTTAATGCAACCTGAATGTAAGCCGTGAGGAGTCTTACTTGATTCAATGAATAGTAAACATGATAAAGAGTTGGGTTTGTGTTATTGACATTTACTTTCCTTGATAACATTTCTCTTGGCAGAGAAAGCCACAACTGTAGGGGAGAGTACACTTCACATTTCTAAATGTTTTTATTTTGCCATCCGTGGGAAAAAAGAGGCAATCACATTTTTTTCCTGGGGTTTTGTTAATTTTTATTTTCTCTTTTGGACCTGATGTGTTGCTTAGGGCCACCCAGGGTAAGGTTTTCCTTTGATTTGTGTTCTGGAGCCGAGAGGCACAGGCAAGCCTTATCTTTGTAGAACACTAATTTACAAAATTGAATTCATATCCTTGAATAACTTAAAGAAAGATCACAGAGCAGAGAACATATGGGGAAAAGAAAGGAAAAAGGACAGCTTAAATTCTAGAGAGCAGTAAAATGTGTTTGAAGCAGCTTACTGCAAGCAGTAAATTGCTCACTCATCTATGTTTAATCAGCCCCTTATTAAAGGGTTAATTTAATAAGCAGTAGAAGTAAGACCACCATGAAACTTTACAGAACTCTTACAGTTGTGGTCTTTGCTTTTTAGAAAAGAAGCATTAGATCTGAACCATTTTCAACAGAGACTGGACCCAGTTCCAGTTATCATAGATGAATAGAATTTTTTTATTTCTTTTCCTTCCTTCCTTCCTTCCTTCCTTCCTTCCTTCCTTCCTTCCTTCCTTCCTTCCTTCCTTCCTTCCTTCCTTCCTTCCTTCCTTCCTTCCTTCCTTCCTTCCTTCCTTCCTTCCTTCCTTCCTTCCTTCCTTCCTTCCTTCCCTTCCTTTCCTTTCCTTCCTGTCCTTCCTTCTTTCCTTCCTTCCTTCCTTTCCTTCCTTCCTTCATTCCTTCCTTCCTTCCTTCCTTCCTTCCTTCTTCCTTCCTTCCTTCCTTCCTTCCTTCCTTCCTTCCTTCCTTCCTCCTTCTTCATTCCTTCTTTCCTTCTTTCCTTCTTTCCCTCTTTCCTTCTTTCCTTTCTTCCTTCTTTCCTTTTTTCCTTCTTTCCTTCTTTCCATCTTTCCTTCTTTCCTTCTTTCCTTACTTCTTTTCTCTCATTCTCTTCCAATCTTTCTCTTCCTTCCTTCCTTCCTTCCTTCCTTCCTTCCTTCCTTCCTTCCTTCCTTCCTTCCTTCCTTCCTTCCTTCCTTCCTTCCTTCCTTCCTTCCTTCCTTCTTCCTTCTTTCCTTCCTCCTTTCCTTCCTTCCTTCCTTCCTTCCTTCCTTCCTTTCCTTTCCTTCCTTCCTTCCTTCCTTCTTCCTTCCTTCCTTCCTTCCTTCCTTCCTTCCTTCCTTCCTTCCTTCCTTCCTTCCCTTCCTTCTTCCTTCCTTCCTTCCTTCTTCCTTCCTTCCTTCCTTCCTCCTTCCTTCCTTCCTTCCTTCCTTCCTTCTTTCTTTCCTTCTTTCTTTCTTTCTTTCTTTCTTTCTTTCTTTCTTTCTTTCTTTTCCTTCCTTCTTCCTTCCTTCCTTCCTTCCTTCCTTCCTTCCTTCCTTCCTTCCTTCCTTCCTTCCTTCCTTCCTTCCTTCCTTCCTTCCTTCCTTCCTTCCTTCCTTCCTTCCTTCCTTCCTTCCTTCCTTCCTTCTTCCTTCCTTCCTTCCCTTCCTTCCTTCCTTCCTTCTTTCCTTCTTTCTTCCTTCCTTCCTTTCCTTTCCTTCCTTCCTCCTTCCTTCCTTCCTTCCTTCCTTCCTTCCTTCCTTCCTTCCTTCCTTCCTTCCTTCCTTCCTTCCTTCCTTCCTTCCTTCCTTCCTTCCTTCCTTCCTTCCTTCCTTCCTTCCTTCCTTCCTTCCTTCCTTCCTTCCTTCCTTCCTTCCTTCCTCCCTCCCTCCCTCCCTCCCCTCCCTCCCTCCCTCCCTCCCTCCTCCCTCCCTCCCTCCCCCCTCCTCCCTCCCTCCCTCCCTCCCTCCCTCCCTCCCTCCCTCCCTCCCTCCCTGCCTCCTCCCTCCCTCCCCTCTCCCTCCCTCCCTCCCTCCCTCCCCTCCCTCCCTCCCTCCCTCCCTCCCTCCCTTCCCTCCCTGCCTGCCTTCCTGCCTGCCTTCCTTCCTTCCTTCCTTTTTTTTCTTCTCTTTCCTTCTCTTTCTTTCTCTCTCTCTTCCTTCCTTGTCGCCCTGGTTTTCACAGTGCTCCATGTTTTTACTTTTGTAGTAGAAGTTCTCATGCCTTTTCTATAAACATAGCTCTTGTTTTCTAACCAGCTAAGAATGTTTACTGAACTTTTAGGTAGTTGTTCATTCCTCTCTCCAAGGCGGAGAAAGGTGATAGACTGTGTTCCTATCCTGTAAAATGCTAGAGGTGTTAACCTCATCTACCAATGTATGATTGTTTTAGAAGAGGTATAAAAGTGTGACAATAAAGGTGGGCAGGCCCTTTTGGCGCTGCTCCGTGGCCCTTTTGGCCTCTGCTCGGTGGACCTGCTGCCTAGCCTGCTGTTTGAGTCCGCGTGTTCGTGTCCCGACACTGAGACATCTGGTGGCCCGTATGGGGAACTGCAGGTATAGGTAAAAATAGCAGGTAAAATTTTTTTTAGAAAATATGGGAATCTCTAGGGAGAGATCCTCTCATGACTCCGTGGCGTTAGAGGTTCTCGAAATGTGTTTAGAAGGTGAGAACATGGCTATTCGCAAGGTAGACTTAGAAAATTTATATTTTTGGGTCAGGGATAATGGTTTTATCCCAGAAGACTGCCATATCCTTGACAAATCCAAATGGAAGTCAGTTGGTAAAGCCTTAGGTTCCGCTGTGGCGGAGACTGAGGACGAGGATGTGGTTAAGTTACTATTCTCCTGGAAACGGGTGAATGCTGTGGTTCAAGGCCAGAAGAGTTCTTCAGGTGGTATTACCCCTGTCAGGACGATCGGAGATTTCTCTGAGCCACTCGAGTTAGAGCAGGACAGAGAACAGGGCAGGCAAACAGCGTCTGAGCTCACCCCCCCGCCGCAGCCCACGGAGACAGGGGATGGGCCCCCCCGGAGAGAGCTCGGCCCACTGGCCAGCTGGCTGCGGAGGATAGCCCGGCTCCCGGGGACGTGTCGGCCCCCCTGAGCCCCGGGGAGCGAGAGGCGCTGGCCCCCCTGCCCGCGCGGCGGCGGCAGCGGGGCGGCGTGAAGCCCCCAGCCCCCTGCACCTCCCCGGGCCTGGCCGGGGAGGGCGAATCGCGGGTGCGTGCCACGGTTACTGCAGAATGCCCCTGCTGTGGGGTTCGCATGAGATACCCCCCCGGGGCGGCGGGGGTGCAGATAGAGCTGGCCCCTGCCGGGGACGCGGGCTCTGATGCCGGGTGCTGGCCCGGGGGCTCTGAAGCCGTGCGGGCGGACGGCTCCCCTGGGCCGGCGAGTCCGGCTCCGGGCAGCGGGGGGGCCGCCCTTCCCCCTGGGCCCGCGCGGTCTGCACTCGGTCTCCGCGCTGGCGGCAGGACCCAGCTGGGCGCAGTTTCGTCCCCCCCCCGGTCTGAGCGGATCGCGCGGGCGCGCCTGGTGCCCGCGGTGTCTTTGGTTGCACAGCGGGACAGCGCCGCGGAGACGCGGGAGCGGCAGCTCCAGGTGGCTCGGCCCCCCCCGCGCGGGAGCGGGGGAAGCGCCGCCGAGCCCCGGTCCGTGCTGCGGCTGCGGCTGCAGGGGCGGGGGCCGCGGGGGATTCGTATTGTGATTTCTCCGATAACGCCAGCTCAGTCTCATCGGTTTCGTCCATGAGACGTTCGAAACGTGCAAAAACCGCTAAGGCTGCTAATCCTGATAGCAACTCTGCTTCTAGCAGCCTTTGGAATATTCCCCAGTGTAAAGCGACGGTTCGCCCTCGTGAAAAGGCGAGGTTCTGGGGTGATGTGAAAGCAAAACCTGAGGCACTGCCTAGTCATCCTCCTGTGCTGCAGAGCAGGCAGTGGGGGCAGGCTAGCAGGAAACCAGGAAGGCAGGTGCGGAAAGGCACGGCTGTCTTGTGTTTCTGCTTTCGGTGTGGGGGGCCCAATCATATTGCCAGGCACTGCAAAGCTGCAGTTTCTGTTACTGGTCGGCCTTGTCTGCACAGCAGAAATGGTCGTCTTAGACTCTTGCAGAGTGCACAAGGTCCCCCTGGATGCTTTTGGTCCCTTGGGCGGTGGCCTGAATGTTTTCCTCCTGGGCAGGTCTGGTGCCACCATTCAGGATATTCTTGTGCATCAGGGACTCATTGATGCAGATTATAAGGGACGCATATATGCCCTGGTTTATGGTTTTCACACCCACCCCCCCACCCCCTGGTTACAATTCCTGTGAAGACTCGCATTGCTCAACTTGTTCCCTTTAAGTCCTCTGTTCTCAGGACAGAATCGAGGTCACGAGAAGATGGCTGCTTTGGGTTCCACTGGGCCCCCTCAGGTTCATTGGACTGCTGTCATGACCAGAAAACGTCCTGAGATGCGGTGCACCCTGTCCATCCCTGATGCTACGCTGCCAGAGATATCTCTCCGAGGGCTTCTCGACAGTGCTGCGGGACAAAGCGCTGCTACGTGAGCCAGAAGCCTGTGGTGATGACGAACTCAGAGGGACAGACGGCCGTGATTAGGCCTCGTGTTACTGAGACTGTTACAAACCTCTGGGGGAGGGATGTTCTGGCTGCATGGGGGGTGCACATTGGGACGGAATTTTACTAGGGGCCACTGCGGTGAAAGGCGCAGTGTCTTACGCCTCTGATATGGTTTTCACAGTGCCAGCAATTAACACTGCTGGACCTGCACAGAGATATCAATGGAGGATGCTTCCCCAAGGGATGCGGAATTCACCGGCCATATGCCAAATGTATGTGGCCAGAGCCTTGTCTGGAGTTCGCAGGCAGTTTCCTGGTGCTCAGTTTTATCACTATATGGATGACATATTGGTGGCTGCATCCACCCAGGATGAGCTGCTGCGAATACAGCCTCAGTTGCTCGATGCTCTGCATTCACATGGGCTGCAAGTGGCTCCAGAAAAGGTTCAGCAACAACCTCCTTGGAAATATTTGGGGGTCGAAATTTTGGAACGTACAGTTCAACACCAAGAGGTGCAATCTGTGCAATCAGTGAAGACGCTGAATGATGCCCAGAAATTGGTGGGTGTCATTGCTTGGTTACGTCCGTATTTGGGACTGACCACGGCGCAGTTGTCTCCTTTATTTGATTTGTTGAAGGGAGACCCTGATTTGAAGTCACCTCACACATTGACCCCAGAGGCACGTCAGGTGCTGGAGGAGGTGCAGAGAGCTGTTTCTGCTCGACAGGTTTATCGCATTGATCCCTCCGTTGATGTCACTGTCTTCATTACCACACCAGATTTGCATCCCACAGGTATCATTGGCCAATGGAGTGACGAATGGTCCGATCCTTTGCACGTCCTGGAATGGGTCTTCTTGCCCCATCGGCCGCAGAAGATGGCAACCGCATTGTTTGAGCTGATCGCTCGCTTGATAGTCAAATGCCAGCAACAGTGTTTGCAATTGATGGGTGCAGACCCCACACAGATTGTACTATCGGTACAGCGGGAGGACTTTGACTGGAGCTTTGCGAACAGCGTTTCGCTGCAGAGTGCTCTAGAGAATTTTTCAGGGCAGATTGCGTATCATCTGCCTAGCCACAAGTTGCTGCAAGTGGCGAAACACACAGAGATTTCTCTGAGACCCAGACACAGTCAGGAGCCTGTGCACGGACCCACTGTCTTTACTGACGGTTCAGGCAGAACCAGGAAGGCCATTGTTGCTTGGAGGGATGGATCTGAGTGGCAGGTTGTGGAAGGTCATGAGGTTGGCTCAGCCCAATTGGTTGAACTGAGGGCTGCTTGACCGGAATGAAAGTGATCAAGTGGGTGGAACATCGAGTGATGGCTCAGATGCAGACGATGTTGAGTGTTCACTCCGATGGCCCTTCCACAAGCAGAAATTGAACATGGTTCATTTTTCTTTTTTCTTTTTCTTTTTTAAAGGTAAAAAGGGTGAGATGTCGCCCTGGTTTTCACAGTGCTCCATGTTTTTACTTTTGTAGTAGAAGTTCTCATGCCTTTTCTATAAACATAGCTCTTGTTTTCTAACCGGCTAAGAATGTTTACTGAACTTTTAGATAGTTGTTCATTCCTCTCTCCAAGGCGGAGAAAGGTGATAGACTGTGTTCCTATCCTGTAAAATGCTAGAGGTGTTAACCTCATCTACCAATGTATGATTGTTTTAGAAGAGGTATAAAAGTGTGATAATAAAGGTGGGCAGGCCCTTTTGGCACTGCTCCGTGGCCCTTTTGGCCTCTGCTCGGTGGACCTGCTGCCTAGCCTGCTGTTTGAGTCCACGTGTTCGTGTCCCGACACTGTGACACTTCCTTCCTTTCTTTCTCTCTTCCTTTCTTTCTTTCTTTCTCTCTTCCTTTCTCTCTTCCTTTCTCTCTTTCTTTCCCTCTTCCTTTCTTTCTTCTTTCCTTTCTTCTTTCATGCCTGCCTGCCTGCCTGCCTTTCTTGCCTTCCTTCCTGCCTGCCTTCCTTCCATCTTGTCCCTTTGGGACTGTGACATATATTGAAGGTTGGTTATACCATCTCACCTATGTCATAGTCCTAACAATTTGCCTTTGCTAAACAGGAATATTGATGCAAAAGAGAATTCTGCTCATCTTTTACTGCCTGAGCCACCGAGCACCAAGGCATCCACTCTGTGTCCCAGATTGCGATAGGTACTGACATTGGAGAGGAACCCACACTGCACCCCAGGGCAGGAGGAACAGATCAGTCTGCAGAAACAGGGGTGAAATGGAAATGTCCCATTTCCAGCATGTACAGGAGAAGTATTTCCTGCAAAGGAACTACCTACTCCTCTGTGCCTGAAATCCATCTACTACATAGAGTGAATCTGCTCTTCTCACACCCAGTGCTTGACCTGTGCCTGCAGCTACCAGTTCTGCAGTTCACATAGGCACAAGCAGAGCCAGTACCCTAAGCTGATGTGTCCTCTTTCTCTCAGATGACACCTGAAAAAAGATTGGCTTGACTGAAGGCCGAGCCCTGAGCATCCCTGTTCCATAGTCTACCACCTACCTGTCTGTAATGACCCCAGCTCAGCCTGAAGGCACTGAAGCAACTGTGAGACCTGATTAATACAGCAATCTGTAGGTTTGGTAGGTCACCTGGGCCACCTGACAATTATATGTCTAGTGAATAAATGCCTTCATGAAAAGAAAAAAAGCCAACAAAAATAAACCAAGTCAGGTATGATTATAAGAGGCAGTGTGTTTAATAAATCAAACCAGTGACACTAGAATGTAGAAAGTTTTTTCTTCTGTAAAGTACTAAATTCTCAACTCATGATGTCTTTTGCCAAAGCAGATCTGTGAACTGCCTCATTCAGACTTGTGCACACTAGCTCAGGGAAGTAATATTCAGCTTTCTTCTGCATTTAATGCTGTTCCTATATAGAGAAATCCATTAGCATTACCGCTTTACATAACATTTTCTCACATTTATCATTTTGGAGATGGTTCCTCAGATTTGTGCCCTTCTTTGAAAGAGTTTGCAAATTTTGCAACTCTGGCAGATAGAAGGATGCAAACTTTTCTATAAGTGATCATAAAACACATTGCTCAAATGCTTCCACTTTTCCATTTCAAAATTATTTTTATTACAAACATGTCATGACCAAAACCTACCCCTAATTTCCCAAGTGACATCATTAAACTTTCAAGGAACTGATGACAAACTGATAGTTCCAGAGCAGGGGACAAAAATCCCACACTGAAAATGGGAAGAATTTCACAAGAAACCTTGGTGAAAGCCAGAATACATCCCTATAGATCCCTACACATCCCCTGAAATTGATATGAACTGTAGCTGGGATTTTTCAAAAGCAGGGCTGAAGATGCTTGAAGATTGGCTGAAGATTGCTTTTACTTTTAGTAAAACGCTGCACACTCAATGTTTCCTCAACATCCTGTGTAGCAGCTAGTAGAAAACAGCAGTCAAAATGTCTAAGAAGAAAATGTAGGTATGAGAATTCAATTTAAGTAGGTTTTAATTGCTTCTTCTGATAACACCATTTGACAATAACATTTGTTTCTAACTAGTTGTTAAAACTGTAATGAAATTTAGAGCAAGAGATACAACAGTAGTTCAGTGCTGATATGATTCTATCCAAGTGCTCAGTTTCCATCAGACAGCAGTCACATAGTGTTTTGTTGCCTCCCTGTAGTGTGGGCCGTTCACAGTGATGGAGTACTCCGTCTAGTAAGGTATTGAGCAACAGAGTGTGATTTAAACGTGGTGCAATTAATAGTGAACTGCTATGCAAAATCGGTTTCAATAATTGTGGATGTGCATGGTTTCTGTAAATAGGCATTGCTAAAAGTAGAGCGATTCACAGCTGTAGGCTGAAGTATTAGAAAAATACCTATCTAGTGGCATCAGCAGTACACAGGTGGAATGATCTGAAGGACACATGCTCTGAAACTCCATTCTTCTTACACACAATGTAGCATCACACAATGTAGCATCAAACAATGCATTCAAAAGAATAATTTTTGAGGAGAGGGGATGATTTGATTGTAATGTTCATCAATTTTTTGCTTTATATACTTACACACACATCTTTTTCCTTACACTTTTGAAGAATTCCCACATATGACTTTATGCTTTTCCTTTCCTTTTCCATCCATTTTCCACATATTTGAATTTGGCTGCCTGTCTGGTTACGATCAGCAGCAATGGCATCTTATACTTCCCGTGAGTAGACCAAAAGAAACTTTCACATAGGAACTGAAAGGATGTATAATGTAATTAAAGACAGACCTACTATAATCCAGTACTGTCAATAAAATGGTTTTTTCCTTGCCTACTTGAGTTATTTCTGGATGACCTGTTTCTACAGCTTAAGCAAGAAGCTGCTTTGCCAGGCAAGCCTAGTGGAAATGAGATCAGAAGGGAAAAGATGTGGCTTTATACTGTTACTTCTATCGATAGCATATGTGGTAAAATAGGATATTTTCACAGTTGTCATTGGAATATGTGAAATTCCCCGCTGGAAATGGATAGCTGTGGAGGGCTGAGAGCTTTTGACTCAGGAGTCCTCTGCACTCCCTTGGAGGAGAGAAGCCTGAGGGCAAAAGGACTAAGAGATAAGAAACTTCTCTCAAGGTTACAACTACCCCCAGCATGCCTTGTTTCTGTGTGGTAATACCTTGTATCCAGTTGGTAAATTGGGTTCTACCCCACCCCCTGCTTTTCCCATAAAAAGGGCTCTGGGTCTGCCCTGAACAGGGAGCCGATGTCCCTGGCCTCCCCTTCACAGAGACTGCTGGACAATAAAAGCTACCTCTGTGGAACTGCCACACACGGCTCCTGTCTCTCTGTCCCCGAGTTTGCCTCGGGTGGTTTCACAAAGAACTGAATCACAAAAGCTGAAATCACTTGTAGCTGAGAAATCTCGCTACACTTGCTGAAATCACCCGCTATCCAAGGAGGCTTGCCTTTGCCCTTAGAAAAGTTGTTCTTTGCTAGACGCTCTTTCTAGGAAGGTCCTGGCTTCTGGTGCCTAACCAGCATCAAGCCTCCTTGCGATAGATAGTCTCTAGTTTAGTGAGAAGAGATTTATATAAAAATCAACCACAAAGGCAATAAGATCTCAGGAAGGAGATGCTTCACAGTTAAAACTTAATCTATAAATAGATCACTTTGGATGTATGTGCTCAGACACATTATATATGTTAACTATGAGAATTAAGTCATCTGGAGTAATTTGTCTGATTAGTCATTATTTTATTTCAGGGCCTTTGAGACTGGATACTTATGTAGGAGGTTCTTTCTGTTGAGTAGGGCATGAAGGAAATCAATCGCCACTATTCCTAAATTCTTGATTCCATGAGCAATAATTAATGGCATTAAACTACTCATACAAAAATAGATGTTGTGTAAAAAATAGATGTTGTGTAAAATAACTTCTTTATTTCCCTGGAGGCGTGTCTCTACTTTTCATGGAATTTGACTTAATTTTCTGTTAGTGGAAACTTCCTTTAATAACTGGTGTGGTCACTTCACCCACAATAACATTTAAGAGATTTTTATGAATTTAACTTTTGCTGAGCATTTTCTCCTATGAAGTACTTCCCATCTTTTGTTCTTCCAGGGATGCACTGAGCCTCTTATATGACACAACCTATTCCTCCTCACTGATGTAAATTGTTCATTTCATAGGGATTTTAGAAATCATCTCGCCCAGCTCTTCAGATTACATTCTTCACCACAGTGAAATTTCAAATGCTGCTGCACTTTCGTTTCTCAGTTTAACCTATTATTAAAATAGATGCCTTTTCATAATTCACATTCATAATCACAATATTTAATCATTTTTTCAACTGGATATTTTGGTCTGCGGTCAGCTGATTTGACAACATTTTTCCACAATGATTTTTATAGTCTAGGTAAGACTGTGTTACTTACACTTCAGTAGTGTGAAATTTCTCCCCATTTCAGTGACTCATACTGAAACACAATTTTAGGATTCCATAGCAGGTGATAAAGGGGACACCTCTCTCTTTTCACAAGCTATATTATAGGATGATTCCAGGAAACCCATCATCTCTCTTGCTTAGTTTTCCCTCCTTTACGTTTCCATCAGGTTGGTAGAGTGGTTTTTGCAGTAATGTTCTAGTTCCTGCAGTGGTAGGACTGATTGAAAGGCATTACCAGCTCTCTTCAGGGATACAAATCACTTTTCAGTAAGAGAAAGCCTTCTACTAGATCTTATTTTGTCCAGTGTATAGGCAATATCTAAATTTCTTATATATATATCAGTATCTACACAAAGGGACAAACATAATTAACTTCATTATTAATCTTCAGACTCATCATTTCTAATAGTCTTTGAGTTGATTACTTAATTTAATCCTGAACAGAGATTTTTTTTCTCCTCTCTGAATCTTCTGGGATTTTTTTTTTCCCTGAGAGTTAGGAGTGCTTCTTAGGCTACAAGATAGATATTTACAAAAAATTTCATTAATTCGGTATGTCCATGGGTTGATTATCAGAGATGTGATAGTCTAATGAAGCACAACTATGTAATGATCACATTTTGTCTGTTGTTTTGTCGTAAGTGTAAAATTAGGTCTGCAGTAGGTTTGCCCTTATTATAGTGCAGTTTTTGATCATGCTCTGATTTTGTATATTGCACTACCATTTTCCATTGTTACATTACAGGTATTTTGGTTTTATGGTTTTGGGTTTTTTTAATTATTGTAGAAAACATTTCAATAAAAGAGCTATTGTTTAACATGTTCTGCTTCGTTGTTTATGCAGAACGGGTTTTATTCATTGAGGTAATGGTGCCATAAACTAACTAATGGAACTGTCTGGCTGGATTAAATATTAGTAGTCTTTGTTTGCCTTATTTGTTACATGATATAATCAATATAGGGAGGGCTTTTTGTTGTTAACAGTAACCACGATATATATTGAAATACTATCATTTGAGGCACTCGTTGCATTTTCCACATAGAAGTGAAAACACTATTGGCTACAAAATGCAATGTTGAAATCATACATCAGTTTTATTCTTCATCATAAATAACAGTAAGCTGGGGCTAACGCCAAGATTTTCTCTAAAATATTAAATAGGAAATTTAATTTCTCTTCTGTATTTTCAGCTTTGTAAGGAGCAGACAGAAATTTGATTTTCAGTATTGAAATACTGGAGAATTCAAGTGTTGTGGTTTAGGATAGCTGGGAATTGTAGTTGAAGAAGGCTGCATCTGCAGGAAGTGATTCCTTGCAAAAAGGTGCTTTCAGCTTCCTCTACACCCAATCAACTGGCCAGGTTGAATATTGGCAACTTTCTAAACCACTTAGAGAGCTTGACAGGCCTCTGTGAGCCACATCTTAAGAAGGAGCAGAGCCCAGGAAGCCCTCTCTTGCTTCCGGTGGCCGAACAGGTAACTGGTGGGGGGTGGCCGGGCCAGGCCGGGCTCTGCCGGCCGGGCCTGGCCCGGGTTGGCCGGGGGGTGGCTTGGCTGAGATCGCAGCCACTTCAACTCGCCAGACCCCCGCCCCCGCCAGAGGCCAGGATGGCCCTCACCTCACCCCAGAGCAGCTGAAATTCCCCTGAGACTGCCGTCCGGCAGGATCACGTGGCCAAGAGATAAGCGAGTTCCAAGCTCCAGCTGCAAAGCCCGGAGGAGATTAACTCTTTTAGTGCTGTTAAGATTTTTTTCAGGCCAGATGAAGCCTGCAGAGACTAATCATCTCCCCGATCAGATGGAGAGAGGAAAGTAAAGACTTGTGGAGGAAACACTATAAAGATGCCCAAGTCAGTGAGGAAGAACAACCTGAGACCTCGAGAAAGGAGACTGAGGAGATGCTTTAATCCTAGAAGCTGAAATTCTGTTGGAAAAACCATGGTGATGGACTATGATATATTAGACTACCCATTGTAATTTCTTGAAAGCATTGGGGGGGGGGGGTTGGAGCGTTCAACCTGCAACTGTGAGCAAAAGTGCTTGTACTAGAACAAGCAAACGCTGAAGTAGCTGTAACTTGCTGTTAGCAACTGTACTTATGCTGCAATGTTGAAGTAGCTGTGATTTGATGAGAAACTTGAGCAGAGATCGCACCAGAGAGAAAGACCTCTGTTCCCAGACCATGTGGCTACTCCCAGAGAGGGTCCTTACGCCTTTCAGGCACTTTGATAAGTGGAGAAAACTTCTGTTTCTGAACTGCTCATCCTTAAAAATAGTACCCCCTTAGCTAAAGAAACCCTCGAAACAGCTGTGGGGAAAGCTGTAGTTGGGGAATGGGACTTTCACATGCAAGCAGAAAACCATTCTGGGCGGCTGCTTTTGCTGTGACACTGAAGCTGCACGAGATTGTTTCGTGTGGAGATGTTTCCATGGTTTTGACCAAGAGAGACTCCTCTCCCTAAGTGAACTGAAAACCAGAAATTATTATATAGGTGGTGAACTGACTAGAATCTTCAAGGGTTGTGTTTTCTTTTACGTTGGTGGTAGAAGGGAGCAGAAGTGGGGGGAGAGAAGTGTTCTGAAGGTTTAGTCTGACTTTCTTTTCCCTCTTTTAACTCTGTTAATAAACTTGTTTATATTCTTTAAGTTTTTGTGCCTGCTTTGCTCTTACCTCCTAATGCTTGTCTCACAGAGGAGACATCAGGGGGTACTGCCCGATTTAACCCTTAAACCACTACACGAATTGGTGGCCCGTATGGGGAACCAAATTCAACCCGCTACATCAAGTAACAGCAGGAAAAAATGTCAATGGAAGTTAACTTCCAAATCTCAAATTACTCTCTGCAGACAAGAAGTACACATCTGACTTGAGCTCATTCTTCCATTTCCTGTGGTGCATGGTAATTTCTTGCTGGTTTTCTTCTGTTTCTGCATTCTCTTAGAAGTCACTAAATAGCTTCTGCCATGTAGTATCTGTGAAAATAGAAGGTATATATAATTCATCAAGTCATCGCTTCTGAAAATGAATAAAATGTACACATCCAAGTATGCTTCGAAAGCTTCCTATTCTTGTGTAAAGCCGACAATTACTGACTCTGAAGAGTTCTGTGTAGCAGTGTTGGATGGTGAAATTCTTATTTTGCAAAATATTTTTTTCAGTTGGAGATCGAAGAACTCTCTCCTTCCATCTCTTCATAGTGAGATACTGAAGAATTCCATTAATCGTATGTTTTTTTCCTGTGGAGGTTCTCTTTATAGAACAGCCAAATAGAAAATACAGTGTATTCTGCAAAAATGCACTACAACATTTTCTAAGGCGAATGAACACTATTGATTTTCCTACAGTGCCTCTCATAAAGATAATCCAGATACAGTAGTCCATTAAATGCTGAATTGAATAGAAATGTTTAAACCTGTTATTTAAATTGGGTATTTCACAGAAAATACACTGGGAAAGCAGCTCAGGATTACCCATATCTCCTCCCAGCTACGAAGATTTATATAGATGGCTTGAAAAAGATCAGAAACGGGAAGACTAATTGAAAACAGTCAAGAGAGCTAATTTATAAGAAATCAGCAGGGGAAGCAATGAAGTCCCCAGGGCTCTTAAAAAGATCCAGGGACATTTTATTGAGGTTCAGTGATGAAGTTCAGAGGATGAGGGAAATATTGAGAGTAATATTTCCTTCTTAAACTGAGTGGATGTTTTAATATGTTCCATTGTGAAGAGATGGGAAAGATGATTGTAGGAAGCATGAATATAGTTCTGATAAGGAAATGTATTTTCAGTCTATCCAAATAGTCACGGAAAGAAACAGCAAAACCTACCAACCTTTGTGTACTATTGCTACCATAATTACACTAAATTAATACCTTCTAAAATATTGCAAGAAAATATTGCAGAACTGAGAAGTATTTATTAATTTCATAAAGTGGATTCTATAGTGGCTATCTATCTGAGTTGGTATCAGGTGTTGCTTTATGGTGAGCTGCAATGGCTAAGCCATTTAAGAGATTGCCTTCCATTTCCAGAAATAAATTAGATGCTTCCAAGTCTGGGGTTCATTTCTACTTAGGATTTTCCTTAAGTCACTTTTTAAGCTGGTGTAAAAGTTAGCATTCATCATGCCTAGCTTCAATAGTGAAAAAAAATACTAAATATCTAATCTAATCTTGGTCTTAGGCCACTTCTGTAATGAATACAGAGAGGTATACAGAGAGGGGCCTTTTTATCTCAATTCTTATATTGTCGGGATTGGTGGGGTTTTGGGAACACAGAGATGTCACATAGATGATTTATTGTTGAATCAGTCTCATATTTATTGAAGGGTGAGACAGGGGTTAGCAGTAGCAGCAATGGCAGAGGTAGTTGTAGCAAGCACAGCTACTGAGGTAGCCAAGGCGGCAGCAGCAGCAGCCGCAGCAGGTGCAGATGCCAGGGCAGCTGCACCAGCAGTGAGTGATGCCTTTTTCTATAAGGCCTTCTGTACTTCTTTAAGCCAATAAGCAAATGCCACAGAGCTTGCTAACACATTTGTACCAATCATCATTGTACATGATTTTACTGAAATGCGTATTTTCTTAACCAATCACTACATTAAGGCCTATGGTGCAGGCTTATATTACTACATGTTAACTTTCTAAGAAGTTTCACTATAAGGTTTATAGCTAAACTCAAAATTCTTTACTCTTTTACTTATCACTATTATTTCTTACATAAAGCATGTTCTTACTTGTTAAAAATACATTTCTACTTTTATAGAGCATACTTATTCCAAACTACAAAACTACAAAGCTACATTCTCACTTTAAGCTGCAAAACCAAAGCTCACTTTTCTAACTCAGGCAGCTTTTGCCAAGGTCTCAGATTGAAACGTATCCATTTCTATCTGTTCAAGCACAATGCTGTTTATGTACTCTGTCTGCACCTGCGAATTCTCTGTAACTTCATGTCCCACACCGTATGATCCATCCATGCCTGGGATGTACTGAGATGGTTTTTTGTACTCTAAGAGGGTTATTATTTCTGTCATGTTTTATATTGGTTGTATAATAATGCTTTACATGTCACCTCAACAGTGTTCTTTGGGTGGTTTGGATTTTATGGGGAGATGAAGGCTCTGAAATCATGTAGATTTGCAAAGGGTTTCAGCACGTAGTCTCTTGTGTATGCTGGTGAAAACTACAGACATTTTCAGTATTTTTTTAATCCGTAATCTGCCACATTTAGAAAATGAGAGTGGAATGCATCCCTGTTTCCATATACATTAAGTTCAAGAAATGCATAAAACTCTAGAAGGAATATAAAGCAACCACTAATTGATGGGGCTTTGCAAAGACTTTATCCTAGTGGGAGAAATTTCCAATGTTTGGAACTGCTTAGCTTTTGGCATATTACCTAACATACTTAATTGAAGAAACCTCAGAAGAGATTTTCATCTAATCTGGTACATACGACAATGCCTACACCTCCAAATTAGTATTTATAGCTACCACCAAGGTTTTAATGTACTTTATGTAACCCTTCTCTGGTAATCTCCTCTGTTTAGGAGGGCATCCCATCAATATTTTTAATCCTGTCATGAATAATTATATTTTCTTCCTTCCTTTTAGTATGTAATGTTTCACAAGTTGGGAAAGGTACCTAGTTTGTTAAATGCTAGTGCTCTAACTCCTATTAAAGGTTTTTGGAGGCATTTTGTGAAAAGTATTTTTTTCCTTCTATGTCCTTACAATCTTACTTGTAATAGTACATGTATTAAGTAGTTGTTTGGATTCAGTCAGATTATGTACTAGAAAGGAAGATGGTCCTTTTTCTTTAGTCTAAATTTCAATTTAGATTGCTTTCTGACTGTAAATAATTCCTGGAAGACTGTGTATACTGTACTATCACTTCTTCATATAGCTTAGGAAAGGTCCATTTAAGTAATACTAAGACTTACACAGACAATATCAATAGGTTACTGAGAAAAAAAACATTCCACCAAATCTCAGAACTGTACCTGTCATAAGAACTGCATTTCCACATTATTAGATGGTTTGTCAGCTTGTAAAATTTGGAAGGCCAATTGGCTTGTCTCTGTAGAGTTGGTGAAAGGGATAAGTATATATGTTTTGTTCTGCTTTTAATTTTAAGAGGCTATTTTGGTTCAATCTTTTAAATGAAGTTTTTTAAGTTTTTAAAGTAATTAATAAAATTTTATCTATTCCTATCCTATATTAAAAAGATTAATTTATAAAATCACCTTGGCAGACTTTCTATTTCAAACATTAACATATTTTTGATAAAATTTTATGTTGCATGGTCTTTTTTTTTATCTATGAATCCATAACCTAAAGGAAAGGGGAATACTTAGGTGGCAAAAAATATTACCTTCCATTAATCATATAGCCCACATTTTGCTAAGCAAAGCACATTCTCCATAACCTCATTTAACTGTTTTCCATTTGTTTTTTTCTGGCACAGTGCAGTTATAAGAGGAAATGTTTAGGAAAATATTATTCTTTTCTTCCACTTACCATGAAAGTTAGAGCACTCAGTTATGGCAATTTTTCCTATGCTATATTCTGCAAGATCTGAATTTCTTACTCTTTCTGTATTTGAAATTACTGTATATAAGATTACAGAAATCAAGATCCTAATTATGCAATGCGTGGTTAATTGTAATTGAACTGGTATTTAAAATCTAGGCCCTAAGGTGCTCATATGCATACTTTAAACGTATAAATAGGTGTTCATAAAACCCAGCCTAAATAGATGGTATTTTGCAAGCTATTTCATGCATCCTCAGTCAGATTGCATGTGACTCCAAGTTGGGTGGGAGTGTTGATCTGCTGAAAGGTAGCAAGGCTCCATAGAGGGATCTGAATAGGCTGGATCAATGGACTGAGGCCAATTGTATAAGGTTCAGAAGTCGCAGGTCCTGCACTTCCATCACAGCAACCCCATGCAACACTACATGCAAGGGAAGGAGTGGCTGTAAAGCAGCCCAGTGGAAAAAAGTATAGGGATGCTGGTCAACAGCAGCTGAACATGAGCCAATATGCACCCAGGTGGCCAAGACTGCCAAGAGCAACCTGGCCTGCACTAGCAGTAGCGTAGCCACGTGAACCAGGTCACTGATTGTCCCCTGTACTGGGCCTGGTGAGGCCTCACCTTGAATTCTGTGTTCAGTATTAGGTCCCTCACTACAAGAAAGGCATGGAACTGCTGGAGCAAGTCCAGAGAAGGACAATGGAATTGAGCAAGGATCTGGACCACAAGTCTGATGAGCAGTGGCAGACGGAGACGGAGGTGTTCAGCTTGGAAAAAAGGAGGATGAGGGGAAGACTACTTCACTGGAGATTGTAGTGAAGTGGGATCAGTCTCTTCTCCCAAGTAACAGGACGAGAGGAAATGGCTTCAAGTTGTGCAATGGGAGATTTAGAATGGATTTTAGGAAATGGTAGTCAGGCATTGGAACAGGCCACCCAGGGAGGGTGGTGGAGTCACCATCCTGTAAGTGTTCAAAAATTGCGTAGATGTGGCACCTGGAGGCGTGGTTTAGTGATGCACTAGGCAGTGCTGGGTTAACTCGATGATCTCAGACGTCTTTCCCAAGCTTAATGATTCTATGATTTATAACAGTTGATCCCTTTTACTTTCAGCCATCATTGAAAGTAATCAACATTTAGGGTACGGCAATTTCAATAGGATCAGAGCTCCACTGAATCAACAGGACTGTGCCTTGATACTGTACTTTCTTGAACCAAGGGCACAGCTGGAATTAGCAGTAAATTGTATGCTTATTTTTTCAGTGAGCAAAAATGATACTTTTTCATTCCTAGGTAAAAAGCACATGTATTTCTTAATGTTGTTAGTCTACAATTGTTCGGTCACCATGATCATAGCTGCATTATGTAGTCTGTACAGATAACGATCAAAAGATATTAAGAGTTCGCAGATCATATAATGATATTTAGAGGAAAATGAGCTTTCTGCCTATGCTGATACCATTATTGTCTCTACAGTAAACTAGTACCTAAGCTAAAATGTACATAGGTAGTGCTACTGCAATTTTATTTCAACACTGTCTCACTGAACCCATTTGTATTGGTTTTGCACAGCCTGGTTTTTGGTAACAGGGGGGCCACAGAGGTGGCTCCTATGAGAAGACGCTGAGAGTTTCCACCATGTCCAGCAGAGCCAATCCGTGATGCCTCTGAAGATGGACATGCTGCTGGCCAAAACTGGGCCAATAAGAGAGGTTGGTAACATCTCTGTGATGACATATGTAAGAAGAAAATAAAAACAAAGGACACCCAGTTTTTCTTCTAGTCAGAGGAAGAAGAGGTGAGAACATGTGAGCAAAAACAACATGGTGACACCAAGGTGTCATGGTTTGAAGCTGGCTAGGTGCCAAGCCAGAAAAATAAAATCTGTTATTTTTCATAAGGGGAAATAAAGATTATTGAGGAAGACTGGAAAACTGCAAGGCAAAACAGGCACACACTTGAGCAATTACAGTATAAAGGAGATTCATTACTCACAGAATTAAAAAGAAATAATAAGAAACTAAAGCAAACTCCCCTCTCCTCCAGCACCCCCTCCTTCCCACCAACCTGCACAACAGGGAAAAACAAAACATGGGATTTGGTTAGTGTTGCAGTTCTTAAAAGTCTCTCCAATATTTAAGGAAGAAGAGTTTCTTCTGCTTTAACGTGATTTCCAAACTGTCACCAGCAACAGCCCCCCCTGGAAACAATCTGCTGAGGTGGAAAAACATCTCTGGAAATCTCCCAGTCCCTTCATACTGCAGTCATGGCTTCATAACATAGGGTTTTTTTCTTTTAAGGATGAGTTATTCTGGCCTGAAAACAAAGGCTCTCTTCTTCAAAATCTCTAAAAGCCTTTCACCACTTCTGTATAGCCGGGCATAGGCATTCTCGTATCTTCACAGGCTGTGCGTAGATTCTCCATCCCACCATGTATTTCAAATGGATTAAAGAAACAAACAGTTTGTGATATTCCAGTTTTTACCATGGCCTGCAGGAACCATTTTTAAGCTACGTGCCAAAAGTGCTTCCGCCCTCTTTTCCCGCCACCATCTTGGCTCCGTCCCATGTTACTTACTTCCCCTTTCTCTCTGACCTTGATGTCACCATGTTAAGGAATTGATCTTGTTCGGCCTTACACTGGAGAAAGCCTTGCTCCCTTGTATGTTGCTAGCTACATGGAGTCTTCTTCGGTTCAGTACAAACTGTGCTGGCTGCAAAGAGGCTCCACTGGCTCCCGCCGGGACCACACGGGGCCGTGCTGGCCATGTGGAGGGGAGGGGGAGAGGCCTGCCGGTCCCCAAAAGCCGCGCCAGGTGGTTTTAGCTGTGTGGCAGTTCGTGGCTGTTTTTAGCTACCTGCGGCTCTGGGATGGTTCCCCCGTAGCGACCCGGGTGCCCATGCTGCTGCGCCAGGAGAGGGGGAGGGCCGGGCCCGCTCCAAGGGACAGAGCCTGGAGCCTATTTCCCCACCCCCTCCCCCCAGGAAAAGGCGGAACAAAAAGGGAACTTCCCACATTAGTGCTGTCTTTAAATATGCAAATCGAGAGAAGGGCCATTGGTTTAACAGCTTGTCTATCAACTATGTTTCAACCTACTACACAAGGTCAGTGGAGAAGGAGGGGGAGGAAGTGCTCCAGGCACCGCAGCTGAGATTCCTTGGCAGGCCATGGTAATGACCATGGTGAAGCAGCTGTGCCCCTGCAGCCCGTGGGTCCACGGGCAATGCAGAGATCCACCCGCTGCCCACAGGGGAGGTGCCGGAGCAGGTGGATGCCTGGAGGAGGCTGTGATCCAGTGGGAGACATGGTGGAGAGAGGGCCCCTGCTTCCAGGCTGGAGCAGCCTGTCCTTGAAGCGTAAAGGGAGACCCACATCACAGCAGTTTTGAGAGGACTGCTTGCCCATGGGGGGAATTAATGTTGCAGCAGTTTGGGGAGAACTGCTGCATGTGAGAGTGCACCCATGCTGGAGAAGTTCACGGAGAACTGTCTCCTGTGGGAGGGACCCCACAGTCTCACAGGGGAAAGATTCCTCTCCCAGAGCAGCGGAAGAAAATTTTGGGTGATAAACTGACCAAAACTCCCATGCCCTGTCTCCCTGTGCTGTCAGTGGGAAGGAGGGAGGGGGTGGGGGAAAAAGGTGTATTAAGGGCTTAGTTTTCGTCTCTTTATCCCCCTCTGATTTGGTTAATAATAAATTCTTTTTATTTTTGCAACTTTTAAGTTGAACCTGTTTTGCCCCTGAAGTGTTTTTCTCCTGGTCCTTAACTCATGAACCCTTTGTTATTTTTATTTTCTCTCCTCTGCTCAGCTGTGGCAGGGAAGGGCGAGTGAGCAACTCTCGTGGGTGCCTGGCACTGGGTCAGTGCCAAACCATGACACCACTGTACATGATAGGAATTCAGCTGCACATTCTTGTTAGTTCTATCAGCTACCTAGCTACCACAGATGATGTCAGAGACATAATAGGCATGATGACATGACAAAACATCTGGAAACTGCTGTGTCTGCTCAGAGAGCTAAGGACAGAAGGATAGTCCATAGGCACAGTGTTTTCAAAATTGCTTTCTGCCTATAAAGTATTTTCTCCTATCTCTTTCACTTTTTGAAAGTATTGTGAACAAGAACCTCGCATCACTTATCATAAATGTACAATTTGTACAGAGTTTGTGTATTTTTTTTAAATATCAAGGGTTTTAGTGGTTCCAAAAGGAATTAATCTTGTCCATTGCAAAAAAAAAAAAAAGCTGTTCACCAGATTTTTATATCTTGGACAGCAGAACTAATTCTGGGGGCAAGGTTTAGGTCCAGCCATTTAGATTTTTTTACCTTTTTTTCCCTTGGGTTATAGAAGTTAGGGATCAGTCCTGTAAAGACATGACTTTTTTGTTTTCTACAGTATTGACTTCATTTTTATTCTAGAACAACACAGAAAATGCTACAAAGACCTATAAAACATACTTGTAGTCTTCTGTATAATGGGAAAAGCAAATATCCATTAATGGAACAAAGAAAACTTTATAAACAGAACATTTTATGTAAATTGTTGATCTCAAGCACTTTAGTTCTTCAAAAATGTATAATATTTTCTTCTTTTAAATGCGGCTTATATAGTAAGGCTAAGAATCTAATTAATCTATAACTGTAGACTGTATAACATCTTTTTCTTTTATACTGACTTTTGGCTGATTATCTTCTTCGCTTTTCATATATGTAATTAAATTAAGAATACAGCTTTACAAAGTAAATGACAATTTGACAACTTCAGAAAGGTATAGAAGAAAGAAAAGCATGTTAGTAATGTATAACATGAACATTTTCAGTTTTTTCATTATTTAAAATATATTTAAGAATTTTGCACCAGTATCCTACTTCTAGAGATGAAAGACTATTTTCTTAAGGAACAAGTTTTAAAACTGTCTTTTTGTGGATAGAAATTCATGCCATTTAAACTAGGGGCAGTTTGAGCTTCTATGCAGTTTTAATGAGAATCCACAAGAGAGCAGAGGAAAAGGAATGTCATTAATAGAGCTTTGTGAGGTGGTATTTTTGTCTTGTTGGCTTAAGAGGTTTAAAAATCACTTAAGCATTTTCCCCATTCCTGGCTGTTTCTGAGAGGCAAATTGGTACGGGGTTGAGGAGGGTGGAGTGGTGATGAAATAAGTAGTGTCCCAAATCTATGTCTCTTGCTTTGTCCTTTGTCAGGATGTCTTGCAATAATCATTTTGAGGATTTTTTCATCACTAATGTAGTCCTGACCAAACACAGCATTTAAGTGTATTCGTATCTTATAGTACTAAGTGCCCCCAGAATGAAGGGTATGGTTAAAAGCATTGTTGAACAGTGGACCCAAATGATAAATTCTGTAGACTAGGAGGCCTGCAAATACTCTCTTAGGTCTAAATCACAGATGTTCAGAAATGTCTGTGGTGTGCTCCACACACTTATTAATATTTGGGATGATTACATTAACAACGAGACAGATTGCAGCAGCTTGGAAAAAAACAAACAGAGACCACTGCTTCTTCTAGTAGGATCCATCTTTATTACACACATTTCAGTATTTATATGTTTCTACCATGGGAAAGTTTTAAGAAAGTTTTGGGAACTTGCAGAGGGAAAGACAAAACAGCTACACCACCAAACACTTGGCAGGGCAGACTTTTCTGCCCCTTATCAGCCACTCAGGCAAACATGCCATCTCCCAGCCTTCTGGGAGATAAAGGAAAAACATTCGCACCTAGTGATTATAGCTGCAGTCATTTCCCTGGTACACATCTTCCATAGAGAACAAAAGGCCTTTATCAAAGTTAACATAAACAAATAACAAGTTGCTCTCTACACAGGGCTCTCATTAAGGGCAGGATGGCCGCCGCAGGCCTCTGCACAGATGTAGAGGATTAATATTGAACTGGCATCCTTCCAATGTAACTGTGGAAAAGGCTTAATAAAATTCTCTCCAGAAACACAGCTATTGATCTTCCATCACTGCATCCAGTAAGTTCAGGAAGAAGTGCAAGGGAATAGAATTCCTACCCTTTTTTTTCTTCGCCT
This sequence comes from Monarcha castaneiventris obscurior, assembly GCA_026261815.1. Classification (NCBI taxonomy): domain Eukaryota; kingdom Metazoa; phylum Chordata; class Aves; order Passeriformes; family Monarchidae; genus Monarcha; species Monarcha castaneiventris. Next base: position 434,295 of record JAMPIT010000515.1, on the reverse strand, counting down.
TTAATAACCACTTCAATAAGTTGTTGGCGTGGGAGTTTTTCATTGGAGCTAAGAAAGGCTTATGACATTGAATTGCAATAAGCTAAGTACAGTAACCTGAGGAAGATATTAATTTTTAATATTAGTTTTGAACCCTCCCATAGTAGTCAAATTTAACTGCTTCCAAGTTGACAGCTCATTTTTATGGACATAAAAGTCAAGATTTAATTTGAACACTTCAGGTTCATCTGTATTTAACCTGGAATACTAATGACCATGTCTTGGAGTCATTACTCAAAGCTTCATCTTTCTAACCCCTCCCAATCATCTCTTCTCAAGAGTTCATAGACCAAACTGTCTCAGTATATCTCCAGATTCTCCAGTCCCTTAATCATCTTCGTAGCCTTCCACTGGACCAACCCCAGGAGCTCCATGTCTTTCTTGATCTGAGGAGCCCAGAACTGGGCACAGAACTCCAGATGTGGCAGGACTAAGTAGAGGAACACAATTACCTCCCTTGACCCACTGGCAATGCACTTCCAAATGCACCCCAGGATACCATTGGCCTTCTTGGCCACAGGGCATACTGCTGGCTCATGGACAGCTTCTTGTCCGTCAGGATCCTCAGGTCCTTATCCACAGGGCTGCTTTCCAGCAAGCCAGCCCTCAGCCTATACTGAAGTGCAGGACCCTGCGTTTCCCTTTGTTGAACTTTATTCAGGTCTTCTCTGCCAATCTCTCCAGCCTGTCAAGGTCCCTCTGAAGGGCTACACAGCTCTCTGGGGTATTGGCTACTCTTCCCAATTTTGTATCACCAGCAGACTTGTTGAGTAGGCATCTATTGCTTTGTCCAAGCAATTGATTAATAAGTTAAACAATACTGGGTCCCATATTGAAGCCTGAAGACACCACTAGTAAACAGGCCTCCAACTAGACCCTGTGCCACTGATTATTACCCTCTGAGACCACTAATACCATAATTCAACATCATTTATCTACACATAAATAAAGAGAAATGCATCATGTTGAAAGTTGTCATGACAATTAAATCTTTGATTTCAGTTTCTAGCAAATAAAAAATGAAAGAACACAATGTACAGTGGCACCAAGAATAGTCTTTGGTTGAGCTGTCTTTCTCACACCAGTTCTTGAAGCATCAAATGGATGTCTTCCAAATTACATGGCTCACTAATAGCCAGGTCCTAGAAAGCAACCTTATATTCTAGGACAAATCTTTATTTATTTTACTTGCTCCATCTAAAAGATGAAAGAACTTCCCTTTTGTACCTATCTCTACCTACATCTACCTACTCTATGTACCTTTAGGGAAAACTGATTTTCTTCTACTGGGACAATTTATTTTCTGAGGCAGCAGAGTAAAGTCATGCTTGGATTTAGCTCATAATTATGATAAGAACCATGCTAAAATTTTATTCAAAGTCATGACACAAATAATTGGAATAGATTTTTTTTCTTCCAGTTTTGCTAAAAAATCCGATTTTGATACTGATTCTTGGGGGGGAGGGGGGGAAGTTACTGGTTTTAGGATGCCATTTAACAAAAAACATTGCACAAATTCTGCTTTCTTTTCACCTTGTGTCTTGGTTTGAAAGACAGGTGCCTGCTATGGAAGGCAAGAACCTTCCTCAGAATGGAGAATATGACACCCTTCCCTCTGCATTATTATAACTTTCAAATTAAGGGGCTTTCGGGCAAAGATATAGGAAAAGGAATAACGGTTCTTTACTAGTATGTATAACAAGGCAAACAAATAACAACACTGGCAGCAGCAACAAACAAACCCAGAAGCCCGGTAACAGCCTTCTGTCAGCTGTCAGGCACTTTCCCCTTCGGTGCAGTTCTGCTCACAGCCGGCAGGGGCGCTGGTGGCTCCCGGCCAGGCAGGGCGAGTGCGGTGGTTCCCCTGCGCCTCTAGGGGGCGCTGTGGCATGAGCTCGGCCACCTCTCTACGTGGGTAATGGCAGACACAGCCAGTGGAAAGGATGGAAAAGGGGCTTGCTCTACAAACTCACAGCGGGCAGGTGGGCCCCGTGCTCCTCTGGATGGTGAAAGGAGCTGTAGCAGGAACCTTGGAAGCAGCAAGCTGGGGTGACAGGGACAACCAAATCCTGGAGTATCAGAAACTCAGCAGCTGTAGCGGGAGCCTCAGGGTGTCCAGGCAGGCAGGGGGTGCAAGGCTACAGCGTAGCAAAAAACCCAGAGCAGTGGCAAAGAAATGGCAGGGCTGGGCAGTGGCAGCCTGGTTCCCAGACATGGCAGAGAGAGGTTCCCCGGGAGGGAGGGGGAGTGCCAGGGTTTCCCCTGAGGCACCCGAGCAGATGGTAAGGGCCATGTTTTTGTGAGGTAGGGTGTTAATAAGGTCCCAGTGCAATGGCCGCTCTTACAAGCAGAGCTTCACTCACGGCAGGAGAAGACAGCAGGAGACGGAACTTTGCAGTGGTGGTGAATTGTCCCCACAGCGACCACAGCCTGTCTCCCCTCTGCTGTTGACGAGCAAGAGAGAGCAAGGAGCTGCACCCAGCCCCTTCCCACAGCCCAAATCTTGCGGTGTCTCTGCCCCTCAAGGAGGAAACCCCCTAGGAAAAAAGAGTAGGCAGCTGCACCCTTTCCCTGAGCCATGGCAACTTCTTTTGTCTCTCTTCAGTACCAGTCGTTACTGTCTGTTAGAAACATATGGGAGAAAATTCCCTGAGAGAAACAGAAAAAAACAAAAGAAAAATCCTAAACCTCAACACCTTGTCATTTTTCTATAATTTTGGTAGCATCAGAATACTTCCTATCTAAATTTTAAAACTTTTAAAATGCAATTATAAGAAAATAAGGCAAATTATTTCAAAATTTAATATCTCTTGAAAAAAAAAAGTTACACTTAATTTTTAAACTTAATTAGTTTAACATTTATATCAAATGTTGCTTCATAGTACATATCTTTGTTATTTTAAAGAAATATTTTCAGGGCCTGGAGTCTATACTCAAATTAATTAACTATGAACATCTGTGAAAAACTATGATTATTTCTTTTCTTATGTAAACATATTTCTTCAGTCTTTCACTTCATGTCCTGATGGATAGTAATTTATGTAGCTCTTTTCAACTTTTTCCATACGCTTCTACTGAAAAAAATGATGAATCTCTGAATTGATACAATCACAAGAGTTTTGTATTAATTTCAGTATAAGAAAGACAATTCAAGCAGAGTTAAGAAAATATATGTCTTTTTCCTTATATGCGTTGATTTTTGTTCTGTGAGCTCTGTTAAATTTTTTTGGAATATTGTTCTAAGGGAATATTTAATCTGTTATATTATTTTCTCTGTCATCAGTTATTTGCTGACTGCCAGAGCATTTGAAAATCACATTTATAATTTTCTTATTCTGTGTATTTCTCTTTTTGCTTCCCAGTAATTTCTGACCAATAGTTTTGATCATGTACCCACTAAGGCGTTCTTCAAGAAGAAACTAGAGGTATCAGTGCATTTTGAGACCTGAGCACGTTTAAGAGACCCTTAGCACCAGAGCATGGTGATATTTTCATTGATAACACCCAAAATAATCTTAGTTTGCATATAGACATTCTAAAACGTATTTTGCATAGCTGGTTATTTTACAAAACACCATATTACCTAGAGCGCATTTTCATAATTGTGGCATATAAGTAAAACCTTGTAAAATGAAGGCCTTGTTGCCTTTCTAAAATCATGGCCTATTTCTGTTACTCAGGCTAAGTAGAAAAGGATTCTGGGTCTCACCTGAGTTAGGGGTAGAAAAACATGCTGCATGACCATTGCGTGCTTACATCATGGTGTATGGTGGTTGGTTGATTTATGTTTGTTATGCTTTAAAACTGTGTAAACCGATAACTGCTTAAAAAGGCCAGGTTTTTGTAATAAAGTGCTGATGCTTGCCACCATCTTCAGTGTCAGTCTTTTGTCCACTGTCACATAATATGTTATAAGCTGATTAAAATACTACTTTTCCTGAAGTCTATAGTAAAGCTCCCACTGACATCATAAGACTAGTTTTCCACTTTGGACTGCAAAGCTTAGCGCAGAATCAGTAGAATTAGGACACAGCAGCTGAGAATTGTGCTTTTATAGTACTCTTTTTACAGCAGTAGAGATCTTACCTGCATCCCTACAGTGTTGTAATGGTTGGTTCTTTTCCAGTCTGGCAAAATGACAGGACTCAGTTCATGTCAAAAGTAGTAAGAATTATCATCTGCACTTAGTAAAACTTAGTAAAACTGCTTTACTGCTACATAAAGAGTTCTGTAGCCACCTTTGTCACCAATAGCTTAATCTTAATCTATGCTATACCATTTAATCAGGTAATACCGGGTAATTTTCTAATGATCCAGTGATTTTATTTTTATTGTAAAAGTTATTTCCTGTGATAAATGCAGAGGATTTCTAGCAGATTTAGACAAAGAACAGAAATTTTGGTAGAATGCAAAACTGCAAGGCACTAGTGAGTCTACTCATCACTCTGAGTGTGTAGATGTAGCGGGTTGAATTTGGTTCCCCAGGTGGAACACTAATTCGTGTAGCAGTTTAAGGGTTAAACTGTGGGCACTAGCCCTCCCCCCCCGCGATGTCCTTGCAGTGAGATAAGCTGTTAGGAGGAAAAGCAAAAGCAGGTACACAACTTGAAAGAAGGGGGAAAAAAAAGTTTAATTAACACCCAGATGTTAAAACAACAGAACAAACTTTTCAGAGCCATCCCCACTTTTTTCCCCTTTCCCAAAATCAGGGTCACAGTCCTAGGAAAAGGGGGAGAAAGGTGGGTTTCCCTCTAGCCTGACGCGGCTATACAAACTGCTACCCCTCTTTTCCATGAGCCCTTTCACAGCTCTCACAACTGCCAAAAAACCAGGCTTTTTACATGGGGCTAATTACTAATTTAAGAATGAACCAGTTTCTTTTTTGACTTGAACATTTAGGCTTTCTCTCGCCACCAGGCTATAGAAATAAGCCTCTCCCTGCTTTTATGTATATAGCCTGGCATAGGCACTCTAGCCATTTTACAAGCCACTTGAGAAAAAGAAAATGCCCATTCCCCCACGTTCTTAACATGGATTAAGGAGACAAACAGTCTGCGATATTACAGTTTATACCACGCAAGGCAGAAGGATGTTTAAGTTCCCCGCGCCGAGTCCACGCAGTGCAGCCGTGCAGCTCCGTCCCACGTGACCCCGCCTTCTCCTTCTCCCTGGCTCTGAATCCGCCATGTTGCCGGGTGGTTTCCCTGCCCCTTTTGCCACGCTGCACCGTGTGGAGAGAGGGTGCCTTTTCTGTTTGCCGCGAAGTTTACTGGCTGTTTGAAGCACTATCTCGGACGATTTCAGCCCTGGAGCCAGCAGCCACCCCACAGCTCAGGAGAACAGCTCCCCTCTTATAAATCTGAGTCTATGCTGCAGCAAGAAATCCCCAGGGGGCAGAAGGCAGGAGCCCTGTCCCCAGCCGTGCAGGCCGGGGGAAGGGGGGCACCCCTCCGTCTCTGCCGTCCCCGCACCGAGCCGGAACGGAAGCCCGGGGGCCCCCCGAACTTTGCCCCCCTCCTCACCGGGAGAAGGAGGGGAGGAGGCAGGAGGCAGGGGCACCCCATCCCCGGGCCCACAGGCTCCAGGAACGGGGCCGACCCCTCTCCTTTTCACTCCCAGCCCTGCACCCACCTGAGCCGGGAAACTGCATCTCCTAAAACTCCCGCCTTCCGTGGGGCTTAAATATGTAAAATTGCGAGAAGCGTATTGGCTAAGAGGGCTGTCTGTCAAGTTTTGACTAACCCACGACAGTAGACAATTTAATTGCTGTAAATTAATATCTCTGATAGTTTGCCTCTAACTTCCAAAGATGATACATTAGGCTAAAACATAAAATCACTGTGTATTTAAAGAGGTATTTTGTTTGTCATGTTAAGTAAAATAAAATTTCAGTGTTAAAATTAAAAATGTAAGTATTTTATGCATAACCAGATCTAACATCTAATGAGAACAAGCACTTCCCTGTGACAAAGCCATCTGCCATAGGAGCTCATAAAACATACATACTAATAGGTAAAAACATGTGTTCCATACACTGAAGCACCTGGCCTGTTTCTCTGACAAATATTCTCATTAAGGAAATCTGTACACACAGTATCTCCTGCATCAATTCCAGTTTTTTGGCATAGTCCTCTATGGTCAGAATTCATTAATTTTGTGTTGTTTGAGTGGCGCAAAGTAGGCAGAGAGAACAATACATCCTTTCTTCAACACAAAAATGGATGGCAACTGTTGAAGAAATTATTCCCTTTCCTATAAATGGGCACCTGCATTTGCTCTGCCAACTCAAAAGTTAATCACCCATAATAAAACACAATATTCATTATCTGTTTATCTCATTCTTAATGAAGTAATAGAAATATAATTCCTGCCAAAATCACTAGAGTTTGTATCACTGGACCTCAGTATGAATTGGTAACTGAATGTAAGAGAACCTCTTCTTATAACTATAGAAACATAGGTTTGTAATTCTCCCGCTTAAGGACCATAAATCTCTGTCAATTATGCCAGACCAAGTTTCTTCCAGGGTTAATCTGCCACTAACTGCAGAAGTTTTTACTCCTCTGTCTCCTACAAGTACTCTAAATTTTGATGTCATGGTCAATTTTCAAGGTCAATAAGATAAGATCATACATTACCAAATCCCTGGTTATTTTAATATGGTTATTATGTATTACATAGCCTAGATATCTATTCTGGAATTTTCACAACAATTAATGACTTGGGTTTGACAGTCATAGTTGTTTTAAAATACATACGGTTTCTGTACATTGCTTATTTTTGAGTCACTATCAAAAATGACCCCCAGAAATATGATGTTATGTTATTAAACTATTATTTGAGGTGATTATTCTCCATCTCACTGTCTATAAAAACAAAACAAAACAAACCAAAATCCCCACAAAAACACCAAAACAAACAAAACCCAAATGGATCTACACATGCTCCATCTAGTCCAGTACTAAGTGTCCAGAAGTGGAAACAGCAGATTCTGCCTAGACAGAAGTGATTTAGTGTGCAAGCTAGTTTTTTTATGTTTCACAACATTCACAATTCTTACATTAGGTACTTTCACTCAAACATCCAAACCCAGGTTTTTTTAACATCCATTTTGAAACATGTTGCCCAAGAAGTTGTTTCATTCCTTTTTCAACTCCCTGACATTGTCTCTGCATCCTCCTGTGACAGCAATATCCAGACATGCACTACTCTGGTACTGCTGGTAAGACACACTTTAATCTATCTTAAACCAAAACCTGTAATTGTGCAGGGGCCAGGACATCCTGTACTTTTTCAGGAAAGGATCTCATGCTTCTCTTGAATATCAGATCTCTTTAATTCCCTTCAAGCTTCTGGTCCTCTGCACCATGTCAAGGGTCACTAGTTTCTTATCATCAGTATAAAGACAAAAAAGGAAAGCCTAATCGTAGCCCTGTAATATGTGGGAAGTCTGCATATATGCCCTTGCAGCCCGGAGGGCCAACCATGTCTTAGGGGGCATCAGGCACAGCATCGCTAGCCAGGCAAGGAAGGGTGTGGTGGCCGGTGAACATATATTGTGTTGGGGTGACCGGAGTGGCTCCCCCCGAGGTCCATTGCTCTTTGGGATGATCTGTCCTGGTTTGAATTTTGCAGTTGTCTGTCAGCCTGGTCACTCCCCCAGAGCTCTCCCATTGGTCCCCGCTCCCTGGTCCTGACCTTCCCCCAGCTCCAGGAAAAAGCCCTGAATTAACCATCCTGTTCATATTTGCCTCTACACCCTTCGACAGTGAAGATGCAATAAATCCTGCTGGAATTGCAAGCAAGTACCCTTCCTGCCTCTTTGTCATTGACTTAATACTGATTTACAGTATTAGAAGGGGATTGTCCTGTTCTGCTTTGGGCTGGGATGGCCTCACCTCGAGTACTGGGCTCATTTTTGGGCACCACAATATGAGAAAAATGTTAAACTATGAGAGAGAGCCCAAAGGAGGGAAACAAACATGGTGAAAGGCCTAGAGGGGAAGCCATTTGAGGAGCGGCTGAGGTCACTCAGCCTGTTCAGCCTGGAGAAGAGGAGAGTGAGGTCAGACCTCATCATAGTCTTCAACAACTTCCTTGTGAGATGAAGAGGAGGGGCAGGCACTGATCTCTTGTCTCTGATGACTAACAATAAGACCCATGGGAATGGCCTGAAGTTGTGTCAGGAGTGGTTTAGGTTGGATATTAGAAAAATGTTCTTCATCCAGAGGGTGGTTAGGCACTGGAAAGGTCTCCTCAGTGAAGTGGTCACAGCACCAAACCTGACAGAGCTCAAGAAGTGTACTCTCAGGCACATGGTGTGACTCTTGGGGCATCCTGTGCAGGACCAGGAGTTGGACTCAGTAATCCTTGTGGGTCCCTTCCAACTCAGCATATTTTGTGATTCAGTGATTCTGTGATATGTCATCCTTTTCCCACATCTTCAGCAAAGAATTTATGACTAGAGATGCTCCTTTTGGACAAGAATGTGTCCGAATTCCAAGAGATGGTACAGTTTCACATCGTCTATGCTGCAAATCCTGCCAACTTGGCATGAACTGATAATAATATTCTAAGTAGCCTTGAGAAGCTTTTGCACCATTGAATTTTCCTCCATTTACTTTCACATTAGGGAAATCTGCCTGTCCTGCTTTGACCCTTGGGAACACTAATAAAATTTCCCCACCTCTCAGGCAAGTAAGAAAGGGGATGAGCATCCCCTGCTTCTCAGGTGACCATTAGTGTTGCTGCTTTGTTGATCACATCCACTTCTACTACATCTGCTCCCCTGGAAGAGATGATTTCTGTCTTTGGTAATAGGGAATGTCACAGCTGAGAAGCTGATACCAGAAAACCAGTGTCAATCATGTGGCAAGAATGAAAGTAGTTCAAAATGATCCATGTAAGAACATTAAATCTTTAATACATTTTTATGTAGAAAAGGAACGGTACTGAATGGAAGAAAATGCTTGTGGATACACACTTATCCTGACTGTCTTTCTACTTTCATATGTACCATTCCTTATTAAGCAGGTGAAATTAAGCTGCTGTTTAAATATGAAAGAGTTTGTTTATAGCAAAAGCAATGAGCATTTGAATTATGTGCCGGTTTTGGCCAAGATCCAGCAATATATCCTCTGGGAGAAAGGCAGGCCATAACCACCCTTCCCCCCACCAGGCTCAGGAAAAAAATTCCTCGAAGGAAAGTGAAGGAGATAAACCCTATTTTATTAACAAACACACAGGAAAAGGACAATAATACTAAATAGCAAAACCCCTCACTATAACGAGAAAACCTGGGAAGAAATTAAGAGTCCTCTTGTAGGTGTGGTCCCTCCTTCTCGGAGCTGCCGTGGGCGGGGTGGCCTTCGGCCCCCCCCGGGCCTGAAGAGAAGTTCTCCTGATGTGTTCTGATGTTGTTGAAACAGTCCAGAAGAGGGGAAAAAAAAGAAAAACCCACCAAAGTCCTAGGAAACACACCGGAGAAAAAGGGAAGGAGGGAAAAAAACCCAAAAAACTGGCTGAAGAGACAGGCAGGGTGCTCTCTCTCCGTGCTACCGCCACTGGAGAATGCAGAGCCGTCTCTATCTCTGTGTCCTTGGGAACTTGCTTTGAAAAGTTCCTTTTTTTCCTCCCCTCTTAAGCTCAGTTTAAAGGCACAGAACTAATTTTCTGGCATAGAGCCGTGATAGGGGATACACATCATAGAGTCACCCCAAGACATTCCACCCCTTATCCCATATTGTTGGCTCAATGCCCAAATTAATATATTTTAACTCTACACACACACATTAATACATATACAGCTATGTACAAACAGTGACAGTGACACTCAGCAAGCAGTGGTGTACAGGTATTTCACATTACAGATGGTTTTCACCCAATAATCAGATCTCCCTGCGGTACACAACGTGTTGATCCATCTCTCTGCATTACCCACCATGTGCAGCCAGTTCCCTGAGCAAAGACAACCCCACAGATTGGTTTGTCCGCACTCGAGGCAGAATTAACCCAAACAGTCTTTCCCAACAGTCCCCTGACATGCACTACTGGAACCTTATCTCCATCTAGTGTAGGCAGGGATTGGGATTGGGCTGGACCAGCTCTATTGGTGGAACCTCGGGTGTTAACTAACCAGGTGGCCTTTGCTAGATGCTGTTCCCAATTTTTGAAAGTTCCCCCACCCAGTGCCTTCAAGGTGGTTTTCAACAATCCATTGCACCGTTCCACTTTGCCGGCAGCTGGTGCATGGTAAGGGATGTGGTACACCCATTCAACGCCATGTTCCCTAGCCCAGGTGTTTATAAGGCTATTCTTGAAATGAGTCCCATTGTCAGATTCAATTCTCTCAGGAGTACCATGCCTCCAAAGGACTTGCTTTTCAAGGCCCAAAATGGTGTTACTGATGCCTTCTCCAGCCACCTAGAAACAGAGACTAGACAAGAGTAAGGGAATAAAGATAGGTATTTATTTGAAGGGCCTTCAAGGTACACCCTGGGGGAGCCGGAGGCTGCTTCCATAAAAATGGACCCCAAGATGGACGACAGGTCACGAGTTCTTCACACCTTTATAGGTTTGGTTCATTTGCATACCACGGTTAATTCTCCAATTAAAGCCCCAGTTCAATGATGTAACTCCCCTCAGCTTGCTCCCCCCTTAGAGTCTTTGGTTTACACATTTTGGGCGTAGAAGAGCCTGGCTGTCCTTGAAGGCAAAGCCTGGAGAGGCTTTGTTATGTCTATCTTGCACGAGAGAGCAGAAATTACAGGCTACAAGGAGCTTAGAGTTACACTCTAAGCAGCACAGAATTTGAAAAATACAAAAGTTAAAACCTAAGGCATCATTACGGGCCGTAGCATGAGGCACAGGGTAGGTCTCCAACCATCCTGTGGTGGCCTCTACCATTGTGAGCACGTAACGCTTGCCATGGCGTGTTTGAGGCAGTGTGATGTAGTCAATCTGCCACGCCTCCCCATACCTGTATTTGGACCACCGCCCACCATACCACAGGGGTTTCACTCGCTTGGCCTGCTTGATTGCAGCGCATGTCTCACAATCATGGATAACCTGGGAGATACTGTCCATGGTTAGATCCACCCCTCGGTCTCATGCCCACTTATAGGTGGCATCTCTGCCCTGATGACCTGAAGCATCATGGGCCCATCGAGCTAGGAACAACTCCCCCTTGTGTTTCCAATCTAAGTCTATCTGTGCCACCTCTATCTTTGCAGCCTGATCTACCTGTTCATTGTTTCGGTGTTCCTCATTAGCCTGACTCTTGGGGACATGAGCATCTACGTGGCGGACTTTCACAAGTAGCTTTTTCACTCGGGCAGCGATGTCTTTCCACTCTTCAGCGGCCCAGATTGGTTTTCCCCTACGCTGCCAATTAGCCTTTTCCCACTTTTCTAGCCATCCCCACAGAGCATTGGCTACCATCCACGAATCAGTGCAGAGGTAGAGCTTTGGCCACTTCTCTCTTTCAGCAATATCTAGGGCCAGTTGAACGGCTTTGAGTTCAGCAAGTTGGCTTGATCCACCTTCTCCTTCAATAGCTTCTGCGACCTGTCGTGTGGGACTCCATACGGCTGCTTTCCACTTCCGTTTCATCCCTACAATGCAACAAGAACCATCGGTGAAAAGAGCGTAGCGGGTGTCTTCTGCTGGCAGTTGGTTGTACGGTGGAGCTTCTTCAGCACGTGTCACTTGTTCTTGCTCTTCGTCGTCACTGAGACCAAAGTTTTCACCTTCAGGCCAATTTGTGATTATTTCCAAAATCCCAGGGCGATTCAGTTTTCCAGTTCGGGCGCGATGTGTGATGAGGGCAATCCATTTGCTCCATGTAGCATTGGTGGCATGGCGGGTAGAGGGAACCTTTGCTTTGAACATCCACCCCAGCACCGGTAGTCGGGGTGCCAGCAAGAGTTGTGCTTCAGTGCCAATTACCTCTGAGGCGGCTTGAATTCCTTCATAAGCTGCCAAGATCTCCTTCTCTGTGGGAGTGTAGTTGGCTTCGGACCCTCTGTAGCTCCGGCTCCAGAATCCCAGTGGTCGGCCACGAGTCTCACCAGGCACCTTCTGCCAAAGGCTCCAGGATAGACCATTGTTCCCGGCTGCAGAGTAGAGCAGAGTAGAGCAGAGTAGAGCACGTTCTTCACCTCGGGTCCTGTCCTGACCAAGGCCAAGGGCTACTGCATGGGCAATCTCTTGCTTGATCTGGGCAAAGGCTTGTTGCTGTTCAGGGCCCCAGTGGAAATTGTTCTTTTTGCGGGTAACCAGGTAGAGAGGACTCACAATCTGGCTGTACTCAGGAATGTGCATTCTCCAGAAACCTATGGCGCCTAGGAAAGCTTGTGTTTCCTTCTTGTTGGTTGGTGGAGACATTGCTGTGATCTTATTGATGATCTCGATGGGAATCTGATGCCGTCCATCTTGCCATTTCACCCCCAGGAACTGGATCTCTCGAGCAGGTCCCTTGACTTTGCTCTTCTTGATGGCAAAACCGGCTTCCAGGAGAATCTGGATGATTTTCTCTCCTTTCTCGAACACTTCTGCTGCGGTGTTCCCCCACACAATGATGTCATCAATGTATTGCAGATGTTCTGGAGCCTCACCCTTTTCCAGTGCAGTCTGGATCAGTCCATGGCAGATGGTGGGACTGTGCTTCCACCCCTGGGGCAGTCGGTTCCAGGTGTATTGCACACCCCTCCAGGTGAAGGCAAACTGAGGCCTGCACTCTGGTGCCAGAGGGATGGAGAAAAACACATTAGCAATGTCAATAGTGGCATACCACTTTGCTGCCTTGGACTCCAGCTCGTACTGGAGCTCCAACATGTCCGGCACAGCAGCACTCAACGGTGGAGTCACTTCATTCAAGGCATGATAGTCCACAGTCAATCTCCATTCTCCTTCAGACTTGCGCACAGGCCAAATGGGACTGTTGAAGGGTGAGTGGGTCTTGCTGACCACCCCTTGGCTCTCCAAGTCACGGATCATCTTGTGGATGGGAACCACAGCATCTTGAGTTGTCCGGTACTGTCGGCGATGCACTATCGAGGTAGCAATTGGTACTCTTTGTTCCTCCTCCTTCAGGAGGCCTACTACAGATGGGTTTTCTGATAGTCCAGGCAAAGTATTCAATTGCTTTATACCCTCTGCCTCCACAGCAGCTATTCCAAAAGCCCACCTGAGTCCCTTTGGGTCTCTGAAATACCCGCCTCGGAGGAAATCTATGCCCAAAATGCACAGGGCCTCTGGGCCAGTCACAATGAAATGTTTCTTCCACTCATTTCCAGTTAGGCTCACCTCAGCTTCCACTAAGGTTAAATTTTGTGATCCACCTGTTACACCAGTAATAGAAATAGATTCTACCCCCACATGCTGCGATGGGATTATTGTACACTGCGCACCAGTGTCAACCAAAGCATCATATTTTTGTGGTTCTGATGTACCAGGCCAACGAATCCACACAGTCCAAAAAACACGGTTTTCCCTGGCCTCTACCTGGCTAGAGGCAGGGCCCCTCTAGTTCTGGTTATCCTTTTCTTGGGCCTGCGTCGTAGAGGTTCCTTCAAGGGGATCGGACATATCATCTTTTCCATCATTTCCGGCAGATTGGCTACAGGTAACTTGAGCTACTTTTTTAGTAGACCTTCCTGTCTGAAACTTGCGCTCCTTCAATTCACGCACTTGTGCAGCCAAAGCAGAAGTGCGTTGTCCACCCCACTTCTTCATGTCTTCCCCACTGTCACACAGGAATTTCCACAGCTCACTTCGCGGGATGTTCCTTCTCTCTAGGGAATGTCCACGTTGGGTATCAGAATCTCTGATCTGTACTGCCGAGGTTTGGAGAAAGCCCTCTTTAATCTCCTTCTTGAATTCCTGGAAATTCTTCTCCATCTTATCCATCTTATCGTCCAATTTCTGCTCCACAGCTGCGATTTTCGCATATGTTGGGCCATGCACGGAGTCTGCATATGCCCGAAGCTTCGTTGCCATATCCTGCACAGTCTCAGCACCGTAATCTGGTTTCATCAGTGCTAAAGCAGAACTATATTCTGGTGGCCCAAGCTGTATGAGTTTTCGCCACATGAATGGACTAACTCTGGCCTGGTCTGGACTTCTCAGTCCTGGGTCATCTGTGAAGACAACCGCTACCACCCTTAGTTCTCTCAGGCATTGGATCCCTTGTTCCATGGTCTTCCACTGGGTTTGCTTCATATGGAAATCATCTGCACACAGGTATCTTTCCCTCACACCACTCAAGAGCCGTCTCCAGAGACTGGCAGAGTCAGCCCCCCTTATCATCCTTTGGTCAATAGCTGGATCACGTGACAGGGATCCCAAATGCCTCATTTCAGCACCATCCAGCATTACATCATCACCTGCAGCATCCCAAATACGGACCATCCAACTTATGATGGATTCATTAGGCCGGCGGGTGTAGTCCTTTCTTAGGCTGTGAAGGTCCTTTATGGACACGGACTCAGTAATGGTTTCTATGCCTGAGTCAGTTGGTGGCTTTGAGGTTCCTTCCCCTGCATCATCATCATCTTTCACTGGGCGATCGGTTTTGGTGGTGTGTTTTTTCCTCGTGACAGGAGCAACTCTCAATGGCTTAGGCTCTCCCTCTGGTTTGGCTGCAGCCTGCGTGCCTGGGGTGTCTGCTGATTTATCTTCCCGCCCTTCTGCCTTTATCTGCTGCCCTACAGTACCTAGCAGTGTGCGATAGGCATATGCCAAGGCCCAGCATATTACAATGAGTTTTTCCTTATTAGAAGTGTCATTGTATTTCCCTTGCAGATATTTCCCCACCTCAGCTGGGTCCTGAATTTGTTCAGGGGGGAAATTGCAAACTATTGGGTCAGGGAGTTTCTTCAGGATTTGGCCCATACGCTCCCATTCTCCACTCCACTCAGGCTTTTCCACCTCTAGGTCAAGTGTCTCATCAATCACCCTGGAAATCTGAGCCCTCATTCTAGACAAGCTACGAACCACATGGAGGAAGATTACCAGATTAAATACCAGGAGGGTGGTGTACTTAACATCCAGGGGAAACTGAACACTCTCAAAAGATATTGTATCAAGTTTAAAGGGGAGGGAGATAAAAGGCTGGGAAACCCCGTCTCCTCCTCTACCAAACTGAGTGCAATTACTAATGAGCCCCCAAAACAGGCTACTGGAACCAGGACTGGGGTTAGGACTGAGAAACCACCTATCAGACACACTTTGAACAGCCGCCTGTACCTCTGTTAACTTCATATAAATCATTATCACGGAGCATAGCAAAATAGAAATCCGGATTCGTGCCCCTGCTCTGTAAAAGTATCTTATCAACAATAAGATCAAACCAAGTTGTGGATAGGAAAACAGGGACCAAAAAACCACAAGTATATCCAGCCAGAGAGACATCATGAGCTCAACCAACATTGTAACCACTTTACCCCAACACAAAGCAATTAAAACCAAAATGTAATCAGTACAGGTTTTTTCACTTTCCTTCGAGCCCCATGTTGGGCGCCACTATTATTGTGCCGGTTTTGGCCAAGATCCAGCAATATATCCTCTGGGAGAAAGGCAGGCCATAACCACCCTTCCCCCCACCAGGCTCGGGAAAAAAAATTCCTCGAAGGAAAGTGAAGGAGATAAACCCTATTTTATTAACAAACACACAGGAAAAGGACAATAATACTAAATAGCAAAACCCCTCACTATAACGAGAAAACCTGGGAAGAAATTAAGAGTCCTCTTGTAGGTGTGGTCCCTCCTTCTCGGAGCTGCCGTGGGCGGGGTGGCCTTCGGCCCCCTCCGGGCCTGAAGAGAAGTTCTCCTGATGTGTTCTGATGTTGTTGAAACAGTCCAGAAGAGGGGAAAAAAGAGAAAAACCCACCAAAGTCCTAGGAAACACACCGGAGAAAAAGGGAAGGAGGGAAAAAAAACCAAAAAACTGGCTGAAGAGACAGGCAGGGTGCTCTCTCTCTGTGCTACCGCCACTGGAGAACGCAGAGCCGTCTCTATCTCTGTGTCCTTGGGAACTTGCTTTGAAAAGTTCCTTTTTTTCCTCCCCTCTTAAGCTCAGTTTAAAGGCACAGAACTAATTTTCTGGCATAGAGCCGTGATAGGGGATACACATCATATAGTCACCCCAAGACAGTAGTGAAGCATAATTTATAAATAGCATATGCTTTTCCATTAACAGCTGTCTTCAGTGTCAGAAACATCAGCAAGATCTGAACAATAACAATGGGTTTTGAAGTATGACAAAATAGCTGGCATTTAAATAATTTTTCAGATCTGAACATCTGAATACTTGGGTGAGAACCGAATGGCTAAAAAGAAGTAAGAATATAGACCTCTATGCTGTACTGTCCCAAAATACTGTAATTTCTTGTGTTTGTCCACTGTTTAATGTGATTTTGATACTATAATATCTAGCACAAAGAAGAAAACAAACTGTGCTTATGAATAACCAAAGTTAATTTATACAAACTAACATACCATTAAATTTTACTTTTGAACCAAAAACCACATTTTAAAGTTCATTATACTTTTGCTTAATTAAATATGATTGTTTTTAGAAATGTGTAATTGCAGAATTCTTCAAGCAACAGATGGTGTACTTTGCTAGTGCACTCCTAAAATTATTACTATCTTTGACATCTGCAGGTCACATTTTGAGAGTTATGATAGCTTCTGTCCAGGGTTCTGCCTGTCACTCTCAACATTATCTCAGTTGCTCTATCTGCAAGCAGAGTATAGCACAGAATACTAAATTTTTACTTCTTTTACAAGAAAAAGTAATATTAAAAAAATGATGTGTGATCTTTTTCTAAGTGAGCTACACAAACAACATATACTCTGGAACTTCCCTGCATTAAAATAATTACTATGTGTTTATGTGGTATTTGCACATAGATTTCCAAGTTCTGAATAACTGAGAAAAAAATGTCTTAGTGCTGTGCTAACAACCAAAGAAATAATAACAACAAACAAATCCTTTTGTCTACTACACAACTGTGGAAAGAAGTCCTGGCTGAATAGGCTACTGAATCTCTCAAAGATATCCTACAGAGAAAGCTTCTTTTACACTATGCCCTAAAAAAAGCTTAATTACTTCAGTTAAGAGTTTGCTCCTGGTTTAGATGCAAAACACCTGACATGCCTACCTGACACACTCCACCTAGTGTGGATTGCTTATTAGCTTCATGGGTGTTTGGGATGGGAAGAAGTGGTTTGTTCCTTTTCTTGTACTAAGCTGGGTTCATCTCATGTCTCTTATTTGCTTCTCTAATTTTAACTGAATTTTATGGACAAATTTTCTGTTAATAAAGAGTGACTGCAGACTTCTTGCATCTTTGTCTGTATTTTAAATAAGAGTCTTGCCCTTATTGTTTCAGATTTGTCAGCAGCAAAACTGGAAAACTTGAGCAAAAAAAGAACAGAAGCTGGGGCAAGAGAGGATGAAAGAATTGTTGCTTAAGTTGAAGGACGACAGAACGTCTGTTGTTATTTTTGCCTCCCAGTGGGGAAAGAAATACTTTAAACATGCTTTTCTTTTAAAGTTATTACATAAGGTGGTTAGTATCTGTAATTATGGTAACCTAAAGAAATGTGTGGAAGGCAGGATTCAGTGAGTTACATGAATATTTTTGTTCTCTTTGGTTTACTAGGGTTATTTTTTAAAGAGCACAGGTTGGAGACTGTGGCAAGCATGAAACAGCCCCAGGAGTTTTTTTCAACAGGTAACTCAAGACAGCATGTGTGAATATTATTCAGCAGTGGCCTGAAGTAGAGGATGCTGCAGTGATAGAAGCTAGCGGTCATAAGCCAGGCAGTTTCGAAGTGAAGCTGTGTCATAAAATATGTTTGGGAAGATATTCTTGAATGCTTAAATCTAGTGCTTGTCAGTAAGAGTCACCTCTGAAAGGAACTATATGTCATAACCAGGGACAGGTGTGGTCAGAGGCACGCACAAGATTGAGTGACGATACATTTCATACCTCTAAGCTCAACGCGGTATCTCCCCTGTCCCCACCCCCCAGGACTGTAGTAATTGGCTAATTGTTGTCTAAGGCTGCTTGATTGGCCAGTTTTTGGCTTGTTGGTATTCAAGGTCTTCTTATTGGCTTACGAGGTATCCAGTGGGGTTCCTTGGTACATCCCCTTATGTTAATCAGGTCAACACCTACTCCCCTTTCCTGAAGCAAGATTAACGTAATGAATTTTCTAGAGGGTTCTACAGTATCCTCATTACACATTTTTAACAGTTTAGGCAATAATTCTTAACCATGAGTAAGTAGGCCAAATTAGCAACATCACCTTCAACCAACCAATTAACAACCATCAAACTAATCAACAACCATCAACTAATTAACAACTGGTTCTACTCAAATGCGAAAGCCAATCTTCTAGATCTCATTGATAACATTTCTGAATGTTCCATTCTTAGTAAACTTCTAGTATGTTTTGGTTTGTTTTGACAAATAAAAACTCTTTCTGAGAGTAGTTGAGTGTGAAGTCTAACAATGTTCTAACTGTTCTGGATTTTCTAGGGATGGCTCTCTTATACTACTGTGTAGTATGTTAGCATATGGTTAACAAGAAGGAAAAGCTTTGATATCTAGTCAAGCATCATTAAAAAATTCTCATTATTTACTCAAACTAAAATGTATTCAAAGTCATCAACAGTGGCAAAAATTGTTCCTATCAGCCTAGACTAGGAACTGGAATGAGAAGTAGCAAAAGGACTTAAAATACTGTAACAGAAAAGGAGACCATACAGTCCTAACTATATATATTTAATGAAGAGGGTGTTGTGATGTGTTTAAATTCTCAGCATTTCCCTTTTTCATTTTGAAATGTATATATTTCCACCTGCCTATCTGTGTAGTAAGATGCTAATTTTACAGAAGTGTTCTGGGAAGATTGTCATATATTGAATGATCTTTTATATAGACTGGCCTCACAGTGGATTATACATGCTGATATTGAGACCAAATTAGGGAGAAAACTTTCTCAAATATTTTTCAGTTTTCTTAAATTACACTGCTTTGTGATGGCTTCTAATTATCTATCATCCAAGTCCTAGAGTTAAATAAAATATAATTTTCTCTGAGATGTAGTCCAAGTTCTTTTTGCATGGAAGTACTTCCACGTGGCCCGCTTTCTGGCTGTTGAAGCCTAAATGACTCCATACAGGCACCCACAAAGGAAAAGAATGTGTGACGTATAAAGAAGTTGCATTAGACAATGCACCCTTGCAGCAAAGAAGGCTAAACAGTACTCTGGGCTGCATGAGGGGAAGCATTGCCAGCAGGCTGAAAGAGGTGATCATTTCCCTCTACTCAGACTGCAGATTTTGAGTACTGTGTCCAGTATCTCTCCAGTATAGACGTGGAGCTACAATAGAGAGTCCAGTGAAGTGTTACCAAGACAATGGCGGGACTGGAGCATCTCTTGTATAAAGAAAGGCAGAGAGCTGTGATTGCTTAGCTTAAAGAAGAGAAGGCTTGAGGGGATCTCATCAATGTGTGTATATTTGAAGAGGGTGTGTGAAAAAAGATGGAGCCAGGTTAGTTCTGCTAAAACAAATTGATAAAATCAGGAATTTCAGCTGAAAACATAATTCTAGTTGAAATGCAGCAGTACCTTGAAAATTAGTGCTCTTCAGAAAAGGTATGTGATCACTAATTAAAGTGGCCAAATTTTTTTTATATGAAAAATATCTTTACTACTAGCACAATAGCCTTCCTCAAAATGGCTAATGAATCTCAAAGGGAAGCAGAGTGAGACTTCCCTGAAACATAAAATGCAATGTAAACTTTGAAATTTTCAAGATGAAGCTTAGTTTGAGAGATGTAGCAGGATTATACCGTTGCTATATAATTGCAGCTGATTTCAATGCTTTTTTTTTCTGTCCAAAATGTCTGGGAAGCTTTCCTAACACATGTAATATCTTTTTCCCATCCCACAAGAACAGCTGTAAACAGAATATATGAAACAAATAAAAGGATATTTTTAAAACATATATAAAAAGAAAGATAAAACCAGTATTATTTTAGCTCTTCTGTGAAATCTCATTTTGTAGAACAATGAACAGGAGCAAATGCATGGTTTCGTGAGAGAATTGACTTCTGTGTTAGGTAGAACACCATATATAGAATAGTATTGCATCAGAATTTATTTGAACTAGTTCCCCAGGGTGTGATTAAGGTTAGTAATATCTTGGTCATGGTGCTCATTCACTGACAAGGTCTGTAGGACACTGATGTTTGGTTCCTGAAGGTACAAGATTTTTTATTTTTAGCAAGCGAAAATGAAACAGGTTGAAAGTAAGTCTTGCACCACAAAAAATAAAACAGTTAGATAATCTAGTGTACCTTAATGCAAAGGAAAGCATGCTGCCTTTTTCCATAACAGATGTGTAGATCAAAATACAGTTTTCTGATTAAAATGTCGTTTAAAAACTTAAATTATATGTACCTGATGTAGAAGCATTGTTAAAAATTTTGGTTTTACAAGTGGCTCTTTCACTTTAGAACAGGAGAGTCTAAAGTATGAGCCACCTAGCTTGTCAGCTGTTATAATGTAATTTTTCACTGGTTGAGTATATAACCTCAATCTTGAATCTATATTCTATATTAATATTTCTTGTGTAAGACTTCTTCAAAGTATTAACCCATTCTTTTTACATTTGAGATTACAGCTGAGATTTTGGCCTTTGCCTTTTGACATATAAATTAATAAGAAATCAGAATAAGGAAAGTGACTTCTGAACATCTTTACAAAAACTCTGCAATACTAATTTTTTTTAGCAAACAGGATATCATATATATATATATATATATATAAATATAAAAATCAATCAATCATTGAGGGACGTCATGTGCATGGACATGTAAATGGACCCTGACTTAGTATTTAAATGTTCTATTTCAATACCTTGGATAGTTTTTATAAGACATGTCACTGAGCTGTAGATCTGAGTGGATTATTCAGTTTCATAGCTAGCAAAAATGTCCAAGAGGAAATTTTTCTTACTGCTTTGTGGCCTTCCTTCAGAGAATGTTTATATCCATGTGTTAGCTGCTGTTCATATCCTCTGCTCAGTGCTCAAAATTTAATTTTGGATCTTGAGCCTGAAACAGGTCAAATGACCTGTCATAATTGTTTAAATGTATAATGACTGCTCCTTGTAGTTGTTGTTGTTGTTATTGTAATTCTCAGATTAGGCTTAATTTAACATTAGCTAATAATGAAGTGAGCATATTTTAGAAACTCTGTTGCTGAGCCATGAAAAATAATACTCTGAGCTATATGGTTAAATCCTAGATCTAAATCAGTTTGTGCCGGCTAAAGGTCTTGATTATTAACATATTAGTTATGGGAAGGTAATTGTAAGAGCTATTTCCTTTGTCTTATGTCTATGCCAGTACATTTAGGAAATAATGGTGGATTTTTGCTTTTATACATTGTTTGTATTCATTAACCAGTAAATGCATAGTTCTCTGTGATCATTGCTTTCACTGGGCCTTGGCAAAATAATTTAGCTTGGATAGCTCCACTGTATGACTTATTTTTGTATCATCCAGGTCAGTTTTAGTGTGAATATGAAAGCATATGAGCCCAATTTTTTACCTCTATCAGAAAGACTTATGTTCACTTACCACTCAAACTATAAAGAGACAAAAGCTTAGACAGTGTTCTTTAATGGTTAAAATTGTATCAAGGGCTTGAGAAAAGTGTGTTCTTTGGGGAGAGAAGAAGACCCGAGGCTGCTGTTGAAGTATGGTTTGCATCAAGTCTTTTGAAGCGGATGGTCTCACTGGAGGAACAAAGTTCCTTTTCCAAAGCTGATGCTGTCATGATAGTAAGCCCCCTCTTTCTCAGCTCCTCAAACTCCTGAGCAGATGGTGCCTGGGAGGAAATCCACTGAGTGCACCACTGGGATTCCAAAGGTATACTGGTGAGCTCTGACTCTGCTTCTCCTTGTGAGAGCATATCTAAAAAAGCACTAATGGCCAAATTGAGGAAGATAGCAAGCCTCATCCTTTCAAAGTTGTTATCTCCCAAGATGAAAAGACAAATGATGCTCTGTTTAGGGATTAAAAATAAGACCTAGGATATTAGAGCACAGAGTTTTAAAGAGTAAAAAATAACTCTAATAGAAGGACATTGCATATGCTACTTTTGTGTATTTTACTATTACTCTGAGTAGGGGGAATGTATAATTTTTCTTAGACTCTTATGCAATATCCCTGTTAGGGTTACTATAGGTAGTAATGCTAATTTGCAGCCACATGTGTTGTGGGTTTAGGATTAGGTCCTGGTTCCTCAAATGCAGAAAGATTGAATGGTTGTGTATTCAGTGTGTTTTCGTCTATGCTCAAATCTGAGTTACTTCATAGATACATACTGGCATGGTAAAACCAGTTATATTTCTGACATAATGTGTGTGCCCTATGGTACTTTATTTATTTAGATCTTTAGAGCAAAATCATGTGCTTAATTGAAACATATTAAAAATGTTTTCTTTTCTTTTTTAAGTGAAGAAAGTGACTATTGACTCTCCTGTGAGGAAAGGCTAAGAGAGTTGGGACTGTTCAGCCTGGAAAAGGGAAGGCTCCATGGAGACCTTTCTAGCACCTTCTGCTGCCTAAAGGGGCTACAAGAGGGCTAGAGAGGGACATTTTACAAGCCATATGGTGATAGGACAAAAGGCAACATCTTTAAACTGAGAGAAGGCAGATTTAGAATGTAAATTAGGAGAAATTCTTTACTGTGAGAGCTGTGAAGCGCTGGCAGTGGTTGCCCAGAGAACCTGTGGCAGCCCCATCCCTGGAAAGTGTTCAAGGCCAGGTTGGATGGGGCCCTGAGCAACCTGGTCTAGTGAAAGGTGTCCCTACTCCTATCCCTTTAAGGTCCCTTCAAACCCATACCATTCTATGATTATACAAAATATTGAGCTAAACACTTTTGCTTAATGACAAACTGAAACTGCTACTTATAATGCAGCACCTGTCTACTCCAGTTTTGGCTAGAATCTACTAGATATCCATTTATTGCTATTGATTCTGCTACAAATCAAAGGTGGAGTGGTTTTATGGAGTTCTGTTTTTTTCACTGACTTCAGAAGGCATATTCTTAAACATTAAACTACTGGCATAGATCACCAAAATTGGTATGAAAAAATCTTTGTACTTCCTATTATAGTGTTAGGAAATGAGAAAATTACTATTTGTGGAAAATACCATATGAATAAATATCAAAACGAACACTTTCTGACCTTCAATAAGAAAAAAATATTTTTGAAGAACTCCATATTCACAATAGGTTTCCTTGAAAACTCTTAGGAGAGGAAAAAAACAAAACGAAAGAAGTTCCATCAGCGACCTGTTTCTTATTGTATGTAAATCTGTTAGATGTTTTTGGCGTTAGGAAGTTTGCTGTTTCATGCCATCTAAAATAGCAGCTCAAGATGCCATCAAAATACCATTGTATTTTATTTTGTCACCTAATTGAAATTTGCTGATTATAGTGTGCTTATAAAGAATATTCTGTCATTTACAGCTTCTGCACATACCTGCAGGTTTTATATCTGAAAGTTGTGTTTGCCTATGGCATGTTTGGGCAAGCAGTTTCAGCACTCCCCTGAAGTTGCAGACAGGTACTGTTTTTCCTGTAAGCATTTAACAGTACCATAACAGCACTGGTGGTGCCTGCTTAAAGGGGGCTCTGCTGGGGGTCATTGATCTAAATTCCATATTAAGAGATACAAAGATATTTTTGTGGTATTTTAGTAAGGAATGTGCTTTGCAAGTTGTGAGAATTTATTGATAAAGCAGTACTTGGCAGTTTGTTATGGTCAGAATAAAGTGATATCATGAGAAGGCTAAAGATCATAGTCTGTCATATGATTTAAGCAGTGGAGTAGAAATCGCTGCTTGTGTTTTTGACTTCTCAAATTTTAATAGTTCTTGGCACTAAACAAAGTTCCAGTATCATTTTTAATTCAATAGAGATACTGAAATTCTGAAAAAAAAAAATAAAATGAGGGTAATCAGAAGTGAGCTATACAACTTTAATTGTATGCGGGTTTTGTGTACCTTTTGGTGGGAGGCAGCTTAGGTTACTACAGAAAGTAGTCTGGAAGGAATTCCATGGTAGGAAAAGGGCACATCAGTAAATAAGCTCATATCACCCACAAAATTTATGATGCAATTTGCATGACCACAAATCCATATTAGATGGATGGTGATGACAACTAGAACTGTTCATATCAAGATATAACTGAGTACACATGGAGTCTTCAGCAAAGAAAGTAGAGAAAACAAGAGAAAGAGGTGGGGAAAAATCTACTGCTGTCAGAGAATGAAGAATCATCCCAGGAAGCTTGAAAAGATTAGACGACTTTTCCTGTACATTGAGTATGCATCACTTGAGCTAGTGTTTGTAAACAAAGCAAAACTCAAAGTGTCATTTTGCTTTAATAGGAGGTGGTGAAGGAATATATAAAACCGGCTTTGCAGAAAATAGAAGTAACACTTTTCCAGATCCTGGTCCTTCAACTTGCTTTCTGCTATATGAAAGCCCCAACAGGAAACTGGTGAGCTAAATGGGAAAAAGCATATACTTAATCAGAGACAAGATTTTTTTCCTCTCCTGTTTTGCAGTGTCTGAACTATGTGCAAATATGTGACCTGTAATTCACATATAAAAAGGGGGAGTTCCACAGAGGCAAAAATTATTGCTTAGGTTTGAACAGCAGGGAGCTGAATCAAAACCAAAACATGTTAATTGGACAATCTGGAAATCCCTGAGATTTGCAAGTGGATCATTAGAGAATGCATGGGGTGATAATGCAGGCAAATTACCAATTTGGACACCAGGTGTTCTGAGTTTGATCAACAAAGGAGATGTTGGGGTTTTTAGGAGTTCTCCTGTTTTCTTTTTCTCTTAAAGAATTTTCCCCATATATGTTGCCAGGGGGACAAATTGCTGGGTGCTTAAGAAAAACAAAAGACCTAGCCACAGAGGGCAGGGATCCAACTAGCTACTTGTTTTTCACCTGGCGGTTGGGTACTCCGGGGGCTGGCTGGTGTTCTCGGCAGCCAGACAGAGAGCTACCTGCCATCGTGGTGGACGGTTTTCATCAGCACTGCAAGCTCCTGCTTTTTCTGCTGCCTTCTTTCTATGGGAGAACCCCCGGGATTCCCAAGCCCACCTTTCCCTGCCCCACTGGGAGCCGGGCCACGGCTGCTCTGCCCCTGCAGCTGCTCGAAGCCTTCGCTACATCGTAGCCCGCAGGCCCTGCCAGCCGAGACATGCCGAGGTTCCGGCTGCAGCACCGGAGTTTGATACATCTTGCTGCCACCTGGGATCTGTGCTCATCTCTGCTGTTCCAGCTTGCTGTTCCTGAGGGTCCGGCCGGACACTGGGATCAGCTGCCCAGGGGTTTGTGAAGCTTTTCGTCCATCCCTTCCCGGGACCCCAGGCCGCCATTGCCGTATGCTCACCGAGCTCGCTCCGGAGTGCCCCCTGCAGCCGCGGGGGAACAATCGCACCGGCCCTGCTCACCGGAAACCACCAGCACCCCTGCCGGCCGTGAGCAGAACTGCACCCATGGGAAAGGGCCCGACAGCCGAGAGAGGGCTGTCACTGGGTTTGTGCTTCTGTTTGCTGTAACTGCCACAGTTACTGTTGTTTGTTTGTGTTGTTATACATAGATATATATACTAGTAAAGAACTGTTATTCCTATCCCTCATATCTTTGCCTGAAAGCCCCTTAATTTCAAAATTATAATAATTGGGAGGGAAGGGGTTTGCATTTTCCGTTTAAGGGGAGGCTTATACCTTTCTTGACAGACACCGATCTTTCAAACCGAGACAGGAGGGAAGACAAATACCTTTCTGTTCAGAAAAAAAGTAGTTGGAAGTGCTAGATTACAAAAGATTAAATTTACTTGTGATCTGCCCTAAATTAATGAAGAAAACTTTCTCACTGGGTAGAGTAGTACCTGGCATTTGTATTTCAACAAGAGTTCTAAAAGATTCTGTTAAAATTTTGTCATATCGGTATCCATAAGTATTGTATTATTAATCATGTAAACTGCTTTTGATTTTAGACTATGTACTGAAGAAATGCATATCAATGTGCTTTTTCTCCTCACTGTTTGCATGGCTGGATAGAAGGGTTGGTACAAAAGAACCTACGGAACTGAAGGTTTTATTCACAAGGTTTCTTTTTTATTCTTAAAATCACATCAGAACAATGTAGCAAGCAATAGAACAATGTAGTCTCAAGACCCTTGGGCTCTTAACTTCTGGAAGGTCTATTGCTTTATTCAAGTGTCTTTTGTAAATCTTTGTTCAGACTAAGTATAGCTTTTTTACATTTTTATTTTTGCATAAAAGGCAATATTTTCATGAAGAACAAGTGAAAGAGATAGAATAGGTCATAGACCATGACTTACTTGTTTGTGGATATTGATTGTTGTGCTGGTTTGGCCAAATGTGGAGGAAAATATCTTCTGATAGAAGACAGGCTACAACCACCCCTCCCCCACCAGGTTCGGGAAAAAAGAAATTTTCCCTAAGGAAAGAAAAAGAGATAAAAACTATTTATTTAACAACACACAGGAAAAGGGTAATAATGCTAAATAAAATCTTTCACTGTAGAGAGAAACCTGGGAAGATTTTAGAGTCCTTCTGTAGGTGTACTCTCTCTCCTCCTCCTCAGAATTGGGTCATGGGCCCACCTCTAGGGCCTTGGTGGAAAATTCTCCTGGTATGTTCTGATGTTGTTGAAACAGTCCAGAAGAGAAGAAAAGAAAAACCAAAGTCCCAAGAAAACAAAGTTCAACTCTCCATCTCACTCTCTCTGGAGAAAAGGAGCCAAAAAGCTGGCTGAAAAGTACCAAGGGTGTTTCCTCCGCTCTTGCTGCCAGAGCAGAAGCAGAGGAGTGTATCTGCGTCCTTGAACAATTGCTTTGAAAAGTTCGCTGGGTTTTTTTTCCTCTCTCCCCTCTCAGGCTCAGTTTAAAGGCACAGAAAAGGCACAAAGTTAACTCCTGGGCATAGAGCAAAAATAGGGAATACACATCATAAAGTCACCCCAAGACATTATTCAAGTGTCTTTTGTAAATCTTTTTTCAGACTATGTATAGCTTTTTTACATTTTTATTTTTGCAAAAAAGGTAGTATTTTCATGAAGAACAAGCGAAAGAGATAGAATAGGTCATAGACCATGATTTACTTGTTTGTGGATATTGATTGTATAATAGTGTAGGTAGCTGTGCTTTAATTCTAGACAACGTCAAGCAATGTCTCCTTTTATACAGCTAAAATGTTCCATTTCTTTCTGATCAAGTCCATAAATCCTAAACTTTACCACTCTAAGTATGTTTCTGTCTGTATAATTTTGAACACCTCTTGGCATGCTTGTCAGTAATATAATAGGAATTTGAATAATATAAATATTTTTAGTTTATTTGTGCCTTTATTTCACTTTTATATAGATCACAACTAAGTTAGTGATATTCACAAGTCTGATGAATCTAAACTGGGGACTCTTGCTTAAATGTTGATAGGAGAAACAAAGAGACATGCTGTTGGTTTTAAACTGTTTCATAACAGGCCAGATGATTCCTGCAACACTGCTTTATGAACACCAATTTTGGATAATGGCAAAGCATAAATCTTCTAAAGTGCATTTAATCCCAAAAAAATGTCTCGACTGTATTTTATAATGTTGATGTGATAATGCTCACTGAATGCAAATGAAATGGAAGAAGGATATTGGGAGCTCCTCTGGTTCTGATTAAGCTAAAACCTTATTTGTGACAGTGGATGTTCATCCTCTGACTGATTCAATGCTCAGACTTCCACTTTTCTGCAGTTCTGATATTTATTAAT
The DNA here is from genome assembly GCA_026261815.1 of Monarcha castaneiventris obscurior. NCBI lineage: Eukaryota > Metazoa > Chordata > Aves > Passeriformes > Monarchidae > Monarcha > Monarcha castaneiventris. The sequence goes on along the minus strand of JAMPIT010000515.1, from coordinate 406,344 downwards.
GGCATTCCATTATCAGGTTTCACAACATGACTGTATGAATCATACATAGTTTGATTTCTTGTATAACATCTCAACATTTTTCTCAGATTATATTTTTAAGTGGGAACATCAATCAAGAAATGCATGTTAAAATAGAATTGGCATTGCCACAGAGTATTCTTTCAAATAAATGCTTCTGCAGAACTGGGTCTGTTTCTAAGCCATTTGTGAAGCATATTGTAAAACTATTTCACAAGCAGGAGCCTATCTCTATGTGATCAGCACAGGGATTGTTTATTTCCCTTTCCACTCTGAATTTTATTATAAATTTGTAACTTTATACATACATTTGAGAATACACTATGCCAGTCAGTTGACAAGTCTTGAAATGGTTTAAAAGTTGAGAAAACAGCTGATTTACTGGAGGTTTTTTTGCTTTATCTCTCTTCTTGATTTTAAATTCAATGTTCTTTGGATAGATGTTTTGCTGTTTCTAGTTACTTAGCAATGGGGACTTGGGCTTATATCCCCCTTTCACCCTCACATGTAGTATACATATTTTCTGAGTTCTTCCAGTTTGCATTTTGGACCTGAAGGCCTTGTGACTAAATCTCTCATCTTCTAGCTTCTAGCTGGTTAGGAGTGACTGAAAAAATTATATGAACTACACATAGCATGTCACTCCTTATAAGGAATTGCAGACTACAAACAATGCTCTGCAGAATAATCCAATAGATTTTCTGTACAGAATAACCTAATCTTTTTCAAATTACCCTTTCCATTAAATTCTTGAAACACTAACCAACTTAATAGCAATCCTTGTGTGGTAGAGGTGGCTTAAGGATAAACAACAGAAGAACTGAAGTATGCCACGTCTAGACTTGAAGATATCTAATAGTGTTTGCTCTTACAATGAGAGGTGGCTCTTTCCAGTAGCAAAAATATTTCAACACTTGTGACAGTACCACATCCATACCTCTTGAAGTCCTCTCATACATCTTAATATACATATAGCAATATTGGCAGAATAAGGTCACTGTATCTCAGAATACAACTTTCAGGTAATTTTATTCAAGTTTATTGTTAATTTTTGTCTTTTTCAGACTTCAGTATTCCCTTTTTTTCATTTCTCATCCTTTTTCCTACTGTTTTTTTAAATATCTTGGTTTACTGCCAATACTCTTAGAAGCATGTTTTCTGGTTTCCTAAGCCTGTCAATACTCTTTGCAGACCAACGTGTTTCCACATCTGCTCTACGCACATTCATTCCTTATGCATTCTCTTTATCCTACAAATGCATCTATCTGACCCTTCTTTATCAGGATTTTTCAGTTTCCAAAAAGTTTTATTAGAAGTTGCCTGGTTTCCTTTATTGCCTTCAAGTTATATTTTACATTAGGCAAGTATTTTTTCTGTCTGGAAATTATCACTTGCCAGATTTGGATACCTTTCAAGCTTATATTATCCATTATCCATTATGTATTATCTTGTTCAGGGAGCATAATAGCTGTGCCAATTTGTTTAGAGTAACATGCTAGTTCATAATTTTTGAATTATCTATTCAATAAGTCATTGTGCATTTTTAATAATAATTTTAATTTTGAAAATGAAACTCCAAGCAACTAAATTCTCCTTCATAGACTTCTTTCTATTATGAATGAGATGCAGCTTATATTACCATGGGTAATAAATAAAAACTGGAGGGAAAATAAAGTTGATATTTTAACAAGAACAGTTCAAAACTAAATGAAAGGAAATTAATATTATTTGGGTGAAAAGATCAACTTGAATTCTCAATGATTTTGGGGGGGGGCAAGTGTTCTTATCTTTTGATTTTCTGGCATATTACAATTACGTTCTCTACCTGTTTTGAATTGGATTTGCCCAAGACAATACATTTTTGCTACAATTCTGTCATGAGGTAATATGGAGATCCTGTGAGATCTAGAGGTTGGAGATAATTATTTCTGAGGCTGAGCATCAGGTACTCCTTGGCTCGTTTGTGGCATGCTGAAAACTTGCTATGCTGATATAGGTATTCCTTCTAATTTCTGCTTTTCAGCAGGTATTTGGCTTGTAGAGATGCAAGGAAGAGACAGAAATAGGAGAGAGGAAAAAGGTCAGTGAAAGAGATGACACAGTGTGAACCAGATTTTTCACCTGCTCTGAAAACTTGACACGGGGGAGAGGAAGAAAATACAAAAATAAGGCATGGAGAGAACAAACTAACCCAGCTCTACAGACTGCCAACATTTGTTTGTAAACTAAAATAAAGACAGTCTGACCTGTTGTTCAACTGTATAGCGGGTTGAGTTCGATAACCGGGCAGAAACACCAATTTGTGTAGTGGTTTAAGGGTTAACTCGGGCAGTAGCCCCCTGATGCCTCTTCTGTGAGATAAGCATTAGGAGGTAAAAGCAAAGCAGGCACAAAAACTTAAAGAATATAAACAAGTTTATTAACAGAGTTAAAAGAGGGAAAAGAAAGTCAGACTAAACCTTCAGAACACTTCTCTCCCCCCACCTCTGCTCCCTTCTACTACCAACGTAAAGGAAAAACATAACCCTTGAGGATTCTAGTCAGTTCACCACCTATATAATAATTTCTGATTTTCAGTTCAGTTAAGGAGAAGAGTCTCTCTTGGTCAAAACCATGGAAACATCTCCACACGAAACAATCTCGTGCAGCTTCAGTGTCACAGCAAAAGCAGCCGCCCAGAATGGTTTTCTGCTTGCATGTGAAAGCCCCATCCCCCGACTACAGCTTTCCCCACAGCTGTTTCGAGGGTTTCTTTAGCTAAGGGGGTACTATTTTTAAGGATGAGCAGTTCAGAAACAGAAGTTTTCTCCACTTATCAAAGTGCCTGAAAGGCGTAAGGACCCTCTCTGAGACTATCCACATGGCCTAAGAACAGAGCTCCCTTTTCTCTCGTAGGATCTCTGCTCAAATTTCTCATCAAATCACAGCTACTTCAGCATGTACTTATTGCAGCACAGGTACTGTTGCTCACAGCAAGTTACAGCTACTTCAGCATTTGCTTGTTCTAGTACAAGCACTTTTGCTCACAGTTGCAGGTTGAACGCTCCAACCCCCCCCCCAATGCTTTCAAGAAATTACAATGGGTAGTCTAATATATCATAGTCCATCACCATGGTTTTTCCAACAGAATTTCAGCTTCTAGGATTAAAGCATCTCCTCAGTCTCCTTTCTCGAGGTCTCAGGTTTTTCTTCCTCACTGACTTGGGCATCTTTATAGTGTTTCCTCCACAAGTCTTTACTTTCCTCTCTCCATCTGATCGGGGAGATGATTAGTCTCTGCAGGCTTCATCTGGCCTGAAAAAAATCTTAACAGCACTAAAAGAGTTAATCTCCTCCGGGCTTTGCAGCTGGAGCTTGGAACTCGCTTATCTCTTGGCCACGTGATCCTGCCGGACGGCAGTCTCAGGGGAATTTCAGCTGCTCTGGGGTGAGGTGAGGGCCATCCTGGCCTCTGGCGGGGGCGGGGGTCTGGCGAGTTGAAGTGGCTGCGATCTCAGCCAAGCCACCCCCCGGCCAACCCGGGCCAGGCCCGGCCGGCAGAGCCCGGCCTGGCCCGGCCACCCCCCACCAGTTACCTGTTCGGCCACCGGAAGCAAGAGAGGGCTTCCTGGGCTCTGCTCCTTCTTAAGATGTGGCTCACAGAGGCCTGTCAAGCTCTCTAAGTGGTTTAGAAAGTTGCCAATATTCAACCTGGCCAGTTGATTGGGTGTAGAGGAAGCTGAAAGCACCTTTTTGCAAGGAATCACTTCCTGCAGATGCAGCCTTCTTCAACTACAATTCCCAGCTATCCTAAACCACAACAAACTGTTAATTTAGCCCATTGTTCCTGAAGTACCTAAGGATAGTCCAAGAGAGCTGGTTGAAATTCAAGGATCACTTCCTCTAGACTCAAGAATGCTGCATCCTGATGAACAAGAAATGAAGTGAAGGAGGGAAAAGTCCTGCATGGATGACCAAGGAATTCCTGCCATTACTCCTGTGTAAGCAGGAAATACACAAGACATGGAAGCAGGGTTAGGCCACTTGGCATGAATATAGAGAGGCTGTCAGCAAAAGTAGAAATGAAACAAGGAAGGTCAAGGCCCATCTGGAATTAAATCTGGCCAAGGATGTCAAGGACAACACGAAGGGCTTATCAGTAACAAAAGGGAAACTAAGGATAAAGTGGGCCATTACCAAATGGAGGGAGGACCCTGGTAACAGAGGACACAGAGAAAACAGTTACTGAATGCTCTCTTTGCATTGGTCTTCACTGACAAGACAGCCCTCAGGAATTACTGACCCAGGAGACCAGGATAAAGGAATCATTCAGACGGTCAAAGAGTCTGAGAATCATTTCCTTGGTGAAAGAGAATTTGGGTAACTTGGCATCCACAAGTCCATGGGCCCTGACAAGATGAATTCATGAGTGCTGAGAGAGCTGGTAGACACCATAGGTAGGCTATGATCACCTCTGAAAGGTCATGGTGATCAGGAGAGCTGACTGAGGACTGGAAATGTCACCGCAGTCTTCAAAAAGGGCAACCCAGGGAACTACCAGCCAGTCACCTTCACATCAATCCCTGGAAAGGTGAACAAGCGCCTCATTCTGGAGGCCATCTCTATCCACATGGAAGACAAGATGATCAGGATGGATGAGTCAGCATGGATTCACTAAAGCTAAATCATGCTTGACCATCCTGATTGCATCTATGATTAAACAACTGCCTGAATGGATGAGGGGAGAGCAGTGGATATTGTCTACTTCAACTTCAGCAAGGCTTTCACAACATCCTCATATGCAACCTCAGGAGTTGTGGACTGGATGAGTGGACGGTGAGGAGGATTGAGAAATGGCTGAACAGCAGATCCCAGAGGGTTGTGATCAGTGGCAGAGGGTCTAGTTGGAGGCCTGTCACTGGTGGTGCCCTCTGAGGTTCAGTATTGGTCCCAGTATTGTTTAACTTATTCATCAATGACTGATGGAGGAGTAGAGTGCTGCCTTAGCAAGTTTGCTGATGACGCAAAGATTGGAGGAGTGGCCGATATCCCAGAGTGCTGTGCATCTCTTCAGAAGGAACTTGACATAAACATTCAAGCTTAGTAATTGTGTTCAGCAGTAAAAGACTGAGCTGGTTATAAAAGAATGCAAGATCATAAAAATTTTAATTATAAAAGTCGTGATTCCACCTTGTCCTTTAATGGTGAATTCTTGTTCTTCTAGTCTGTGTTTTGTCTTCTCAGCTATGGTAATACAAGTTTGTGAGCTTGATCATAGTCAAAATGATCTAGAAGTAGTAGATCTCTGAAGTAGTTTAGCAGAACTGCCATAACTACTTTCTTGAATTGCTCTATAGCCATAACCTGCAGATCAAGGCAAGAAAAAGGATTTTCACTAGCACTGGTATAAAAAAATCGTATCATGTATCTGCTCTAGTCAGTATGTCTTAGTAACTTACAAACTATTTTCACATCATCATTAAGCTTGGGAGTGAATCTGTATCCATGGCCAGTTCCAAAACAAATTGGATAAATGTGACAGTTCTTATTGTCAAGAGATTGCACTCATTTAACACAAATGGAGTCCCTTTCATTATTATACAAAAGGAAATGTTTTTCTACCTAGATGACAACTGGGTTAACAGATGTAATTTAAATGTCATTTGCAGCCACTAATAAGATCATCTAAATTGCACTTGTGTATATAAATTGCTGCTGTGTCTATGGGAGAAGTGCAGAAATCACAGGCAAGTCTGACTAAAAGGCAAATTTTTTCCCCTTAAGAGACCTTAATGTTTTAGGATCTCTTCACAGATCAGAATAAGAAGCTACCATTTTATAGCTAAAGGGTGCACAATTTCAAATATCACAGAGAAAAACAAATAACTATTTGCAGGGGAAAGAGGAAGAGTTGAACTTGTCAAACTGTTTTGAGAAATGCTCTAGTTGCAGAACAGCCTTGCCTAAAAGATAAGAAACAGCTATAGAATGAAGTGTGCCAGGGTGGAATGGAGTCACAAAATGCCACAAATAGATTTTCACACTTTTCACCCACTTTGTTTGCAAAAGCTAGTATATATATTTTAAATGTCTTTTACATGGTGTTTTGGTTATTTGAATGGATAGTGGGGAGGGGAGGGGAAAGGGAGGATGGTGGTATTTGTTTGGGGTTTTTTTAAATTTGCTGTGGAAGCTACTAAAGACCATTTCCATTGAGCATACATTTGGACTGGAGAATATATGAGCTATGTAAGAGATGTTAGATCAGGTCTGATGTCAAATACTGGAACAAGGAACACTTTGCCTTTTTACAGATTTAGTATGAAGGAAAATTTTTTTTATTAATGGAATTGAATACCTGCATTCTCTCTTCTGAGAGAAGAAATGTTCATCAGGGTTTGTTGCTGCTGTTGCTGACTATTTAGACAAAGGCCTACAATTCTTTTATCTCTGCTGTGTTCACCTTCTCAGAGCTGTTCTGTGGAATGGCCCTTTGTGTTCTGCAGAGAAGCAGAAGTGTTTCTACTCCGTTCCCCAGTCTCCATCCCTTCTATTGCTGGATTGAAAAAGTTATTCCACACTCAGTAAGTTGTCAACAGATTCTCTGAAATCATGCTTAAGTAATGGGGAAGGGGAAAGGGTGGGGTGGGGGGAGGAATTATGTTTTTTCAATAATAGGAAACATTAAAAGTAATTTCTTAATCTTTAGAATATTTAGATTTATATTGTTTAATTATACCACAAATCCACCAAAAACGTGGTCTGGATGCTTTTTGAGAATGGAGGGGAGGGAAAGGGGGGAGGGGGGAAGGGGGAGGCAGGGGGAGGCAGGGAGGGAGGGAGGGAGGGAGGGAAGGAAGGAAGGAAGGAAGGAAGAAGGAAGGAAGGAAGGAAGGAAGGAAGGAAGGAGGAAAGGAAGGAAGAAGGAAGGAAGGAAGGAAGGAGGAAGAAAAGGAAGGAAGGAAGGAAGGAAGGAAGGAAGGAAGGAAGGAAGGAAGGAAGGAGGAGGAAGGAAGGAAAGGAAGGAAGAAGGAAGGAAGGAAGGAAGGAAGGAAGGAAGGAAGGAAGGAAGGAAAGGAAGGAAGGAAGGAAGGAAGGAAGGAAGGAGGGAAGGAAGGAAGGAAGGAAGGGAGGAAGGAAGGAAGGAAGGAAGGAAGGAAGGAAGGAAGGAAGGAAGGAAGGAAGAAGGAAGGAAGGGAAGGAAGGAAAGGAAGGAAGGAAGGAAGGAAGGAAGGAAGAGGAAAAGGAAGGAGGAAGGAAAGGAAGGAAGGAAGGAAGGAAGGAAGGAAGGAAGGAAGGAAGGAAGGAAAGGAAGGAATGAAGGAAGGAAGGAAGGAGGAAGGAAGGGAAGGAGGAAGGAAGGAAGGAAGGAAGGAAGGAAGGAAGGAAGGAGGAAGGAAGGAAGGAAGGAAGGAAGAAGGAAGGAAGGAAGGAAGGAAGGAAGGAAGGAAGGAAGGAAGGAAGAAGGAAGGAAGGAAGGAAGGAAGGAAGGAAGGAAGGAAGGAAGGAAGGAAGGAAGGAAGGAAGGAAGGAAGGAAGGAAGGAAGGAAGGAAGGAAGGAAGGAAGGAAGGAGTGGCACAGAAAATTTCACTGGTTTCTCTCCTTTTTTTTTTCTTCAGGTTCTGTTTTCATTTAAAAAGTAAAATGCACACCTCTCGGTGATGCAAAAACAAGAAGTTGTAGACAACGCATTTCCACTGTTAAGCACTCTACAACGTGATGATGATTTATGTCTTATATCTCAATTACTCAGGTAGAGAGAGGAAAATCGTGTGCTGCAGCTGCTGATGCTTGGCAGACATTGTGTAAGTAGAGCTGCAAGTTCTGGATCCCCAATATTAGACCTGACTAGAAATCCTATTGCCCAAGTCCTTGAACAACTTACGCATGTATTAGGGACTAATGTGCAATGCTAAAAAGCAACTAATGATTGAGAAACTGGCAGGGAGCTTTAGCTTCCTGAAAAGTTCCCATATGTGGATTTTTCAGCAGTGAAGATTTAGGTTTTCATTGCAGGCATTGCACAGATCTATGGTCAAGGATCTAGTCAAGGATGCTCCCCAAAAGGATTTAAAATACTCTTAGTTCAGCTAGGTTAGAGTTTTACAACTAAGCAATGGACAAAATCAACCAATGTCTGGCCTCATTTTCAAATAAAAAGTTTAAAACAACATATCTGAGGTTACATGACCACTACAATATGCTGTGGTACAGTCAAAATAGAGAGTCTGGCCCATGAATATGCAGTAGACTTCGAGGTGCTTCACATAATCTTTTTCTTTTTTTGGTTACCAGATGTTAAGATCTGACTAATAGAGAGACATGCCTCTGCCTGAATTAAGGTGCAAACAAGACCATATGCCAACGTCAATTGTATAAATTTTATTTAACAGTAAATTTGAGGTAGAGAGAGAGAGATAAAAAGAAATAGGAAAGAGAGGAGGGGGAGGGGGAGAGAGAGACAGATTAAGTAGATAATCACCCCCCTTGTGGATCCAGTGGCGTCCTGTTGGTCCTCATCTGGTCTTCTCACTGGTGGGGGTCTTGCAAAGCACAGGATTAATGTATGTTCAAGTATCTGTGGGAATGCCCAGGTACCTCCCCTACAGGGAGGAGTCTGATACTGTCTTTTGCAACAGACTGGATCTTCTGCAACACTTTTGGATCATGTGTCGTACTCTGGTAGAAGGCCTCAGGAATGAGTCTAGGGGTGCTTCAGGGGTCTTTGATGGTTTATGACACCTTCTAAGACATGACAGCTGCCTCTCACATGAATGTCCCATGTGAATGTGACCTTCCTGGGTAGGGGTAGTTTTGCAATGGAGACAGATTGTGTAAGGGAGGACTGCCTGAAGGGTCTGCTTCTTATCTGGCTTGTAGTCTCTGGTGATGGGTATTCACCCCCTCTGTACCAGTGGTTTCATTTTCACACTCTGAAAAACTCATCCCCCTTAGCTGTAGGGGGAATGTGTACAAACCTGGCCTCAGCAAATGAGTCTGTGGGCTATGCCTTCCCCTACCCTGAACCCAGCCAGAGCTGATTTTCAGGACAGCTGCTGGATTTGGCTTTCTTGTGGATACTTCTTCTCCCTCAGCCTTGTTTACTTCTCCTTAGGCCTGAGATAACTGGACAGTAGAATCATTTTTATCTTATCTCAAGTTCCCTTAGGTGGCTTAAGTCACAGTCCAATTTCCTGAAGTCCAGGAGGCATACTCAGGGATGTGGTGGACTTTGGTGGTCGTAGATGAGCAGTTGCTTCTCTACAACAGTGGGCAAAGTCCTTCTATGATCTTAGCAGTGTTAAAGACAATTATGATTATTAATTCTCTTACACCGGAATTAAACTGAATAGTTCTAGTGACTGTTAGTGTACCTGTAATTTTATAACATTTATTTATAATACAGAAATCTGCACATCTGAAAGAGTGCTTCTGCCATGACAGAGTTTCCAGAACATTCTACCTCCTATATAAACTGCAAAAATGCCTAACACACTACCCCCTCCCCACCTGAAAGGTCTGTAACTATAATGAATTTTGAATGAGTGATTCTTGATTGCTTCACAGGTAGGGAAAAAATTCCTGGTTTCCAGGCATCACAGTTCATGTATTTTTTATGACCTTGTGATATTGTAGAATATACTTAATCTAGTTACTACTACTTGTAATTGAGGTATTTAATGAGAAGCAAAATATATACCTACTGAAAAAAATCCACTATCTATATTTACTGTGTGGTAATATGAAGCATGTTAATACTTACATGAGTTTTAGAAGAGAGTCTATTGTATTAAAAAAAAAAAGATACCATTTTTCTCCAAAAGAATTCACAAACTAAAAAATACTGGGAAAGGAGAGGAAAGAACAGTTATCTGAGTCTAAGACAATGAAATCAATTTGTTAAAGGTCAAAGGGCAGGAATTGAACCTTAATCCAAGTTTATCACTTTATTATCAGAGTACCTACTTTCTCACCTCCAGATAGCTATTTTCATGGATCTCCTTGGAAATTTTTACTATTTGTTCCTTTGAAAAGACTTTAAGAAACTTTGTTGAAGGCAAATTTGAATTACTGTTTGTCTCAGTTTGAGACAAGTTTAGGGGGAAATGTTCCGGAAGGAACATCTCCTCCCCAGAAGACAAGTTTCAGCACTCCCTGCCCACCAATATGGAAGGAATTTCTTGGATGAAAGTGAAAATAACTATTTATTTAACAAGCAGAGTGCTGGCAGGGCAAAGAAAAAAAAATTAGTAATGTTAGATAATAAACCTCCTTGGTGCAGAGAAACCCAGTGGTTTTAGAGTTCTGTCTGTAGCTGGCTCAACCCCCTCCCTGCCCGTCCATGGGGCCTGAGGATCTGGTTCTTGGATCACAGCTAAGATGAACAGTTTCAGAAGAATTTCCAGAGAATTTTGGTATGCAGTCCTGGGAAAATTTCTTGCCTGAGCTAACAGGCTAGCTAAAAGCAGGAGGCTGCTCCCTCAGCTCTGCAGCACTGAGAACCCAGGGGAGTGTGTGTGAGTCCTTGAACACAAACCATGCTGAAGAATTTGCCTGGCTCCTCTCTCCCCCCTACTGGACCCAGCTTAAAGCTATGGGACCAATTTCTGGGCAATAAGCAGACGATAGGTGTTGGGGTTTAGGATTTTAGCCTGGTTTTTTTTTTTGTCTTAAAGAATTTTCCCCATACTAGTTGCCAGGGGACAAACTACTAGGTACTTAAAAGAAACAAAAGAGCTGGCCACAGGGGCGGGGTGCAACGAGCCACCCTTTTGTCACCTGGGGGGTTGGGACACCCGGGGGGCTGCCTGGTGTTCTCAGCATTCAGTCTGGGAGCTGCCTGCCTTCGGTGTTGACGTTTTTGTCAGCACTGCAAGCTTCTGCTTCTTCGGCTGTTTTGCTTTCTGCGGGCAAACCCCCAGGATTTCTAAGCCTGCTCTTCTCCCTGTCCCACTGGGAGCTGGGCCACTGCCACTCAGCCCTTGCCGCTGCTTGAGCTTTCGCTACTCTGTAGCTCCTACACTGTGACCTGCCGGGCTTTCTGCTGCAGCCCCGGAGTTTGATACATTTCACCGCCACCTGAGATCTGTGCTCGCCCCTGCTGTTCCAGCCTGCTGTTCCTGAGAAACCAGCCGGACGCCCAGGGGTTTGTGAGGCTTTTCATCCATCCCTTCCCGGGACCCCGCCATTACCGGTGCTCCCCGAGCTCGCTCCGGAGCGCCCCCTGCAGCCGCGGGGGAACCATCACACCCGTCCTGCTCACCGGGAGCCGCCCCGGAGGAACTGCACCCAGGGGAAAGGGCCTGAGGCTGAGAGAGGCCAGCACTGGGCTTGTGCTGCTGTTTGCTGTCACTGCCACAGTTATTGCTGTTTGTTTGTGTTGTTATACATATATATTTATTAGTAAAGAACTGTTATTCCTATCCCTCATATCTTTGCCTGAAAGCCCCTTATTTTCAAATTTATAATAGTTTGGAGGGAAGGGGGTTGCATTTTCCATTTCAGGGGAGGCTCCTGCCTTTCTAGTCTGACACCTGTCTTTCAAACCAAGACAATAGGGAAATACAGTATTATCATCAACTCACCTCAAAACACTGTTCAATTAAGCATAGCAATGACCAATTGAACAGGCTGTATCTAAATGTGCATGGCATGAACAGTCCCATTTTCAGCAATTTGAACAGAATAAAGGAGTTGGAATGGATAACATCTACAAATCTGTTGCATGCTAAATTATTCTTTGAGACTCTTCTGTTTAATATTAAAAATATTACTTGAAAAACCTGAGTAATTATGGCAGTAACTTTTTTTTAAAATATATTTAGATGATATACAAATGCCTGTGTCCATCTTTGGAGAAACTCCTGCACTGCACATGTATTGTACAATATAAAGTTCACAAAATTGGTTAGCTAATTTATTTGTTTTCTAATCTAATTTGGACTAGATTGCTCTGTTGTCTCTTAATTTATAAATTTGCTTTGAAAGACTTGAAGATACAACCATACTTGGGTAGTTTCAGAAATAACTGACATTTCTTGCAACCAGTTACATAGTTTGGAGGAAAGTCTGAAGACTGTGTGGGATCATGCTACGCTTTTGATGTGGTTTTAAGCCCAGCTGAAAATTAAGCACCACGCAGCTGCTCTCTCAACTATCCCTCTATCCTCTCCCCACCCCCCAGTGGAATGGGTAGGAGAATCAAAGTCAAACTTGTATGTTGAGATAAGAACAGCTTAATAGTTGAAAATAAAGTAAAATACCGTAATAACAGTAAATTATAAAAAAGGAAAAACAAGTGATGCACAATGCAATCGCTCACTCCTCCTTTCTGAACCCAGACTGACTGACCTTCTGGGTAACTCGCCCCAGTTTATACACTGGGCATGACATCCTGTGGTGTGGAATATCCTTTTGGTCAGTTCCGGTCACCTGTCCCAGCTGTGTGTTCTCCCAGTTTCTTTTGCATACATCCTCATTGGCAGGGCATGAGACAAGTTAAAAAATGGCCCTTGACTTAGGATAAACACAATTTAGCAAAAAACCAAAACATCATTGTGTTATCAATGCACAAAATACACCACTGTAACAGCTACTGAGAAGAAATTAACACTATTCCACCTGAAAATGGGACACCTTCCCTGTGGGAATTACAGGCCATTCACTTAAGAGTTGGACTCAATGGTCCTTATTGGTCCTTTCCAACTCAGAATATTCTGTGATATCTGTGAATTATATTGGTACCTAGCTCAGAAGAAGGGGTGAACCAGTAAGGACTGTGCATCAGGACAGTGAGGGAAGCAGAGCATTTTTAGATGTGAGAATATGACAGATACAGGTTCTTAAACCTTAAAACCTAATTTGAAATGCTTTACATTTTAAAAAAACATTTTTATCTTTTTATTTTAAGCTTTTTCTTTTAAGCCTTTGCAGTATATCTGACAAATGAATAGTGAGTTCTCATGGAATCTAGTAAGTGAAATTTTTGCGCAATCACTCTGGAAATCCAGTTTCTGGTGAACAGCACTCTAAGCCAGACTTAGGCCTCTGACTCTGAGAGCTGCGTATCCTGAGAGTTCTGCCTTTTGATGTCTTAATGCTATTTTAGCACTATTTGGAAATAGCTTCTTGAGAACCTGAGTAGAGGTTGTTCTGTATTTCTTCAGCTTCTGGGAGTTTAGCGGACAACAGAAGGACATGTAAATACATGTTAAAATACTCTTGCAGTGTCCTTGCTTAATTTGAAAAATGTTTCATGATCTTCTGGTAAAAAGTTTAGCTCTTGGATGCCAGTTCAGTAGGAAATTACTTTTGTGACTGAAGGAATGCAGAAGGTGAATGAGCTAATTAAGTTGGATATTTCCATATTGACCCACCTTTCAAATATTACGTAAAAAAAGAATGACGGTGCAAGATGCACGCAAAAATCCATGACTTTGGTAGGAGATGTTGAAGTGATCAAGCTTCTTCACCAAAAGAAAGGAAAGTGCCTGTTGTGATTGTACTTATATACAGCATCACTTCATTTGTATCAGAAAAGTGGTTTCTGACTTTCCTCAGCACTCTGCATCTCTCCACTGGTGACACAGCTGCAAGAGAGAGGAACAGACTATGATATAGGAGCTCTGACTTCTGAACATCGGATATCTTTTTTTTATTCCTTGTTAAAAAAAAAAAAATATTGGTGGGGCAATATAAAGTCATAATAAGTAAGCAGTATGACTAGTACCTGTTCCTCCCAATCAATTGTACGGTCAGTTCCCATTTTCCGCTTTACGTCTGGTGAAGTTTTCAAGGCAAATGTCTGATCATGCAACTTGCTGTCAGGTAAAAAAAAAAATTATTTACCTCATGTCTGAGATTTGGAGAAGTTTGATGGAGAGCCTGGACTGAAAAAAAACAAAGCCAACAAAAACACAAACAAAAAACCCCCCACAAAAAACGGTAAAACAAGACATTTTGAGTTGGTTTCATCCTAATGCTTGGATTTTGAGTGAATTGGAATGATAAAAGTAGCAAGGGGTGTGCAGTGAAATCCTTTAGATAAGGGAATCTTTTCATTAGTGTAGCTGGCTAGCATGCTCTCAAAATTTCGCAGACCTAGAGACAGTGAGAGGTATTCAGCTTTGACCATGAACTTTACCTTCACTGGTGAGGGGTTTTTTTTAAGACAGCAAAGCTACCCAGAGATCTGTGATGGAGATGGAAAAAAAAGGTGAGAAGCAAGTAGTTGGCTTCTCTTAGACATTGTAATTATGGAGAAGTATATGAATTAAGATCACGGAACCACAGAATACGCTGAGTTGGAAGGCAAAGCATTCAGTCCATGCTTAACCCTGCATTATTACCATCCCCAGGAGTCACTCCATGTGCCTGAGAGCATTTTCTAAACACTTCTTGAACTCTGTCAGGCTTGGTGCTGTGACCACTTCCATGGGGAGCCTGTTCCAGTGCCCAACCACCCTCTGGCTGAAGAACACTTTCCTGATATCCAGCCTAAACCTTCCCTGACACAACTTCAGGACATTCCCTCAGATCTTGTCACTGGTCACCACAGAGAAGAGATCAGTGCTGCCCCTTCTCTCGCCCTGTCTTGGTTTAAGACAATTTAAAGCAGAACACTCTGGAATGAGTTGTCACCCTTCAGAGGTTCAACCAATCCCTTTCCACCAATAAGGAATCAATATGAATAAATGCAAGTGAAAAAACAACAGCTGACTAACAAGCAGAACAGCAACAGTCAAGAAATAACCATAAATAACCACCAGATTCAAAAAATCTGCTAAATTTCAAGGACTCTCCAGAACAAAGGGAGACCCAAAAATGCTGGGCACAGACCCCCCCCACCCCGCAAAATTGGCACTCCACAGCCAAGCCCGTGGTTGAAAGGACAAATGGAAAATGGTGTCAGTCTTCCCCCCACACCCCATCCCCACTCTGTTATCTCCCTGATGGCTGGAGCGCCAGCTGATATTGTCTGGGTCAAGGAGCTACTGCTTGTGGAGGGATTTCACCTTCTCTGTGTCAGGAGATGGCAGGAGCAGGCAAGGCAAGGTGGCTGGGCTGGGGTGACTCCACAGTCTTCTCTCCTGGACCAGGGCACTATTGGTGAGTTGGAGCCACTTTGCTGCGGCAGGGGCTGCTCCGCTTGGTGTGGCAGCGACAGGCAGGCACTTGTGGAATTCACCCCAAGGCAGTTCAAAACCTCTAACCACAGTCTGAGACAAGAAAAAAACAAACCAAAAGAGAACCCAAAAAAGGAAAAGCCTCTGCTCATACTGCCTTGGCTCTAGAGCAAGAAAAGTAAGAGACAAAACTAGGTGGTCTCTGCCCTAAGGCAAAACCCAAAAATCCGAGTAAGGCAAAAATCACGCAGCAAAAGACCACAAGCTGCCTGCTGGAGCAGACTTCAAAAGTGTCTGAGGTACCACCCCACCCCAGTTTTCTGGCTGCCGGGTCTTAATGAAACAGTAACTGTTTGGGGCACAGATATATATGGAATACAATGACATTATGACTCATGACATCACCTCATGAGGAATGACCAGTGACTGCAGTGTCTTTCAGGCATTTTTCAATACCTCCCAGAATAATCTTCTCCATAACTTTACCTGGCACTGAAGTGAGACTAACAGGTCTGTAGTTTCCGAGGTCCCCCTTCTCGCCCTTCTTGAAAACCTGGACAATGTTCATCAGCTTCCAGTCAGCTGGGATCTCTCCAGATTCCCAAGACCACTCAAAAATCATTGAGAGGTTTCACAAGGACATCAGCCCATTCTTGAGGGCTTTCAGATGAATCCTATCAGGCTCCTTAGATTTGTAGGGATCTAGCTACAGCAGCAGATCTTGCACAATTTCAGAGTTAACTGGTGTCCTGGATTGCAGTGTATTCTATTACCATCCTCATGAGCCGTTGAAACTAGGTGGGGCAGTGTATCCTTGCCTCCTTCCTCCAAACTATTGTTCTGTTAATGGCCCATTAATGTTCTGCCACATGACTCAGTGATAACTCCCTCCAGACTATCTTCTGTTAACGAGCCCATCAACACCTGGCCTCATGACTCATCATCCCATTGTGAGAGGCTCCGCCCAGAGGGAGGAACCAAGCATTCCATCCTAGATAAATTTGGGTTTCTGAACACCACGGGGAGCCCTGTCTACTGGATTCCTGGAGGACAAGAGCTACCACTGGACCTTCAGCTGGAGACTAGACCTTCCATAGGATCACCACTTCAACTGAACTACCTCATCTGGACTACTACCACCACCCTAATAGGGTATGAGGTTGTATCTGACTTTGTCTGTGTTTTTCTTTCCTCTTTCCCTTGTATTATGTCACTTATTTTTAGTTTTTTTTCCCTATTAAATTTTAACCCTGACTTGGGATCTCCCTCTGGTTTGTTTTCAAACCGTTACAACTGGGAGTTCGTCATTCTCACAGTCATGGTCCTCCAGCTCAGGGCACTCTCTGTCCATGCTGAAGACAGAAGCAAAGATTGATTTAAACACCTCTGCCAGTTTTTGTGGTAACCATCCTTCTCCAGTAATAGGGTATTACTTTTACTCTGCCTATTGCTATTAATATATTTGAAAAACTCTTTTTATTGTTCCCTGTGGGAACCGACAGCTGGTCTGAAGGCCTCGCAGACATTTCCCTTGATACAATCAGTTTGCACCCATGAGAACTGCAGAAGCAAGAAGATAAACAACAGAAAGACGTTTTAACAGCTGCAAAAGAGAGGATACTGCCTGACGTTTAGCAAAGAATGTGTGTACACTACACACAGCCAATAGTATTGTATTGTAGCAAAATAACTGCCCATGAACATGTAGCTAAAAAAGTGTAAGAAAGAAGTTGTGTAATAATAAACGTGCTTTTTGCCTTTGCTCGGGGCTGAGAGAGTGTGTGTGTTGTGACCGTCTCCACAGCAACAGTCCCCTACAGTTCTGGCCAGCTTCAAGTCCAGTTCAGCTTTGGTTGCATGAATTTTTTCCCTACAGCAGGAGGAGAGCCACTGTCTGAAGGCCTCTGACATGGCTGGTTCAGTGACTCCTGCAGCTACAGAGGACTGACCTCCACAGGCAGAACTCTATTGGGCATATCAATACCGTAACTGAAAAACTTACACTAGTATGCTAATAAGACCGGGACTGAAATTATCTCTTTGGGCTCTTCCTTACCAGCTACTGAGTCTGTTTGCTGCCTCCCAGATGGTCAGAGAAGACTCCTTCCTGCTTGCTGGGCCTGTGTGAACTGCCATGCCATGTGGTCCAGATCACCCGCACTCCCTAGAGCCATTTATATCTCCCTTGGATGCTTGCAGCATCACCCCCTCACCAGCTTGGCTGCCAAGGGCTGCTAACGCACTGTGTGTGTGTTCATGAAGGGTTCAGCTTTACTTTTCCCTGAAACGTCCCTGGCAAGGAATCATTCCAGTCAGTGCAGCATAGCACTCCAGCAACCTTACTCCTTTCACCCACACGGTTCTTTAGGCTCAAATCTCACAAACACACACTCAAGCCAGATAGCTCAGCATTACCAGAGGCAAAGAGTCAGAAGGGCTCTCCCGCATGGCATTTCCACAGATGAGGTTTATTGCATCCAGCCGTGAAGGGAGACCAGAGATGAAAGAGTGTGGAGTGTGAAGGGTCCAGGGTTTATGTGTGGGAGTCAAGGGAGCATCAGAACCAATGATCTGAGGGCACAGGGGCAGTACAAAGGTGGGACTAGGGTAAGGGAACCAGTAGGGAAGGTCTGGGGGTGTGTAGGGATACAAGTCAATCAAACAGACTAAATCTGCATAGCATCACAAAGCATGATGGGAGAGGCTTTTCCTTTCTCACCATGAGATGAGGGGGATGTTCTCAAACCTTGGAATCAGTCCACCTCATGCCTTCTACAGCCACTTCGAAACAGAGACTAAACAAGAGTAAGGGAATAAAGATAGGTATTTATTTGAAGGGCCTTCAAGGTACACCCTGGGGGTGCCAGAGGCTGCTTCCAAAAAATGGACCCCAAGATGGACGACAGATCACGAGTTCTTCACACTTTTATAGGTTTGGTTCATTTGCATCTCAGGGTTAATTCTCCAATTAAAGCCCCAGTTTAATGATGTAATTCCCCTCAGCTTGCCCCCCCCTTAGAATCTTTGGTTTACACATTTTGGGCGTAGAACAGCCTGGCTGTCCTTGAAGGCAAAGCCTGGAGAGGCTTTGTTATGTCTAGCTAGTACGAGAGAGCGGGAATTACAGGCTACAAGGAACTTCAGAGTTACACTCTAAGCAGTACAGAATTTGAAAATATAAAAGTTAAAACCTAAGGCATCATTTCCCCCCTTGCTATAGCAGGCCCTTGCTATTTTGGGGCTCTCTGCCCCCTCTGCCATCATAGCTGCTGGCTCAGTGACCTCAACAGGCTGCCAGGTCTGACAAGGCTTGGGGCTTCTGATCAGGTGCTCCCTGAGCTGGTGAACCCCCCTGTGCAGCCTGATCTAACCCTCACCCCTGGACTTACCTCAGGTGGTGTCTCCTAACTGACATGTATGTGCTTCTGTGCAAATCCTTTTACTGTATTCAAGGAGCAAGGAGAATTGCTCGGATTTTTTTTTTATTCAACATGTTTATGCAGAGGTCTTGTGGAGGATTTGTGGACTCCCTTGTACACTTTCTGTGTAACCTTACTGAGAGTTTTCTAATTGGACAGAACTTAATGAATTGCCGAGACTGGATAGCATCAGGGAAGAGAGCATTTGGATTGGTACATGCTGTGTAACAAAAACTAATGGAAGATAAAGAAATGAGTGGGAGTGAAAAAAAAAACTTTTTTTTCTTTTACAGAGCCTTCCTGAAAAATAAGAAATCCATTTGGGGAATCCAATGACCTCAAAGGTCTTTTCTAATCTTAATGATTCCATGATTCCAATTACAAATAAGATTAAAACGCTAATAGAATGTATTATTTAAAGAGAAGCTGTAAATGAGAGTCACTTAAGTGCTTTCTCTGGCAAATTCTTGATTTTTAAAAATGCATTTAATTTTTACATCTACCAGTAAATTCTAATGTTAATTTGTACATTTATGAAAAATATTGCTAGCTTACTGTGGTTCTCAATCTCAGCAGTGCCCCGTATTCAGCCAAAGAGTGTATTTTGATTTCATATCTCTAACTATACATTTCAGGTGTTGGAATAAATTCAGCAGGGTGGGAATTATCGCAGTAAACAATGATGAATTCTGTAACACGTCAGATGCAGATATGGTTTACCAGATACACAAACATGCAGTGTAACTACTGCTCAAAATAGTTTCCTCATTAAAAAGTAACATTCCTCATTTAAAGAAATGTGCAGTATCAAGTCCCACAAGTTCAATGGCATTCATTGACCTTTTTTAATTGAAATTGAGGGTGTAGAAAAATATGAGCATGCATCTCCTGGCTCTGAATTCTGAGGCTTACCTACTGTATCTGCAGCAGGTGAGTAAAACCTGATCCTTGATTGCTCTGCAGGCTTTGTGAACCAAGACCATATTTGCTATTTTCTTCCCAATTCCAGGTCCTTTCTATTAATAGTTTTTTTTCTTTAGATCATAAGAAGAATTTAGGTAACTGAAATGTGGTTAGGAAAACAAAACAAAACTCAGGAATCTTTACCTGGATCCAAATTCCTTTGGGTTTTTTATCATGTCTTCATCATAGCACTATATATTCCACAGAAATTATTTTTATAGCTATGGATTTTGTTACATTATGGTTACCTATCATAATACTTGAAAAAAAATCAAATAATATACATAGAAAGTATATCTTATCCACGTGTGTATATTGCATAATACAAAGGAGGAAAAAAAAAATTCCCAATCAGATATTTTTGTAGTCATTAAAACAACCATCATCTCTGTCGTAACTGAAAGTATGTTTCTAGAATAGATGATTCTTGTCAGAGCAGCTGTGGGAGAGACAAACGAAATTAAATGCACCTTTATCTTTTGGGGGGAGTAGAGGGGCAGCTATTACATTTCAACTTAAAATTCATTTTGCTGCCGTTATGCTAATACAAAAGACAATGCTAAATTACAGCTTTATTACGTTTCTCTGAAATATTTCTGGTGTTACTTAAGTCATTAATAAATGTAAGTAAACAAGGTTGGGGATGTCATAGGTTCAGTTTGTAAACTGGGCGGAAACACCAGTTACGTGTAGTGGTTTTAGGTCAAATTATGCATTACACCCTGATTTCTTTTCTGTGAGGTAAGGATTAGGAGAAAGCAAAGCAGTCACGAAACTTAGGGTATATAAAGAAGTTTATTAACAGACCCAAAAGAAAGAAAGGAAAAAAACCAATCAGAACAAATTTTTAGAACTCTTTTCCTCCCCCACTTTTCTCCCCTCTCTCCATCAGTGTTGCAGTTCTTGAAAATGGAAAAAAGGGGTTTCCTCCTGCTTTACGTGGTTTTTCAAACTGCCACCGTCTGCAGGTTTGCTTAGAAATAAACAATCCGCTGGGGTGCAAAACATCTCTTCCATGAGCCCATTCACAGTTTCTTCAACTGTAAAACATAGGCCATCACATGGGGTTATTACTCTTTTAAGGATGAGTCATCTTGGCTTGAACACAAAGGCTTTCTTCGCCACCAGGTTTTAAAAGCCTCTCACTGCTTTTCAGATATAGCCTGGCATGGGCATTCTTCACAACCTGTACAAGCCACACATGAATTGTCCATCCCCCCATGTACTTCAAATGGATTAAAGAGACAAACAATTTGTGATATTACAGTTTCATACCACGGCAATGCAAGAAGATTTTTCAGCTGCACACAAGAAACGTGGCACTGCCCTTTTCTCTCCTGGAGCCATTGTTGCTTCGTCTCACGTGACCTCGCTTTCTCTTTCTCTCTGGCTCTGAAGTCACCATGTTGAAAAGTGTTACCGTTCAGGCTCCGCTGCTGGCTGCACGGCTGTCTTCTTCAGTTCAGCACGAGGTGCGCTGGCTGGCTGGACGCTGGAAGCTCCGCCGGTTCCCGCTGGCACTGTGTGGAAAAGAGAGAGATCCACCAGTCCCAGGAAACCGCATCGGACAGCCTCATGGCTCCCGCTCCCAGCGACCCAGGGTCCATGCTGCAGTGTTGGGAAAGGGGGGGGGCAGGGGGGCAGGGGCGCCGCACCCGGCCCAACCCGGCGGGGCTCGGGGCTCCGAGGCCCCTGCCTCCGTCCCCTCCCGTCCCCACAGCTGAAACGGGAAAACCCCAAAAATCTCGCCTTTCCACGGGGTTTAAATATGTAAAATTGAGAGAAGCGTGATTGGTCCAAAAGGCTGTCTGTCAATTTAGGATCAACCCACTAGAGGGGAAAATACCAGTCTTGACTCTTAAGGTCTTGATATAGGTTATTTCATGTAATTATGTTAGTTGTAAAAATGGCTTATCCTACTTGTGCTAGTTATCTGAGACTGTATTCAATTCAGTGGCTGCCTCTCATACGTACTGAACTCAAAGCAGACCTGCAACAGAACAGAAGGTGGAAATTCTAGTAGAAAGCTTTTGTTATGTCACACAGCAGGTAGCTTTCATTCAGGTGGATTGTATAAAGGTGTATCTACATACATTGGGTAATTTAATATCATTTCTCCTACCTGGTTGTATGGTTGTTTAGGTCTTTTTTCTGTGAAATCACAAAGAACACTAAGCTTCTAAACAAGCACAAAACTGATGTTCTTGCCCCTATGGGCAAGTGTTCTTTTTTTTGGCTACCTGGTACTTTTCTCTTTATCATAATAACTGTGAAAGCTTTGGTGTCAGTCGCTGCTCACATGTTGGATCCTCTATGCATGGGGTTTATGATCTTTTATTATCTTTTGCTGTTGTTTTTAAAACATGGGCAAGGGTGGTGGTGAAAATCCCTTTCAGAAAGAGTGGGGGATGGGAAGTCTGATCCTATGTATCCTCATGGGCCCTCCATTCTGTTGGATTGCAGTTGAAACTTGAGGTTCTGTAAGAATTTTCAGGCCTCTCTGTCTTTTGACAGTTGATATTGGAAAAATTTTGATGCTTAGAATCTATTCCATATGTAGCTGTTCAGTGATTTGTATGCAAGACAAGTTCTGAACATAACAAGGCCTAAATTGAAAAATAATAAAAAACCCAGCAGTGGAACTAACATGTGCAGTTAGCACTGAGAGAAGTACATGTGTCCTGGGTTGCAATGTATTCTATTACCGTACTCATAAGCTGTTGAAACTAGGTGGGGCAGTGTTTCCTTGATTCCTCCTTCCAGACTATCTTTCTGGTAATGGCCCATTAATGTTCCGCATGACTCAGAGATAACTCCCTGCGTACTATCTTCTGTTAATGAGCCCATCAACAACCTGGCCTCATGACTCATCATCCCATTGTGAGAGGCTCTGCCCAGAGAGAGGAACCAAGCATTCCATCCTAGATAAAATCTGAGATTCCAAACAGCACAGGCAACCTTTCCTCTGGGTTCCTGGAGGACAGGAGCTACATAGCTACCACCGGACCTTCTGAGGAAGAGCAGACCCTTCTACTGGACCACTACTTCGACAGAAGCCATCACTTCAGGAGGACTGCAGCTATCGTCGTATTGGACTGCTACCGCCACCCTGACCTGACAGGGTATCAGGTTGTATCCTGACTCTGTCAGTTTAACCCACTGTTTGTCTACCTTTACCTTTCTATTTTGATTTCCTTATTAAATTGTTATTATGACTTAGTGCTTCCCACTGGTTTGTTTTCAAACTAGCATAACATGTCAATAAAATGGGACTCTGAGAGCAGATTTATCTCTGAATTTCATTGTGAAGAAGATCTAATAGATATAAGGAAACATTGGTATGGAAAGGAGTAACCATCAAATAAATTAGTCTTGCAAATCATGTTTTTTATGGCAGAAATGCACTCAAATAACATAAGACAAACATTTACCAGTGAATGAGAGAAGAACTATACATTGTAAAGGTAGGTCACTGTTGCTATAGATCTATACAGCTCAGGATCAGTCTGGCTATGGTATAATTTTATTTTTACTTTGCATAATACCATAGACTCAATTCTCAGTTAGTCATTGAATTTCAGCTTACATATAAAACTGGAGTGTTTCTTCTTTTTAACCACAGTTCGAGGCACTAAAACAGCCTGGAGTGTGCTGTGTTGGAATAAAACAGAATTGTTGAATGCAAAACCTCCTTGACCAGAATCAAATTTAAGTTATGATTGACATATATTTTGCCCTTTACTCTTGATTAGTATATGGCCATGTTCTGGGGTTTCTAGTTGAGCTGAGCAAGTAATAAATTACATGTGTGTGCATGCTTCTAAAAAAAAATCAAAAACATCAAATGTGTGGCAAAAAAGAATGAGTAAATAGTATTTAATAATATTTCAGACTCAGAAGATTTGAAGGGAGAATAAAAATGCAGAAAACAAAAGTGAAAGATGACAGGAAGATTTCAGAAAGGGATATGGTGAAAATAAGAAACTTATAAGCAACAAAGATCAGTAATGGAGACAGCCAAGCATCTGATCAATAGCAGTACTTATTCACTAACAAAAGAAATTGGAGTACTAAGAAATTAAGTAAATTCTGTTTCCATGCTTGCAAAGCACAACAAGAGTGAATGCCAGAACCAGTCATAAATTCCCCCAGAGTGAATACTGAATAAAACACAGGTTGTGCCAAAAAAAGTGCTCTTAAAATTAGAATCTCTGAACCTGTGATCTAGCTAGACTGCAGTGCTAAAGCTTGTGTGCCTACTCCAGAGCTGTGCAGAGCACAGCTAAAGGAATC
This sequence comes from Monarcha castaneiventris obscurior, assembly GCA_026261815.1. Taxonomy (NCBI): domain Eukaryota; kingdom Metazoa; phylum Chordata; class Aves; order Passeriformes; family Monarchidae; genus Monarcha; species Monarcha castaneiventris. The sequence continues at coordinate 382,546 of JAMPIT010000515.1, read as the reverse complement.
TTTCTCCTTTTCTTGATAATTTTATTTTTTTCCTCCCTGGAGGGAGTGTCATTGTGGTAATTGAGAGGAGGTTCTGCAGGGTCCCGTCTGTCTCTGAGCAGGAAGGAACACTTTTGTCTTCACTTGGTTTTTATACTTTATAGAGAGGTTGTTAGGATTTTTTTCTAGTACAGTAGTTGTGCCAAATATGTTATTGCTGTAGCTATGCCATACCTGGTGGGTGTTTTGTTTGGGCAGTTAGAGAACAGAATAACCTCTCCAGGGAAGTAAAGGAAATGTGGCATGTTTTGTCTGAGATAGAAAAGGGCAGATTAATAACCAAGTGGGAGTATGAATGTATGTTGAATACAGAACAGGAAAGCTTTAATAAAAATGAAGTAGAAATTCAGAGAAGTAGCAAGTGTATGAACAATTTAGGGAAGGATAAAAATGTTCTACCAGATAAATGGCTTGCATAAGAGAGAGGAAGTAGTACGAACAGAGGAAACACGGAACAGTTCTGGAACATGTTACAGGCTTCTGGCTGAAGCTCAGAGACAGGCTATTCACTTCCACTGGTCTTCACCCTTCTTGTTCTTTAGGAACTAAATTAGAACTGCTCTGGCCTGGGAGAGATCCTGGTGGTCTAAAGTTGTTCATTAACAGCCTTCCAAGTCTTCTGCTTTTCGTGACTGGCTGTGGAGAAGTGCAATAAATCTTGAAGCATTAGCTTTAAAAGCAGTGCACGACGACCTCTGGTGAAGAGGACTTATCAAAGGATTTAAATACACTCACCAGCAGTAGTTATGAATGAAGCCATCTAATTCATCTTATATTCTTTTCTACAAGGAAGATTTTGTAAGTTATCTGTGAAAGAAAATTGTCGCTGCCTGAACTGCCCGGTCACCTACAGCAACAGGCCTGCAGCCATCTGAGGACCTGAACAAAGCAGGTCCAGGTGCAACAGGCAAAGCTCTCAGGGTATGAATTGGTCTGCAAGCAAAGGCAGAGGCGAGAAGGAAGGATGGGACTCCAGTATAGCATCCAAACCTTTATAGTCCTCAAGGGAACCAAGGACCGAAGACGTTAGGGAAGGGGTTGCACAGCTTTTTAAGGGAGGGTGGTGACAATCTCAGGGCCAATAGGGGAAGAGAAGGGGAGGAGTCATGGGTGGGGTAAAATACAATTGCCCAATAAGGGGAGCATGGGGAGGGGAGAAATTCAAAGGGACCAATGGGGCATCGAGGGGGAAGAACTTTCTGGAAAGAGGAGGAGAAAGGGGTGGTGAACATGTATGATTGACAACCAAGGCAGGGCATATACAAGGCTTAGAGGGGAGAGGAATCAACAGACTGATTGACAACACATTAAAACTGGGGCAAACCAAACACAGGGAGGAACAAACCAGATCTAACCAAGTGTGGGGAGAAAAAAGGACACCGCAACAGAAAATGTAAAACACTTCAGTTTAAAATTGTTTCCCACAAGTGACAATATATAAATTTACTAATAAAACTTGTGATCAAATATGATAACTTTAAAAAAATCTTCATAGTTTTGTCTCTGGAGAAGATGCGGCTTCATCTAAGTAAGTTTATCTATGCTTTGATAAGCTATTTAGGGGGGAAGGAGTTATCCAATGATTTGTCTGCACTCAAGAGCTTCCAAAACTTCTCTTCTGAAATTTCAGTTTACAATCTGCTGTATATGGAATTAGAAATCTCCATTCATCTTTCATGCAGTCCGGAATTAGTGGATGGATCCTGACATCTGATATCTCTATTTGGTGAGGGTACTCACAGGGGAAACATGTTTGGCTTTTTGGGTGTGTGAGTGTGTGGGTGGGAGGGGAAAGGAAGTGTCACTTTCTGGTTTTTAGCAAGAGTCTTCTGAATTCATTGCAAAATTGGAAATGTAAGCTATGGCCAGACAAAACCTTTACACACAGACTATTAATTAAAACATTAAAATGGGTGGTCCTTCATTAGAAGTTTTTTGATAGTGGAAACAGACAAAGCAGTCTCATGGCATTGTTAAGCACTTCAAACTGTATCACTAGGCAATCTTGTGTAGGGTGCGTCATTAGCATGTTTGTCATCATAATCAGCAAATTAAACAAGCTGTGTATTTCCACCCCTGTTTGGATCACAAGGCATGAATATTTTATATAGGTATGTATATAAAAATAAATATATGTACATATCTATGTTAAAACCCTTATTTTTAGCAACAGGAACAACATCAAGCTTTGATTAAACACCCTGGGCAATGTTGGCTCTTATCACATATTATTTTGTGAAGTAATACAAAAACTGCTCTTCAGTGAATGAAATGTGACCTGGTGTTGAAAAACCATGTTCATGGTGGGAACACAGTATTCTGTTTTACTGAATTTGCTGAATTGCTTTTTTAAAAAATTGTTGAAGTTTAAACTTCTGACTCCTGGAATGTGGAGAGCTCTGTGCCAGTCATCTTAAAGTTAATTGTACTTAACAAGGGACTTGGGACTCTAGAAAATGAAAGATCTTTTCTTGAGTCAGTCTGTCTAGTGTGTGTGAAATGGGTTATCCTCTATAGATGCTTCATTGCCTGTAACATTTACAGGGAGGATTTAGGCTCTCCTTTAGGTGTTTATAACATAGGTATCTCCATTGAGCTAAGATGAATCTCTCAATAACAAGCTGTGGAATAAGAGAAACAAAGCAGACTTTGCCATTACAACTGAGGCTTTCCGAACAGCTACCTGGCTTCATATTGGTAGTCTTTGATGATTATCAAATATCTTTGGAGGACTACACCAGATGAAGATAATTAAACAGTTTGGGGTTTTTTTATTATTATCAGTTGCACTAAAAATTAAATTTTCCTCTAATTCTGAATGAAATTTTTTTCTTCCTTTGTTGCTTTGTCTTTCTTTCTGTGATTTTTTTATCTGTCTTGCTCTCCTTCCCTTATGATTCTTTTCTGACTCTATCCTTCCTTTTGCTTCCTGGCTGGAACATCCAAATTGGTGCTTTAATCAGTGAAGAACCGCAACATGAAACACAAGTTTTTATCTGTGAAATCACAGATGCATATATGCAGTGAAGGAGATTGGTAAGAAGACTTTGAATACTGTTTCAGGTGCTGTTTAAATAATGTGACTGTGTGTGCAACTAACAAATGTTTGGGTGTCGTGGACGTCAAGAGAAGGAGTTCATTGTGCAGTGTTTCTTTCCCTAAGAACAGATGAAAGATCACGGTATTTAATATTTCAGTTTTCCCAGCACAGATGCATAAAAACTCTTTTAATGGTGTTATTTTGGACATTATTTTCTATGTAAAAAGGTTTATCCATTTTCTGATACATTTTTTTTTAATTCTGGCAATTGAGCTTCTAGCTTCAGTTTTCTTCACACAACACTGTTTGGGGAACTGCTGCCCCTGACACATACTAATGTCTGTCAAACGCTTGATTCATTCTGCAGTCTGAAACAGTTCAAGCGCCACAGTCTGCCAGCATTACCAGAGTGCTGTGGACTCCCATTCCAAGGAGCTGTCACACCATATCACTCACAGCTCTCACATAGCCATTTCCCATATTATCATCTCCTTAGAGCTTCCAGTTGGCAGTACTGGGTCCTTAGCACCAGAGACTCCAATGAAAGAAAGCAGGTAGTAAAACATCTGTCATTTTTTAAAGTAACGAAACCACAGCTGAAGTGAACAGTAAAGCTATGCTTGGGTAATGAATAAACTTTCATTCAAATGTAAAATTCGTTGCTTCACTCTATTTGTTATTCAAGTTGATTGGTGCTACTTAAATCATTTGAAATGAAGTATGGTATATGTAAACAGAAACAGAAGAAATGGGAGGATGACCATAATTTTGCACTGTTACACTTTATATTTGTTACTCAACCATGGTATACACTTGAGGGACTGAGCAATGAAAAAAAAGAAATGTCTTCAACAGTGGCCAATGTGATGTAAACATGTCATCAATACAAAAAGAACTGGTCCACCCAGCTAATGTTTATGTATTTTAAACTGTCATAGTATAGAGTATCGTTTGCATAATTCATTGTTTCTGTCCTTCCAAACTTTTCCAGAAGGCTGTGGCCTTCACTGGTGAATAGAAAATTCCCCTCTACCATTTAATCTTGAAAGCATTTTTGTGAGGCTTAATTATTTTTAGGCCCGATCAATACAATAAATGGAATTTTTCTGATTCAGATGTCAATCATATTAGTAACTTCCTTAGGCTTCATAAAGAGTTTCTTAACTTTCTTCTCAGCAAAGTCATTGCAGAAGTGTTAAAAATACTGTTGCACCGTAATAAAAACATTGTTAAAAGTTAAGCCTATATTTGAAGTCTTCTTGGGTCATGTTATTTTTACCTCTGTTATAAGGGACTTCAATCCCTTTATCTCTAAAATATGCACTTTGATGATGGATGGGTAGGGAAAGAGTATTAAGGAAAAGTCTCATTTTGGGGAATATATTCAATAAAAGAGTCTTTTCAAGCTGGTGACATTTACTTTTTTTTTTCCAATGACACCAAAAGAAAAAAAAAAAACCCAAGAAAATAAGAAAATTGAGGTACTGATTTGGCAAGGTTGTCTTGAGTGGTGAATTGTGCTGGAACTTCATATACATACCAGCTCCTTTTAGGATCTGGTTAAAGAACAAGCCTTGATTAATAAATTTTTAAAAAAATAATTAATTTAATAAATGGTCCTTCCTCTCTACCATCTCCCCTTAGTAGTCATTCATCTTAGTTATCCTTTGGTATGGGAGCTGATTGTGTTGAGTACAGAAGAATACTTAGCAGAAACCATATATCAAGATTATGCGATCTAGCGTTTCTCGATTGTCTTTAGGGGGACTTTCTTTACCCAAATTACTTGCAGTAACAAAGAGGGGTATATTTTGTTTCTTACAATTGATTTTCCTCCTATAATTACTTAAATACGCTAACATTTCAAAATATATGGGACCAAGCCCTCTAGTATGAATTGGTTGTGTATGTGTTTCAAAGGACTTGAAATATAACATCTCTATTTTGTTGATGCTTTGGATAAAATAGGTCTAAAAATAGTATTTATGATGCCAGATTATGGCTGGAAGGACATGATTTGTTTTAAAAAAGAAAAGTTTCCAAGGGTGTCACTGTCTTGTGATAAACATTGTGAGAAGAATTGGAGAACTTATCAGATAAAAGTCAGACATCTCAATGTCATTATGACAGTGGAGGTTTTGCCTCTTGTGTGAATCAACACATACAGGTAACCAGGGCAACTGCCAAGCCTCAGTTGAAATGCAAAGTGTAGATGTATTTCATTACCTCTCTAACAACGCCAGGTGGCAGAGACACAAGGCTCCATCAGGCTTAGCTAAACCTAGAGGGCAGTGGGGAGGGGAGGCCCCCTACCTGCCTCCATGTAACAAACAACTTCCTGCACGCACAGTTTATCTCCAGGATGTGCTTTTATGATTTCTCTCTGTCCCAGCAGGAGGCTCAAGCATGTCTGTGAGAGTGTCTACACAGGATTTCTGCTTCTCAAAACAGGCAGAGTATGAACCTACATCCCATGCCACTCAGGATTTTCCACCACTGGGGCAGATCTCTGGGCAACCTCTCTGGAAATCTCAGCCCTAATTCTGACTGTGTTGTAGACCGTATAGAGGAGACATAGCAGAATTATCAACAAAAACATGGTGTCTTAAACATGCAGAGGGAATGAACATTTTCAAAAGGTGATAGGTTGGACCTGAAGGAGAGAAGGAGGTGAATGGCTGAGAAAGATCATTCCCTACTCTTCCCCCAACAGACTGTGATTATTATTAAACCCCTGGAAGAAGCAGCTGAGATCAGGGTAGGCAAATAGCAACAAATACACATCCCAAATAATCTTCATTGCCTCCGATGTTATTTTTATATAAGCTGATACCACAGAGTGTATGAACAAAGCAATCTTGGTTTGTGTCCCTGATCCAAAAAAGATTCATCTTGTGGGCAAATTGCCCAACATATATGGACAAGTATACAAGATTCAGTGCCACATCACCATTATCAGATAGAGCAATATGGTGACCAGTGAGATCTGCACACAATATACAATTTTTTTGGACAAAATGATTATTTTTTCACTTTCTCTCTCATGTCCCTTTAGTTGGGAAACAAATTTGTCTTGCTTTAAGACAATTTTAAGAGGTGGATAATAAAATAAGTTGTGTCCCCTCACAGCTTTAAGCAATCCCTTTCCATCAATAAAGAGAAATGAATACAAGTAGATATAATTGAAAAAATAACACTTTACTAAAAAAATGAAACAGCAACAGGAAAGAATAACAGTAATAACTAGTTAACAGAAAGACTGTTACTTCTTTAAGCTAAATCGGTAGTAAAGGTGGTGGAGAGCTTTTGGAAATGAAAGAAAACGCAGAAAGGGACTGTCCACCTGTGCTGCCTCTGCTCCACAGCAAAAGCCAAGAGGCAAGAAGCAAGAAAGGCAAGATAGAAGACAGCCAAGAGGTAATCCAAGAGGAGAGGGAGTGCTCCAAGTTTAGAAAACCCAGGGCACCCCGCCGCCACTCCCTGCCCCGCTATTCTGTTTCCCAGCCACAGGCTCTTAAAGAGGCAGTAATGATTTTGGGCACAGTATTATATGGAATACAATAAGATTTGGGGTTACCTAGGACAATAGTAAATATCAAATTCTGATGATTGTTAAGTGCCGGACTAACTGATATATAGATTTAGGTGGCCTAATTTTAACCAAAACCTTGATGTTTGCATTTATTTCTAACTACTTTGATCTCTATCTATTAGAGAACTTCATCTAATAATTGGAATTAGGTCTACTGCTTTTTGTAAACAGAATTTGAACTACTCCAAGCAACTCTGAGTATATCAGTTAAATTAGAGAACTTCCTTCAACTAGAATCTGTATGCATAATATTCAAAATAAAACTTTATCAGTGGTTTATGCATGTGGTTTTTTGAGTGACTTCCTTAGTTGTATGTCTTGAGCTCTTCCACAGTCAATAAATTCTATGAACTGTGCAATAAAGAAGAATTGCATTGTTGTTCATCCCACAGAGTAAAATAATGGTATCTAAGAGTTGTTATGCGCTGCCTTACAGCACCTTTGTGATTTACAGTCTTTTTCCAGCAGGCTTATCCCTAGGGGACTAAAACTAGGAATACAGTATGCTTATTGCAATGCCTCCATTGTTTAATTAATGAACACCTATTCTGAGTTATGCATTAAACTTCCTGCCTTTGAGACTGTGTTAATTAGCTAAATGCAAAGTCTCTTCTATCAGTACACAGAGAGAATGTGATATTTTGAAAACAAAAAAAAAAGATAAAAAATAATGTTAATCATGTTCAAATAACTAGTGATAGTATGGCAGATTGTTCAGGGTGCTATTCTTTGGGGACGTTTTGTTCCACATAGCTCTGCTGTTTTGCATAGCTAATGTATAAGAGGACTTAGATGGAACATGTTTGATGTAGTTGAAGCATATCCTAGATGGCTGGTGGAAAATCTTGGCTGTACTTGAAACTCACGTGGGTTTCCCGTAAGAGGGACCAAATCTGAAGTCCTAACCCAAGGACAGACAAGTGACTGTGACATTGAGTATGTAGTGTCGCGGTTTTCAACATTGTCAGTAGAGTGCAGGAAATCAAAATCTATTCCCACTGGTAAAAACTTTAGCTGTATGAAAAAAGATCAGGGCTGCTTTGGCATTAGTCAACTTCATTTGCTAACTTAGTCTAATAATCTAGTCTCCAGTTGTTTTAATTAGGACAGAATAAAGTGGCTAATTCTCTGTTAACATCTGTGTGCACTTTCATTTTCAGAGCAGAAGTTAGCTAATTCTCTTTCCAAACACATGAGTGAAAATCCACAGGAGCTTTGAAGTGTCCCAGCATTTCTAGAGTCATCCTATGCAATTCTGGTGGCAAACCAAAAGTATATGAACAGCAATTCAAACTAAACTGATTTCCATGTGTTCATAAGGATGCATACATCATGTAAGCCTTTATCTGCTACAGCTAGTCACTGTGACTCTGGAGTTTTCACTTGGTTCTAAGATATATAGATATATAGATATATATATATATACATGGAAAAATGTTTGTACTGAAGGATCTTTAGCTTAATGCAGCTCATACATTGCTCACTATTCCATCTGTCATATTTCATTTTTCAAATATATCAGTTTTGACCTCCATCAATCAAAGCAGCATGAAAATTCCAAAAAAACCCAGTATTAGTAGTTGCTAAAATTGACACAAAATATGAATATTCCTTTTTACTCACATTAGTTTTCTGTTGTGAATACGAGTGTGCCAGAAACTTGAATAATGCTTCTGGTAACTTACAATTTATAACTGCAGTTGATTACTTCTCTGAAATGAAAGGCTTTGAAATCATTATCACCAGAATTCAGAGAGAAGCATTTGCTGCTTTCCTCTTCATTAGACTGAAGAAGCTAATCTCCTTTTAATGACTCATCTCCTTGGTTTGATCTCTGAAGCTGGAAGAAAGCTAAGCTGATTTTTGAGGTGTTACCCACCATGCAACATTACTATGTTGCAACAATAGTTTGGTTCTTGGCTGTACTAAATATGGCTAGAAGATCAGGGAACTTCATTTCAGCTTTGGTTTATATGTTTTATATATATATATATATGTATATGTGTTATATATATATATAACATATACATATATATTTATATCTAACATATGTATCTATTTATATATGAAGATATATATATGTTTTATATATATGTTCAGCACTTGAATTGAAGTGCTGAACATATATACTCTAGAAATATTTTAACAGTTTCTAGAACAGTCAAGAAACACAGGAGTGAAGGAAAAGCAGTGAGGCATTAGAGAGCAGTGTTGTTCTCCACTATGAATAATAAAAAAGTCTAGTGAAACCAGCTGTAATCTGGACTGGTAAAATACTACAACCCACAGAAATTTGTTCCAAGTGTAAACATGCCCTGTAAGGTCTGGCATCTTCCGTATTGGGGGTTTTGTGTTTTGTTGTTGTTTTATGTTTTTTTCTTTGCATCATTGTTTTTTGTTTTGTTTTCTTGTCTTTTTACTTGGCTCCAGTGTACTCTTAATTAAAAGAATAAAACTGCTTATAGTCTGATAAATTTCTGATTCAGTATTTCCAGTTGTATAGAGGAAATATTGAGATTCTCAGCCTGATGCATATCTCTATTCAAAGTCTGTCCAAACCTGCCTTCCTCAATTATTTCTTACTCATAAATGTGTGCTTGCCTTTTGCATGTTATTTTGGTTAGGTACTGAGAGCCCTGTGTCAGCATACACTCTGCATCTGAGTATGTTGAGTCTAAACTCAAAAAGAATCAAGAAACTCACGCCAAGTCTTCAGAAAATGTTTCTCTGTCTTGTCCTGTACAGTTCAGGAGCACTCCAATAGAAGTCAGTGTCCTGTAAACTGGAAAGTGATGAGTTGTGGAAAATATGCTTTTGAGGTGAGGAAGGATTTGAACAGTGCCACTGCTTGGTCAAGGGCTCTGCCCTGTAACTTGCTTCACAGGGTTTGGAAGGGAAGCAACAATACTGTACTGTTTGACATTTTCTAAGAAAACTTTAACCCCGTTTGGCTCATTTCTGTAGCCAAATTGTGAACTTTCTTGGGTGGATACTGTTGCATGTTTGAAGGCTGAGGAACTAGGAAGCATTTTTTACTTTTCTGCTATTTAAACTGCTTGTAAAGAATGTAAACGTTTTTAGTAATCTCAGTAGACTTTTGCAGAAATTTTGAATCCTTATCACTATGATAAAGCTAATTATGTGGTTCTGATAGCTGCCCTTGGTGACCACAATAACTGTCAGGCAGTCTGGGTAACATGGTTTCTGTTTTCCAGGTCACTCCTTGTGTGAGGAAAAATGACATTATTAATGAATTGAATTGCACCTTTCCTCTCTTATTTCATAGCATGGGTTTTGGTCTGCTGTAGTTAAGAGTGTAAGGAGTCTGTGACATCTTAACTTCTAAATTCAGCAATACCCAGGTGAACAACAGTACAGCTCTCTGAAGCTATTTTTGTAAGGAGTACTTTTAAAAGAGAAAACATGTGCAAAATCCTGTACTTTTTTTTGTCATTCTTATGACAGATGAGGGAAAAAATAATTTGGATGCAATGTTGAAATAATTTCCTATTAAATTCTTGATCCAGATTACCTTATACTGTTCAGATAGTTTGAGAAGTGGAAGAAAATCTTTCATTTGTTAGATTCATGCTGTATTTGCCATCTTGGTTAATAATTTCTCACTGTTCCTAACACATGGATAACCTTGACAGTTACTAACCAGTCATTATACATTTCACATTATAATGAGTCTGTTACACTCAAGTATTAATCTGCATTCAGAACCCTGGCTACATTTTATTTTCATTTTCCTTTGATGCAGTACATTGATAATGAAAATCAGATAATTGGTTGGATTTATGGACCAAATCTATTCCTATCTAACCAGCTCTATCTCTTATGGCCAGAGAATTAATCTTTTCACTTACTCTTTTGCAACTGGTTCTCTTTGAGGACTATCAGTATGCTCAACTAACACAAGCAGTGGAAATGACTGACCGTCAAGTTTCTGGTTTAAGTTTCGAGGTTGTTACTGAAGTAGTTAAAACAGACTGGTATTTCAGAAAGGATCTCAATATTCTGAACTTTTAATTTTATGAATTTTTTGAAATTTCTGAAAATTGAATTTCAATATTCTGAATTCTTAAATTCAGAATAGAATTTCAGAATTCTAAATAACTTCTAATACAGCAGATGTTTAGGTAAAATTTCATGGTGGCAACACTATAAATGAATTATTCTGGCATCTATATTTATTTTAAGTGAGTTTAAAGAGTTGTTCAAAGCACACACAAAAAAACCCAAAACACCAAAACCAAAGCAAAAAACCACCTCTGTAGTAAGTTCTCAGTACATCATGACCATGATTTGTTAATGTTACTAGAGGAGTACAGACCCAAGTATGTAGGAATGGTTTATGGCTTAAACTGTCATGGGATTGCTAAATTCTCATGTGGATTTTTAATCCCTGCCAGTGCAATAGGATGATGATAGTGCTTTTTAAATACTGTCTTTGCTACTAATAACATGTATTATTAAAGTCGTTTTCCACACATAAAAATAGATTTTGACTTGGCAAAAAAAAAAAAAAAAGTAATGTTAGATATTGACAGCTGAAAAAGCTCCTAATATCCTTACACATAATATTTCTTAGGAGAATAGCCATTTAATAGGAATTAGGGTGACTGGGGTTGTGTATCTGCTTTTTTGCTTACCAATGCATTTACAGAGGTAACCATGAGATGAAGTTAATGGGTGATTTAGCAACAATATTTATATAGACACCTGATGGATCAGATGCAATAAGTATTATAGATCCCAAATACAACACCTGATCTGGTAAGCAAATAACTTCAAAAGTCTCTTTTGAAGACTATTTTGATTTAACATGACTATTATTGTAAATAAAGCAGGGTAGATTTATTATCACCACCAATTTTAATGATGAATAATGAACTATCACATAAAATGATATTTCATTTTATTTCTATATTGTCAAAGTTACGAAAACTGAAAATCTTAATTTATTAAAAAATTCAGATAAACTGAAAATATACTATAACAACCTAAGGTATGTTACTGGACTGATATCATCCTATTTCTGCAAGGTAGGCAAATGTGCAGCATAGTATCAGACATAATAAAATATTAGTGATGGAATTGCTCTATATTAATACTGTTGCTTCTGTCTAGAAAGAATTTGTACCTGAATAAGGCAAATCACCCACACTGACATCAGGAGAAAGCTATGTCTCATTAAACATAAAACAATGTAAGACCTGAATAGGCCTATTTTTGCATGTAGAAGATGATGTCTTTGATAAAAGAATCTTTACAAGATCTGAGAGAAATTATTACATTGCAATGTGGATGTTACAAAGGTTTATTCTCTAGGTATTAGCATTTATAATATTGCTCAAGAAAAGTAGTCCTACACATTAGTCTATTATTCAACTCTCTGAGTAATATACCAGCAAGTATTTTGGTGCTTCTTCAAAAGGATCTATGCAAAATTGGTGAAAATTCACTCAAAAATGGGAAATTCAGCCTATTGGGTTACTTCATTATATGTAGCACTGATGTATATCACTTTTTTTTTATGGAGGTAAAATGCTGTAAAATAGTTTATATGTTAAAAATGTTTTATGCTGAAACATCATTAAATAAGGAACAAAAAAATGGGCAATCCAACCAGCTTTAAGGAATTTGTGAGAACCACTGTTTCACAGTACATCTTTAACATATGAATGCTATGAACCACATTAGTGATGTGATCACTAACAACAAATGACAGAAAGCTTCTTAAAGTGTAAGGTGAAGTAATGTTCCAAGCAATATCAAGTGTCTCTTGAGTTGTTCAACACTTTCATTGGTTCTCCAAAACTTATATTATGAACCAATGAGGCTGAAGGACAAAAGGAGAATGAAGTGACATATCTACTTTACAGTAGATATGGCAGATCGCTAAAGAGTGAATGATGTACTGGAGAGATCCACACAAGCTAGTACCCGAAGTTATTATACTTGAATTGCTAAACATGCTGCATCTCAGAACTTGCTCCCTGCATGGACTATGGGTTGGTTACTTTCATGGGGTTTTTTCTGAAAAATGGTATGGTCTTCCAGTCTTTTCTAAATTCTAAGTAGTTGCAGCAGGAGTATACACTCCAACATTTCTTCACAGTTACATCTTATATGTATTAGCTTTTCATTATTGCTAGCCAGCAGTAGTTGGGTTTTTTTTTTCCCATGTAGCTACTACACTAGGAATCTGGTATAGTGTAGAAGCTTCAGATCATATTATTTTTACACTGTAATACATAAATTTGTTGTCATGTACTGTTATTAATATTTGTTACTGCCCCTGAAATTATCTGTATAAATTAATAGTAAAGACAATTAATATTTCAGTGTACTAAAACCTGGCAATCTAAAAATTCCTGTTTCATTACTGAAATACTTCATCAAATTATCTGTAAGAGAAATAAATGTCATCCTCTTGCTACTGCACTGGGCAGTGTGGGAGGAATGACTGAAACTGGGAATGTCTATGAGTGGTTTTGCCAGCACAAAGTACTCATTTGCTGTTATGGTGGCTGCTGCTTGCAGTGCCAGGTACTTGACAGAATCAGTAAGAAGTCTTACGTAAGTTTGCTCTCGAAAGCGGCTTGATGCTTCTTAGGGAGCAGTACTAGAGAAGTAGCTTCTGTAAACAGAGATGAAGCAAAGCTGAAGGACAAATGTATGCCCAAGTAACATCAAGAAAAGGTCCAGGCTATAGCTGAAAGTAGTGTAAGGTGGACCTTGTGCCTAACTGCTGTCTACACAGACTACTCTGTGTAGCTACCAGCTCCTTTCTGAGTCATGGGTCAGTCTTGCAATAGATGACTACTGCAGAAATAGAGTAAATGGAGAGTGAGCAATATCTCTCTTGCTGAAAAATCAATACAACTAGGATGGAAGTCTGTAGGTTTAAGGGAGCCCTGTAAAAGCTGTTGAAAGAGGAAAGGAGTGAGGGCTGTGTAAAGACCTAGGAAGTTCTCCTCATTTTTCAGTAGCTTGCACTACAGCTGGGGGAATTTCTTAAACTGTCCTTCAGACATCTCTCTTCCAATTGCTGTCAGAAGCAGGGATGGATTTACATGTCTGTGGAACTATTCTTATGTCTTCACGACTTGTTTAATCTGCTGAATTACTGTGTTGAATAATAAATGAAAGCAAAAACAGCCCCCAATTTCTGAACTGCAGTTCTCAAGTAGGACTGAAACTCTCTTCTGATTTATGAGATGTGAAGCTAACATATTTTACTTAGAAAGTGTAATGAAATGGTTTGTGGCAATTTTGAAAGAGTTAATAATCTATTTTGTAGTATATTAAGAGGGTTGTTTTGAAAAGTAGGAAAAAAACAAACACTATATATTTAACAACAATTTATATATATAGATATTTAACTTGATTTATGCTTTAAATGCTTCTTACAAACATGTTAGAGATAGTTGTCTCCTATTGTTACAAAAGGTTGTTTCCTTTGTTTGACTATAATAAAGTGAAGTTCTCTAAACATTTCTTTGATCAACACAATTGTGTTGGTTTTGCACAGCCTGGTTTTTGGTAGCAGGGGGGCCACAGGGGTGGCTTCTTTGAGAAGCTGCTGGAAGCTTCCACCATGTCTGGCAGAGCCAATCCCTGATGGCTCTGAAGATGGACATGCTGCTGGCCAAGGCTGGGCCAATTAGAGATGATGGTAACTCCTCTGTGATAACACTTTTAAGAAGAAATCAAATCAAAAGGTGGGGGGCAGTTGTAATTTTCCAGCTAGAGTAGGAGTAAGAACATGTAAGAGAAACTACATGGAGACACCAAGGTCAGTGGAGAAGGAGGGGGAGGAGGTGCTCCAGGCACTGGAGCTGAGACTCCTCTGCAGGCCATGGTGATGAGCATGGTGAAGCAGCTGTACCCCTGCAGCCCATGGGGATCCACGGGCAATGCAGAGATCCCCCCGCAGCCTGTGGGGGAGGTACCCACGCCAGAGTGGGTGGATGCCCAGAGGAGGCTGTGATCCAGTGGGAGACCGGTGGAGAGAGGGGGCCCCTGCCCTTGGAGAACTGTCCACAGAAGAACAACCCACACCACAGCAGTTTTGGGATGACTGTTTGCACATGGGAGGGACTCATGTTGCAGCAGTTTTGGGAGGACTGATGCTTGTGAGATTGAACCACACTGGAGAAGTTCATGGAGAACTGTATCCCATGCGAAGGGACTCCACAGTCTCACAGGGGAAGGACTCTTCTCCCTGAGCCAAGAGGAAGAAAACCTCAGATGATGAACTGATCAAACCCACCCCGCCCCGCATCTCCCTGTGCTATCAGTGGGAAGGAGGGAGGGGTTGGGGGAAAAAAAGGTGGTTTTAAGGGCTTATTTTACTTCTCATTTTCCAGCTCTGATCTTAATAGTAATAAATTCACTTTGTACCTCTAAGCTGAGCCTGTTTTGCCCTTGGAGGATTTTCTCCCAGTCCTTATCTCAACTCATGAAGCCTTCATTAAATTTTCTCTCCTCAGCCCAGCTGTAGCAGAGGAGGGTGAGTGAGTAACTTTCATAGGTGCCCGGTGTTTGGGCAGTGTCAAACCATGACAACAATTTACCAAGTTCTGATCTTAACTGACACCATTAGTAAATCAGAAATTTCTCTATAGCAAAGAAAATTTGGCTTTTCTAATGGCAGAAGAAAACTCTCTGAATTGAAGAGAAAATCATTAATGTATTTGTCCACTAAAGAATAATCTTAAAGCACAAATATGGTCAACTAAAAGAGTACAGCAGATGAATTGATGAATATTACAGGAATTGATTTTTTTTTTTTTTTTGATAGGAAGGCATCTGAACTTTTTTCTTTCCATGTTATTGAATATAAAATTTTCCCTTGTACTCTGTAGGGTTTTTGTCTAAATCTAATTTTATAAGCTTTTAATAAAAGATAAAAATAAAGTATTCACACTTTTTGAAAAATTGTCAAAGAAAATACATAACTTGTTTCTGGTTTAGTTGAATATTTTTGTCAGGAACCAATAAATTGAAGGAAAGATTTAAAATCTTACTCTCATATTAGGGATGGGAAATTTGTTTTCAAGCCAGCTGTACTGAAGTATACTGTAACAGTATTTCTCAGAAGTATGAATAAAAGAGGATGATTGAAGTGGCAAAATTATAGCACTTTTAATGCATAGATCTCAGTGATCTATAAAGAAAACTGTTTTGAAAGAAAATAAATATAAAGTAAGGCTTTTTCAATGGTGTACAGGAAGGAAATTTTCAACCTCAAGAAATCACCTCTATAGAGTTTGTTGAATTAACTTTCTGGATGACTTGATTCTGAAAGACTCTAACCACACCAAGGTACAGCTCAGTAATTTGAATTAGGTCTGATTGCTGTTCTATGTAAGTTAGACACTTATACATCTGATGACTCACATGCACTACATGGAGTGATGCATCTGATGACTTAGTCATGTCCCGTGAGTTCTCCAATTTTGTAAATGCTTCCAGCTGTAGAATTTTTGAGTTTTAAGTTTCCTAACCATCCTGATGATGATTCATGCTGTTACTGTTTATAAGTTCCTATAGAACTTAATTTCTAGTGTCTACCTGACTAATCTATTTATCACTTGAAGCAGAGGTGGGGGAGCGGGGGATAGATTTGCACCACCTTCTTTTATATCAAGTATCCAAACATCAAGAACAGTCCTTTTCCTGAAAACCTGACATATATAAGAGGAAAGTTAGGATATTTTATATCAACATCAGTTCAAGTTCATTCTTGTTTTATTTGTGGATTAGTCAGCAGGGATTTTTATTCAAGATCTGCCATCTAGTTACATGAAATAAAAAATACAAAGTGCCATATCTGAAGAAAAAATGTTCCACTTTTCCCTTCTTTCTCTGTAGAAATAGTAAAGCAATTAAAACTATGAGGTAAAGAGAACAAATTGAAACCAGATTTTTTTTTTACCATTTTATTCCTTGTGAAAAAAACTGACTGTTTAACCTTTATTGCAGTTCACAGAGTTTTAAGTTGTAGAAAGATGGGACTTGGACAGAAAGTTAGCATTGTCACATATAGTTTACACTTGCAAATTAACCAGTCTACTACAGGTTTATAGTCATCAATAAATTGATCTAATTCAACAGCTAAAATGCATGAGCAGCGCTTCCAAGCTTTTTTTCTCAGCACTACTTCAGTCTAATCCTGAATGACAGCTAACAAAAAATAAGATACTGAAATAAACAAAAAAAAATCTAAGGAAATATCAACTTGTAGCTGGTGTTCCCTTAGCAAGTAGGCTCTCTTGATCAACTCCCCATGGCCTCCACCCTTTCTGAGAAAGAGAGAGATGTATTTTAAATCCATTTTGTAACTTTGTATTATTTCCTACCTTTTGAAATATGACTACGCTGAATAACAACTGCTTCTGCAAGTCTCTAGCTGTTGTCATTTCCATAGTATCCAGGGATTTTTGTCTTATTATTTATTTTTACTTTTTTTCATTACCTGCTGACTGGGGTTGCTCCTCAGAAAAGGGATACATAGATAGAGGAAGAGCTTACTCAGAATAAAAAAATGTCTCTTTTGGTTTAGAATACATGATAATTGAACCAGCAATGTGTATTTATTTCCAGGATAGTAATTCAGGTGTAACTGATCTTCCAAATATCCAGCCTAAATATTGGAGGACAATTAAAAGTTGGCAGTTTTTCATGGTAACTTAATCAGCTTTTGTGTTAGCTCTTTACAAGAGACTGACAACTACTGGAGCAGTTGAGAGCCTGTTCCTTAATTGCTCTGGACTGCACAATAGAAAAATTCATCAATAATTTGAACAATTGTTTTTGAAGGAGAAGCTGCTTATCATGTCTCAGTGTGCAACAGCCCAGCAAAACTAAGAGTAATCAATAGTGAAATACACTATTAAGTAAAGTAAATTAGAACCCGTTACAACATAATTGTACCAGGAAAATCCTATCAGTTTCTTCCTTAATTAGAGGTTTATTTCTTTACTGGAACATTATTATTCAGAAAGAACAGAAATGTATGAACATAGTTACTTCCAAAGCTTTTGCATGCACATGCAAAATATTTGCCTGTATGAAATAGGCACATAGCGTCTTGCACATTAACTTATTATAAAGCTATACTATAGTATCAAATAAATTAACCTGTTAGGTGGGCTTTCAAGGTCTTGCAGAGAACTTGGATTTCTGCAAAGTATTCAGGCTATATGACTTGTAGAGAAGTTACATGCTGTGTGAAGGTTCAGGTCACCTGGGGATGGTGGTTAAGTTTTAGAGTGGGATAGTGGTACAGGTGGTTTGGTGAAAAACAAGGAATCTATCACAGAGAAACATGCTTCTAAGAGTGACATGTGCTTCTACAGCAAGCTAGATTTTGGAATGGATACTGAATATTGAATTTGAGTAAAGGTGAAGTCTTTGGGAGAATGGGGAACATGTGAATTGATACATTTGTCTATGTTCTAGAAGTCAAACTTCCCATAGGTATTTGAAAAATCTGTTTTGAGAGCGGAGTGTCTCTGCTGTGAACGGAACTTAAACGGTCTTGTCTATCCATGCTTCAACAATACATCACTTGGAATCTTTCAACTGCAGACAGTCTGTGTTACTCTTCTATTCACTCTTCTTCATGAGGAAATAAGTGATGACATACATTTATCCCAGTGAATATTCTAGTAGTTGCAGAGACTGACTGACTATTTTAACCAATGAGTATTGCTTCAAGTTAACTGATGTGCATGCACCTTCCTTCTGGGGATAAAATACACCAAGTGGTTTTGAGAAGCTGTGGCTTTGTTCAGGCCCACTGCTGAATAAATTGTATATTTACAGTTAGAAAATAGTACCCTTTTTTCTGTAAATATTAGTGCTTCTATAAGGCAGATAAAAATAACCTATGTAAAGAATAAAAATATTTAAATTAATGAATAATTTATCCAGCCTCGCAATGAGAGGAAGTCATTACTTTGTTACTTATTTTTTGTTTGTTGTTATTTTGTCTGATTTGTGGTTAACTGGAAGTGTAACGCTTACTTGTTTTGACAGGTAGACCTGAACTTTCCTCCTCAAATGGCAAAAGATGAGAAATGGGAATGTGCTTTTGCTCTTGTGTATGGAGAACAAATAGAGGTAACACAAAATACAGTGCACTGTCTGTAAGACATGAAAAAGCAGTAATCCCCGAAATAAAACTTGGACCTATAACATAGAATCTTGTAGACTAACACTGGAAACTCAAAATCATAAGACATGATTGCTTATAATTATGGGATACTTTTTCTCTTTTTGTAGTGAGAAGAAGCCTTATACTAAGTTTCTGTTGCCTTTGCCATGGTTATTTTGTCAGTTTAATTTTAGCAAGAATTTACCTTTAGCAAGAATTTAATTTTAATTTAATTTTAGCCAGATATCTGCCAATTCTGCCTTCAGAACTCCCCATCAACTTTAAATAAGTAACTGTGTAAGTGCTTAGTCAACCTTGTGATAGCCCTTCTAAGCACAACAGCTTAATTTATTTGGTGAAATCTATTGAAAACAATTTTTTTTTCCTTCTCCTTCAAGGAGCACTGGTTAGACTTAGTCACAGTGACAATATATGCAAACACAAAATTTTAAAAAAAGGGTCTGTGTTTCTTCAAAAGAAAGAACTGACACGAGGGAAAAGTCAGCACATCCATTAAGGGAGAATGAGGAATAAAAGGAGAGGGAGGAGGGTGTAGCAAGAGAGAATTATAGATTTTAAAAATTTTTAAAAATAGAGCCAAAATACTTCTGTTAGAATGGAATCAAGTTATTTGTAAAATTGAACTGCTACCTAGGACTAGTGATATTAGATTTGAGGGTATATGAAGGTGAAGGCTGAATTGTTTTGCAAAAATGACTCACGGATTAAATACACTTTACATACATCTCTCCTAATCAGACAATGAGAGGCCAGCTGTACTTGATGTTGGGGTTTAGGATTTAGCCTGTTTTTCTCTTAAAGAATTTTTCCCATACTAGTTGCCAGGGGACAAACTACTGGGTGCTTAAAAGAAACAAAAGACCTAGCCACAGGGGCAGGGTCCAACTGGCCACTCTTCTTTCACCTGAGGGTTGGGTACACCCAGGGGCTGCCTGGTGTTCTCAGCGTTTAGTTTGGTAGCTGCCTGCCATCGGTCAGCACTGCAAGTTTATGCTTTGGGCTGCTTGTTTTCTACCAGAGAACCCCGGGAGTCCCAAGCCTGCTTTTCCTTGCCCCGCTGCAAGCTGGGCCGCTGCTGCTCTGCCCCTGCCACTGCTCAGAGCTTTCGCTACTCTGTAGCTCCTACACTGTGACCTGCCGGGCTTTCCTGCTGCAGTGCTGGAGTTTGGCGCATCTCGCCTGCCACTCAGGTTCTTTGCTTGCCCCTGCTGTTCCAGCTTGCTGTTCCTGAGGATCCGGCCGGACGCCAAGATCAGCTGCCCAGGGGTTTGTGAGGCTTTTCATCCGCCCCTCCCGGGACCCCAGGTCACCATTACCGCCTGCTCCCTGAGCTCGCTCCGGAGTGCCCCCTGCAGCTGCGGGGGAACCATCGCACCAGCCCTGCTCACCGGGAGCCGCCCCGGAGGAACTGCATCCAGGGGAAAGGGCCTGAGGCCGAGAGAGGCCGGCACTGGCTTTGTACTGCTGCTTGCTGTGACTGCCAGAGTTACTGTGGTTTGTTTGTGTTGTTTTACATATATATTTATTAGTAAAGAACTGTGATTCCTATCCCTCATATCTTTGCCTGAAAGCCCCTTATTTTCAAATTTATAATAATTCAGAGGGAAGGGGGTTGCATTTTCCATTTCAGGGGAGGCTCCTGTCTTTCTTGTCTGACACCTGTCTTTCAAACCAAGGCACTTGATTACAGGCAGACTATAAGGTCCTTCTTTTTTTTACAATCCACAAACCATGAACAATAGCTACTCTGTCTCCTTTTAATGCAGTCATTTCTATCTAAAGATAAAAATATAGAGACATTAAGTAAAAATGTGGAGATATCATCTAACTATTCATTTGAAAAAGATCCATTTTCTTAGGGTTAATAGGCCCTAAGATTTCAACACTTCAAAGTGAAATACAAGTCAGAAAATGGTTTTGTACACCCATAACAGTTCAGTAAGTTTTTGAATTAAAGTACACTTGCAGAAGAAAGTACTTTAATAATCAGAACAACTATTATTATTGATCAATCTCATAATTGCAATTTCATAGAACTATTCATTAAAGATTTTATGAATCTTTATGAATTCAGGAGACCAGGTAGATTGCTGGTCTTGGTTAAGTAAAGAGTTTGGAAAAAATTATCTTTAAAAATTTTTTTTACTAGAAGATGTTATCAATCGGTAAGTAAAAAAGAAAAAAATATCCTAGGTGTTAAGG
Source organism: Monarcha castaneiventris obscurior (assembly GCA_026261815.1). Lineage (NCBI taxonomy): Eukaryota > Metazoa > Chordata > Aves > Passeriformes > Monarchidae > Monarcha > Monarcha castaneiventris. The sequence goes on along the minus strand of JAMPIT010000515.1, from coordinate 361,480 downwards.
AATTGAAAATTAAGAAAGATTAAGTAAAAAATACAAAAATGATAACGTACTGAAAATGAACCATGACAACAAACCCATGGAGGTTCATGTAGCCATGTGTAGCGGGTTGAATTTGGTTCCCCGTACGGGACACCAATTCGTGTAGTAGTTTAAGGATTAACTGTGGGCACTAGCCCTCCCCCCCCGATGTCCTTGCAGTGAGATAAGCTGTTAGGAAGAAAAGCAAAGCAGGCACACAACTTGAAAGAAGGGAAAAAAAAGTTTAATTAACACCCAGATGTTAAAACAACAGAACAAACTTTTCAGAGCCATCCCCACTTTCTCCCCTTTCCCAAAATCAGGGTCACAGTCCTAGGAAAAGGGGGAGAAAAGTGGGTTTCCCTCTAGCCTGACGTGGCTATACGAACTGCTACCCCTCTTTTCCATGAGCCCTTTCACAGCTCTCACGACTGCTAATGAAACCAGGCTTTTTCACATGGGGCTAATTACTAATTTAAGAATGAACCAGTTTCTTTTTTGACTTGAACATTTAGGCTTTCTCTCGCCACCAGGCTATAGAAATAAGCCTCTCCCTGCTTTTATGTATATAGCCTGGCATAGGCACTCTAACTGTTTTACAAGCCACTCGGGAAAAAGAAAATGCCCATTCCCCCATGTTCTTAACATGGATTAAGGAGACAAACAGTCTGCAATATCACAGTTTATACCACACAAGGCAGAAGGATGTTTAAGTTCCCCGCGCCGAGTCCACGCAGTGCAGCCGTGCAGCTCCGTCCCACGTGAGCCCGCCTTCTCCTTCTCTCTGGCTCTGAAGCTGCCATGTTGCAGGGTGTTTTCTCTTCTGCTGCTGCACTGCACAGTCTGGAGAGGGGTGTCCTTTCCTCTATTTCGCTGCGAAGTTTACTGGCTGCTCTGAAGGCTCTGGTTCAGACAACCTCAGCCCTAGAGCCGGCAGCTACCTCTCGTGGCTGAGGGGAACAGCTTCCCCCCCCCCGTAAATCTGAGTCCGTGCTGCAGCGAAAATTGCCAGGGGGCAGAAGGCAGGAGCCCTGTCCCCAGCCGCGCAGGCCGGGGGAAGGGGGGCCACCCCTCCGTCTCTGCCGTCCACGCACCGATCTGGAACGGAAGCCCGAGGGCCCCCCGAACTTTGCCCCCCTCCTCACCGGGAGAAGGAGGGGAGGAGGCAGGAGGCAGGGGCGCCCCATCCCCGAGCCCACAGGCTCCAGGAACGGGGCCTACCCCTCTGCCTTTTACTCCCGGCCCTGCACCCACCTGAGCCGGGAAACTCGGTCTCCTAAAAACTCCCGCCTTCCGTGGGGGTTAAATATGTAAAATTTCGAGAAGCGCATTGGCTAAGAGGGCTGTCTGTCAAGTTTTGACTAACCCACGACACCATGAAAAAAATACACTGGCTGTCAGAATCCACATTCACTTTAAAAAAGAAATGTGATATGAAATAGGTAAGTGCCTAATAAGCTAGGAACTTTGCAATGTCTTTCCACATACCTGTTTGAAATACACTCTATTTCCATATAGGCATTTTAAGGGAAAAGTATATCAGAAAACTAAGTTTCAGAGGTTCTTTGCTTAATTGACATTTTATTTACTTCCTCTATAGAATAGATTCTTTTTTTTTTATAGCTGTGTGAGTATTACAGGCTAAGTCAATGGTAATATTTAAGTTTACATTTATTATAACTCTTTCTCACAGTATTTTTTTCTCCATGGGGTATCAGAGAAACCCAATGCAGTGTACCTACAGGGCCTGTCAACCCCATAAGAAAATCCAAATCAAGGATGAAGTAAATTGGTGGAGTAGTATTGATGAATTTATTCTGATGTTCTCAATGCTTGACCTGATAAGTAGGTAGCAGAAATTATTTTTGAGAGTAAGGCCAAATATTTGAAATCTAGAGATCAATTTTCTATAGAGATTTTCTGCTCTCACAAGTTCCCTGTGGGTTTTGAGCACAAATTCTCCACAGATTTTAGTCAGCTTAACTTCTTAAGGCTGCCTTCTTCCTTCAGTTCCTTTTTAGTAACTTTCTGGCTAAAAAATGCATGACTCATTGGTTACCATTGTGCCCAAATATAATCTCACTTGAAATCTTGGCATTAGACATATATTTAAAAAGAAGACTTTTCTGAAAATCTTTTTTAGAAAAACTTTACAAACTATTTTAATTTGTGATTAAAGCTACTGAAATATTACTATTAAGTATTTTCTCCCTTGTCAGGAAATTTCCTGTTGTTCCAAGCTGCTACGTGAAAGTTACCGTGAATGTGTCCTTTAACAGCAGTTACTTACTGCACATAGTAGTCCACTTTCAGGCATCCTAAAAAAATAACTAGACTGACAATAAGCTGAGCCAGTAATTTTGGCTGGGACTTTTCCCCTACCCTGCTTTCAGGCAAAACCATGGGAAAAAATCCTTAGCACTTCTCTTTGCAGCAAAATGGTAACAGATATATGTTCGACCCATTAAATGGTGATGGTTGTACTTTGAATACCTTAAATAATATTCTCTGCTTTTTGTCAGTCTGTGCTTGAAAAACACATTACATCTAATAAAATATTTAATGCTTATGTTTGTGTTGCGTGACAAGGATCAAACTACCCTGTGAATGTATGAGTCTTTTATACCCAAATGCCCAAAATAATTAACAAGGAAATACTTTATATCATCTTGTAGATGACACATGTGAACTAATAATAAAACTGAGCTAATAAAAAAGCCTGTCCAGTTAAAAAACCCTGGCTACCTTTCTCTGTAAGCATAAGTTGTATCAACCTTCTAATTCACATGCTGTGTGTTCCCTGTATCTAACAATGGGAAAATGATATTTTATTTGGTTCAAGAATTGCTAGAATAAACAAGAAAATACCTTTTCCCGTCTCTTGATGACTAAAGGTGGACTAAGAATCAGGGTTACAGAAATAGCAGGGACAAACTCATCCTCCTCTACTTCCACTGAGTAGCTTTGGCCCATGAATACAGATGTGACTTACACTACTATTGTGTAATTTGTTATTTTGCTAAGCTAAATATCCAGCACTGCTACTAGTCACCATGAAATCCTGACATATGCTTCCACAAAGAAGAATGACCTTAAATTCCAAAGTTGTGTTTTGAATTAATGGGCGGAAGGCGGCAGGGTGGAGAGGGGATGTTCAGTATTGGAAAGCTAGGGATGTTTTGTTGTAGGAAAGAAATTCATGCTGGGATAAAAGGGTGAAATTTTGTATCGTAGACTAGGAATTTTAAGTTATGTCACCTTTTGGGGGCTGTCTTTTATGTGACTCAAGGACCCAGATCCTTAAGTTCCAATATGAAGAATTATCACTCCCAGAGGAAGCACATAAAAGATAGAGCCAGATTTCTATCTGGAAAAGGAAATTAACTGTTAACTGAAATTACCCTGTCTGGTGCTTCCTGAATGTTCTTCTGAAATAATCCAAACAAGCAACTGTCCAAAGATTATTCTATACTGATTGTGCCTAAATGATTCTTTTATGTTTCTGTATTATGAACTGTTATCTTCTAGCTACTGCCTTTGAGAATAAGTATGAAAGGCAAAGCTCTGAAGTGAAGGGAATTGCCCCCAGGACTAGTCTGTATTTGAGGCCAAATGTTTCTAAATATGTGCTACAGTGACATACAGGTTTTTAAGCTCTATAATGATGGATTATGCTCTACTACTGTTTCAAGCTTGCAAAATATGTGTATGGGAGTCTCACTAATGGTTACTTTCTTAAAAAAAAAAAATACTTTCTGCAGATGTTCTAAGATAAGCAAGGAAATGTGTTGTTTGCAAAAATCTTTCAGGAAATTAGTTTTGTGATGGGAAAGGGATGAGGAGTGGAACAGCATACACATGGACAGAATGACTGTAAGAGGAGGAGGAGAGAATTAACAGGCAATTACACTGATATTTGATGGAGATATATTTGTCTCAGTACAGATTAAAAGAACTAAATTGGAGCGTGTGGGGGGGAACAAAATCTGCACGCTACTCTGATAGTCTAGTTGCACTAAAATATCTATTGCTTGCTTAGATGATATTTATTATGAGATTTCTGAGCAGATGACTAGTACAGAGCTGTGCCTCCTCCAAGAAAGTAATGCAGCAGTATTATTCATCACCACGAGATGCTTTGTGAACAGCAAAATATAGAGCTGGTACATGGCTGAGGAGAATAAATGTCAATAAAGAATGACCATAGAACAGGAAAAAAAACCCCATAAATCACATACAGAATTATCTTCTATCATCTTTTTCATGTCAGTTGGATTTGGAAGATATGCTGTGAGGCTGTATGGAAAATATAAGCAGTATCGCCTTGTTCAAAATCAAATTATGCTAACTTCTGCAATCTGGATTTCTATAAAGAGTTGAATAAACTAAGGCAAAAAGTGCCTAGTTTTTTAATACATAATTTAACAATGGTTACATATGGAGACCACTGGGCTGCTCCATTGGCTGATGAGTCTTTTTTTGTTTTTTTAAGCCCTTACTTCAAAGACCTTCAGGCCTTCTTTCATGCCCTTGCCTGCTCCCCACAGCCCCCTTACATAGCTTCTGATCTTTCCAAGACCTGACACACTCTAATTATAAGAGAGAGATTGTGAATTTTGTTTATGGGTCTGGTACATGACGTAATCCCACTGATAAGCAATAACCACTGTTTGGGATTGGTTAGTTCAGTAGATACTTGTTTTCCCAAGTGAAGAACATGATAAGCAGTATCTAAAGCTGTGTTAGATTTTGGATATTGCTCAGCCCTGTCTGCTTCTAGCAAGAGATGCAGAATGAAATGTAGTGTGAGTACCTGAAGTCCAACAAGGTACTGTTCCTCATATGAAGGAAAGCAAGGTTTAGAATAAAACTCAATTTGTAGAAACTTGAGCAAAGCAGATAGTTGATCTCACAAAGGACCTTCAATCTGGATAGAAGCATGCAGGGGTATCAAACCTAAATTACAAACATGGGTGTTGTAAATGTACATGGGTGTGTTCTATGTCTGATCACCTTTGAAAAAGGGCTAGATCACTTGTCACTGTAGATAGGCTTCAAAGTTATAAACGGTCAAACCACTTGGGAGATCAAAGAGCTATCCAATGGAGCTTGGTTTATTGCATTTTTACGTTTATAAGAAAAAGAGTGAGTTTAATGCACAAAAGGCCATTTTTTATTGTACTGGACTTAAGTACTTTTCTGAAGTAGAATAGCATAATAGCAGAGTTGGGCTGTTTGGTTTTTAAGACATTATAATTATCCTTAGTATGAGTATATTTAAATAGATAAAACGGAAAAACTGAGTGAGTACACTAGTTCCACTAGTTCTGCCTCCTGTTATATATAAGGGCCATCTAAGCTATTTACTTGCCTCAGAGCATTTCTGCAATCAGGCTCAACGAAGCCTACTGAAATTATGGTTCAGAAGGCTTGCCCAAGGTTGGGGAGAAATAGTAACACAATACTATTGTGTACTTGTCCTGGGTTGCAGTATATTCTATTCCCATCTTCATGAGCTGCTGAGACCAGGTGTGGTGGTGTTCCCCTGCCTCCTCTCTCCGGACTATCTCCTGTTAATAGCCCATCAGTGTCCTGCCTCTTGAATCACCATCCCATTTGTGAGGTGCTCCACCCAGGGGGAAGGAGCCCATGTAGAGCATCTGGATAAAAGTCTGGAGTTTTGGAACAGACACAGCCACTTCCACTGGTTTTTGCCAGCGGAGCAGCTCTCTTTTCCACTGATGTCCCAGCAGAGCAGCTTTCTTCTCTATCGGATTCCCAGAAGATAACTACACCCTTCTACAGGATCACTGCTTCTACAGAGCTACAACTGCCACTCCAGAAAGACTGCAACCACCATTGAATCGGGCTGCTACCACCACCCTGCCTGGCAGGGTGTCAGGTCGTACCCCGACTCTGTCAGGTTACACCAGTGTTTTCTGTATTATTGCTTTTTATAAATATGTATTAGTAAAAGAACTGTTATTCCTACCTCTTATATCTGTGCCTGAAAGCCCCTCAATTTCAAATTTATAATAATTCTTCAGGGGAGGGAGGTTACATTACCCATTCCAGAGGGGGCTTCTGCCTCCCTTTGATAGACACCTGTCTTTTAAACTAAGACAGTACTGAAGACAACCTGTAACTTTAAAAAGATGAAGACTTCTCTGTTCAGAATTGTTAATGATTCTGAAGAAAGCTCAGTAGTTCCTTGTATGGAAGAGTGCAAACAGGGAGAAATCCATGATGGCTTTGAAGAGTTCAAAGGTCAGAACACTGGTATTTGGAAGACTTTGGTAAAGGAACAGAGTTTCCCCAGAGGATAGCAAACAACAAAACAGAACCTATGTATTAAGGTTCTCAGTCATGTAGATGTTATAAAATTAACTTTTTGGGCTTCACCTTGTAACTTACAGTGCTATACCAGATTGTACAATTAAAATTTCTGTGTGACATGCAGTTTCAAGACAGCTGGGAGTGGTAGGGAAAAGCAGATAATTATAAACCTGGTTTGTGACCCCCAAAGCCTCTTCTTTATGTTAAAAGCTATGACAGAATCAAGCCCACATTAAGAAACTACAATAAGAAAGTGCTGGACCATTGAATATTAAAGGTAACTTAGTACGAAAGTGTAAAAGTCAAAGAAAATATAGGAAAGTTCACTGGAAAGGATTTAACTACTTAATGTGGAATGTAAGTTGTGATAAGTAAGGGAATGAGTAAACTAAAGAACACTAAGTATAAATTTGCACTTTGTACATACATGTTGATTTTTAAAGTTACTCATAACATTTATGGAACTCTCCATGGTTAGATAATTGATTTTGAAAAAATCAGCACTTTTATATGCTAGCCTTCACTAGTTAATGAAAAGCTGAAGGATTATATAAAAAATTCTTCATAAACTAATATGTAACTCAATAGCTTTCACAGGGTAGCCAGGGTAAAGATTTGAAATGTCATGGTTTGCCCTAGATTAATAACAAATCTCAGTAGAAATGCTGAAATAATGTACTGAGGGAGTTAATCTTTCCATCACATCTGTTCTGTTATGGGTAAAAACCACTAGCCAGTAAAGTCTCTGTACAGCATAAACACATGGTGATAATTCTTTTATACTTCAGAAATGATAAATAAGCCCTTTCATCAATTCCTATCCCTTTACTGGGTAATAGTAAACAATAATATATTGCTGCATACTTTGATTTGCATGACCTTAATAATGGACTTACCCTTTGAAGAGTCGCGAAAGAGAAATCAATATTGATGACACTTTAGCTATAAACTTGGTAATTCAAAAGGAATACAAAAATTACATTTTTGTTTGGTTTTGAGGCTAAAGTAACATGGACACTTCAGCCTTGCTCTCTAAGAAACTCTTGTAAGCTGAATAGCACATTAGGACTACAATTACTTCTATATTTTACTATTTTTGGTAGCTGAGAAATGCTGAAGTAAACGTGAGGATCTTGTAGTTATTTGAGGCCACTGTAAAACTAGGTCTTTCTCTTTTCCCAACCCACACCTTCACCCATCGAGCTGTTTGTAAAGACATTAGCACAAATCTTCCCTACCAAAATGACACAACTCCTAAATTTTTTTATCTAACTCTAGTCAGGGGTTTTGTTTATCTTTCCCCGGGGGGAAGGGAATGGAAGTTTCTTTTCAAGAGACTGTTCCCTGGGCAAGGCCTGATGAGCTCAACATCTCATTGGACTGGGAGCTGCCAGAGGGTGCACAAGAAATAAGCGACCATTAACAAACATCAACGCCCGAACATTCTCCCTCTGTGTTGGAGACACCTGGTCTGGGAAAAGATCAATAAGAGAATGAAAACCTAATTAGCATTGAAAGCGAAAGGATCAATGACCAATAGGAAACCAAATACTAAGAATTGTGTAATTTGGGACCAATGAACATTGAACCAATGAATTTCTCTGGGTTTTGTCTGAATAAATATGTGAAAAATACGGTAAAGAACCATGTGTGATGGAATGATTTTTTCTGCACAACCCAGGCAATGTGTGGATGAAATTATTTCTGTTGCACATTCCGGCCAGAATGATAAGAAAAATGTGGGCTAACAAACAATTCCATGGATGAGGGTATGGCTGTTAGCCCCTTTGAAATGGGTCTTAATGTCTCTACCACCTTCAAGCCCCAGGTTTATTACAGAACCAGATAGTTTGACTCCTGAAACAAACAAATGGGTCTGCAAAAGCCTGACTTTCTGAACTTTGGGGGAAAATGACATGTTTAAGGGGAGAATATGTGGTGGGTGGTTTGGGAAGGCTGTACCTTCCTAGTACCTCAGCCAATGGGGAAGGGAAGAAGGCAACATGTGGCTGGGACTTTAGGACAAAAGGAGGCTGCATCGTCTAAAACCTCGAGAGAAAATCCCACGGGCGTGTGCCCCAATGGACTCTCTCCCCTTATATGAATACAGTTGCAGGACTCCCTTGTCTCCTTTATGCATACTAGCTTTTCATAGCATAATTTTCTGCACAAAACTAACATTCTGGCCAGAATAAAGTAATGTCTTAATGCTCTAACAGTAAAAAATGTTGTTGGAGAGTTTGGCTTCGTTTTTTTTCCCCCCGCAGTTTCAGTGACATTTCTGCTCTGGCAAGCATAAGCTTGTGTTGTATTTTGTGAAGGGAGATAGTTCATTTTCCTCTCTAAGGCAGGCAATAATATTCCTAAACTCTTGGTTTATTTAGCTAAACTTGCAAGGCCCTGTGTAACGAGTGTTTAAAATGCCTTGGAATTTTGCAGTAATACTTCCATATTTCCTATGTATGTTTTTTTTAAATGGCATATAAAATCAACTTATGCTTATTTATTTATTAAGGTTGTCAATTAATTTGAACCAAAAAATGGCAAGACTTTAATTACAAGAGTAAAAATACAATATTTCTAAGGAGTTCTGCATGTCTTATGTATTTATATGGAATATTTCTATAACATCTTTGAAGTCATTATATATTAATATTTGATCTCTAAGTGTACACAGCACTTAATAAGTTGACTACAGTTTACGTCTAAGAAAAATCTGCAAGTGATTCTCTCTCATTTTTTGGTATAGATATATTATTGTTAAGATGCACATTACTCCTCTAAAATAAACAACTGACCAACGAACCAAAACCCAAAAGCCCTTCCAACTTGTCAAGATCATGATCATATATCTCAATAGAAGGGTGGAAAAGGATGCTTTTTTTTTAGGCAAGCAGCTGAAGTACAATCAAGTCTGACAAGAACAACATCGAAGATTAAGTGCCCAGCCCTTAATTATAGAAATTTGCCTCTAAAAAGGCAGGCTTTCCTTTTGTCCTACATGCATTTACTGCTAAGCATTTGTCTTCACAGTAATGTAATTGTACCTGTATTTAGGGGTGCAATTGCTGCAGTCTTTGCTTAGCCTGGCTGTGTGTATGCTATGCTCAAGTCAATTGAGGGTTCCAATGGGCTGACCTGAGTTGGGAAAGCTTGTTAGACATCCTGTATGCTGAATTCTTGAGGTGTTTGCAGGCTCAGACTGAACTGTGACAGTCTTTCTAGGACATTCACATCAGAGCAGGACCAAAGCAGCAGTGCTGGTAAGCATGAAAGCTTCCTGATTGTTCAATCAATTCTGAACAGGACAGAGAAAATATGCAAAGAATGACAATGTTATGTCTGGGTGATGTAGCTCTGTCATAGCTGAAGATTACCTGTACTTGAAACATAGGGTTTTATTTTAGACACTTAAACGTAAAAATTTTAGATAAAAGTTAGTTTTGTCGAAATCAACTAGAATAAAAAGATGTAGAACTCAGCTGGAAAGGAATTAATGATTAAGTAGGATAGGCTTTGATTATTTGATATTTATTCAGCTGTGTTTAGAATGGGCAATTAATAATCTTAGAAAAAGAAATTCAAAGGAGAGCCTAGACAGTTACAAATTTTACCCAGATGCAACCTATTCAAAAGCAATGGAAGAGAGCGCTGGGAGTTTTCCAAGGTCAAATGTATTGTCAAAAACCAGAGAAGCAGGAAGGTCAAAGTGAGGAAGACAAGTATTACTTCCTCAAAAGCAACCCTCAGACCCATTTTACGACCACCAACCCAATTCTGTTGCAAGAATTAATGACTTTTTGCTAATTTCCATATGAAGCGGGGAATGGGAGGTGCTTATGCTATGAATATGTATCTGTATTTCAAATATGCATTATTGCTATAGATAAGTAAGTTCTGTGTTGCATTGTGATTCCAGAGCTGTATATTTGGGACCTATCCCTGCAGCTCTCCAGCACTGAAATAAACATACACTTTCTAACCTTAACAAGTTAGAGAGTCTTTGTCCGTCTCAGGTGGATATCGATATTAGATCTATATCCACATTTTAATAAATCATACTGAAGTCACTCAACCACTTGTGGAGATGTTCTCCCACACAAGCCTGGTAAAACCCCTTGATATGAAGCCAAGAAGCAGTAGAAGGCCTCTCTATTCCACCCCCCACTCCCCCCAAAAAGAGGCAGAGCAGTAATAGAATTAAAAAATAGTTGTTCAAGTTGTAAAATTTCCTAAGGTTACTTAAGATCACTCAGCATTTTTTACTGCCCTGATGCACCAGTACTTTCCACTCTGTTCCACCCTGTATGAATGCACATAAAAGGAAGATTAAAGAAATATTAGCTGCTGATACTTGACTATGGAGTGCCTGGTAGACTGGAAAGGCTGGCTTTTTCCAGAAGAAAAAATGACAAGCTAACTGTTCTTTTTATGACCTTTTTACTATGCTATCATAAGTATCCATGGTAACATGACTGCTCATTCAAGCTGGTACATAGCATCAAAATAACAATAAATACAGATTTAAATTAATGTGATTGCATAGAATGGGCTGCCAGGTGTGCTGAAAAAGATACTACAGCTTCTTGACACTGGAAGTCAGAAATAAATTATTTTGTTCCTTTTCGGCTGTGCATATCACCTTTTCTTTTTTTTACCTCCTATCACTCTCAGTTTCCTATTGAAGGTTGTAATTTATTAATTCTATTTGTATGCCATGTGAATATCTTATTAGGGGTCAATACTAATTTTAAAAAGCCTTCCATTCATTTCAAACAGTGAATTTCTGTTTTCTTTGATGAAATACAAAATTACTCCTCAATAAACAGCTGAATGCAATGACTAGCCAGTTTAAACTATGGAAATTTTTATTTTATGCTTGTGATGTATAATGTAGTTTCTGGATGCCTTTCATAAGAGCAGAGAAGCACATGGGTGACAAAATTTCTTTCTTGTAATGACCACACTTCATTCACTTGCAGACAAGTTTGTTTGATTGGGGTTTTGTGGTATTTCAGAGAAAGATTACTTCTATTTACATATTATATTTTCATATGATTTGCCATCAGATGAACTTGCGTTAAGGTAGGCAATTATCTACACACTGCAAACATCTTTAACCAATGCTGATTTATGTAACTTACGATAAATATAGGGAGAATACAAACACAGGAAACAGGAAAAGGGTATTTATTTATTTGAAGGTCTTATCCTAGTTTTAGGTGATGAAGGGCTTTTAGAAATGATATTGTTCTAAATCTTACTCTGGAAGCTACTTCTGCTCCTACTTTGATATGGGGTGAATGAACACCTGATTGAAATACTAGCTTTTGTGTTCATTTCTTGCTTTGCAGAAGCAAGTGTAGGGACAGGCTGCTCTAGGGCTTGACACCTACTTGGAACAGCTCTTGCCTCCTGCCTTGTTTATATTCACATCACATAAAGACACTAACTGCAAAATACTGGTGGTGTTTTTACCGCAGCTTTCTTTTAACTTTTTTTTTTTTTCTTCCAGGAACGATTTCTCGGCCATGCCCCGCTGTCCCCTTGGAATGAGACGCCGGGCATCACGTCGTAATCCCTTCTCGACCGCCCCTGAGGGGCGCGTCCTGGCGCAGCCGGCGGGGCGCGCTGGAGCAGCCGCGGGGCGGGCTCTAGTTTTACGGCGGCGGCTCGCTCTGCCTCTTGGTGTAATTCCCGGAGCTCGGATCCCGCTCGGTGTTCCCCTCCTCACGCCGTCTGCCTGTCTACGCTGGCGGAGCCCTTCCGCAGCGGGCGGGCAGCTCCCTTGGCGAGGCGAGGCGCCGTTGGGGGAGACGGGGACAGAGTCCGTGTGAAGACCAGTGTGAGGAACGGAACAAACGGAGGAGGGCCAGTATGAAATTCATCGCTGCTTATTACGTGCTGCCTCTCTTTCCTGCCCTGGTCTTTGGCACTAGGTGAGTACCGACAGCCGTTTTCCTTAGAGTGCTCCTGCTTGGTTTCGTTTTTCAGATTAAGTGCTCTGAAGAGAAATAATACAGATTTCAGGTTTTCCTGAGGTATTAAGTTTAGAGCAGAGATTGTCTCTGATTCTTATCTGTCTCATTTCTGCTCCTGATTGTCTCAAGACTGAATGTTCTCTTGGTGTTTTGTTAAGGTGGGTTTTTTTTGTTTGTTTGTTCGGGGGTTTTGTTTGTGGTTTTGTGGTGGTGGTGGTTTTGGTTTGGGTTTTGTTTTTTTTTTTTGTTTGTTTGTTTTTATGCTGGGAAAGAGATGCTCCTGTATAACTTGACCCACAGCTTGTGGGATGTAACAAGACAGTGACAAATGTAAGCTTTATATATAGAGCAGTAAAACCAGATAGACTCTATTTCATTGTAAAGAAAGGCAAACAGCTGAAACTGAGAACAGCTAATGTTTTCCCTTGTAGAGTGCAAAAAAAAAATTAGAAACACTTGAACAATCTCATCTCAGTTAAGATTCTATATCTGTATATAGATCCGGGGCTTACTTTTTTATTTTTATTATTATTATTATTATTATTATTATTATTATTATTATTATTATTATTATTATTAATAATAATATACTGTAGTGTTACGTCAATGCCAGTAAACGTGTAAAAAGTTGCTGCAATCTAGAAGAATTCCTTTCTGTGAAAGTATGAGAAAATACGAACAAAATCTATTGCAGCTTAAAAATAAAACCTGTTCTGACTATGCGGTGTTCTGATAAGATAATGTGTTTTGGTTATTTGCTCAGAGGTAGTATATTGTCTATGCTGTCGGTGTAATATGTTCAGCAAAGAAAAGATGGAGCTGAGACACCTTATCCCCTTGTCTTGATGTACACAGATGAGAAATTAATGTTGGGTACACAGCAGATGTATTATGACACTGCTCTCTGTTTAGACTGCTCAACTTCCAGTTCCTCATCAGTAAATCAAGCCCAAATTTTGACTGTGGTATTTCTCTGCTGTGTTAGAATAATAACACAGAAATAAATGAGTAATAAATAGTAATGAGTCTATAAAGTATGTTCTTGGAGGATATATGCATGTACATTTTCAGGGAAATGTGATTTTTTTTCCTTTATGCTTGGTCTGTTCTTGTAAAATGGGTATCAAAGCAGCTTTTTGCAGAAGCACTGCATGTTTTAAGGATTAATCGTTCACTGAGATGTAAAAAGAAAAGAAAAAAATGTGTGCCTGCTACATAGTCAGAGTATGGGACAGCAGGAGCTACATACACAGGCAAATAATAACTGAAAATCTCAGAATGGGAAAATTTCCAAATTCAGGGAGAAATCAGGAAATTGCTTCAATTATCCAGTAACTTCCTTACTTTAGAATGGGTTTTTATTGGCACAAGACGGGTACTTTTTTTGGTAACATTTCTGGTTAGGGGTTCCACAGTGCTGGTCCATAAGAACCATGCTGATGTGCTTTGGAATATAGCACTTGGAGGAATATATTGTGGTTCAATTCTTCTGATTTAATAAAAGGTCTAAGGAAACGTCCACTAGCAGTCATGTAAATTAATTTGGATTAATAATTTTATGCTCATTAAAAAGTGGTGCATCCTTGGAAGAAGAGTTAAAATGGAGAGGAAGCACCAAACCAGCTTTTGCAGATGCAGGTTTGTATCTTTCATGAGCTTGTGCAGATTAACCTGTACTGAAAAGAAATACAGAAAGCTTGAAAACTGCTTGAATAATGTTCAAGGGAGTCAAGGTATCTAGTGTAAAGCCCTAAAAGTGAGTCCTTATCTTCTTGAGCAAATGAGAAATCAAACATAGCTAATTCCTGATAATTGTAAAAAAAAAAAAAAATTCAAATCCCTCCTGACCTTTCAAAAAATAGAAAGAATATCAATAAGTTGGAATTCTCATGTGGATGCTAATTATGAAAATTACAATTCTGAGGAGTGTGTATATTTTCATAAGAGTACTATATTGTGGCCTGTGATGATTTATGTTCTTATGTAATTAAGGGACGAAAATTATCAATGTGAGAGAAATTCCAGTTAAAATTCCACCCCAGTATAGTATGTGTTGCAGAGTGAGTTTTGGTACCTGATTGGTTATCCCACTACAAAAGGAGACTGGAACTCTGTTGTAGAGTTGGAGATTTTTAAAAGTCCTGTGCTACTGTCTTCAGCACTCACTTGATTTTTAACTGGCTGTGTAGAGGATAGAGTAATTTTTCAACAGTACATACTGGTAGTTTAAAAAATGCAATGCTATCAACATGTCATCTACTGGAAAGAGATTATGCTTTAATCTCCTTCAGCAGAAGGCAGTTCTGGCTCTGGCAGTTAATATTTGTTGTAAACATACGGCTAATTCATTGGTTGGACCCAACAGAGTAGGTTTGCAGGACTAGTTTTGCTTGCAAAAAAGCAGGGTCCAGTATCTTGCTGTGTGAAGTTGCTTAGCTAAGGCAAAATACTAACTTTGCAGGGCAGAGTTTTTATCATTCGGATTTATTTTTGTAAAAGTTCGTACTCTATTTCATACATTGGTGCTGAAATCAGTAACACAGTACTTGTTGCAGAGGTAGACTACTCATGGATTTTTGTTCCTTGTCATGGGGTGATGCCATCTTTTTTGCATCATGTCATGGTGGTAGTTTTGAAAGATCTCAGCATGTCTTCAAGCCCAATTGCAAACAAATATGAATTGATGAGTTAAGCTATGTTAAGGCAACATGTCATCTTTTCTTATTTAATAACATTGTTAAAAAGAGGAAAATACACAGCTATCACCATTATTTCATAATTGTATGTAACTTCTTAACTTGGTCTAAAATCATATGTATGCATCAAATGCCTATAAAACTACAGAAAGTTCATGGTTTTGAGAAGAATGATCTTTTCTGCATTATTTAAACTTTATTTTGGTATGGCTTTGAGGCACAATGATAAGTCTTAATCATATTTCTGATTGGTTGTAGTGACAAAGAGGTCATAAGATTGAATTGGTCTATCCAGTTAAGCATGTATCTTTTGATGGCATAAATAAAAGTTACTGCTCTAAAATCAGTCGCTCAAAATGTAAGGTGGGACATTTTTGAAGGTGAATTTAGCTTGGTAAAAATGACAAAATTTGTGTTTTCCTCTCCACTTTTATGTTTCCTTTGACATTTCAATTTTGGCAGGTTCAGTGTGGTAGTTTTTATATGTTGATTTTTTTCATATGATGCTGAAGACAATACAGGTTTTTCATATGACATCAGAAATGAGTCTCACTGCCCTTAGAGTTCAGGGAGTAGACACAGTGTACAATAAGCTCAGGGTGTTATTCTGTGGCCACTTTGCGTGCTTTTGTAGCCCCAATCACCTGAACAGTCTGACTGGAATGCTGCTTGTAAAAGGGAATCTTACATGAAGGCAGTCATTGGGGTCAGTAACTAAGATCTGTGGTCCAGATTATCTTGTCTAGTGAGGCCTCCCTACTTTTAGCCAAAAGGACAGTTTTCTGAATATTATTTGAACATTACTATTGAAATGCTGTATACCAAAATTTTTTGTAGAAGCCTGATGTGAAACAGAGCTTTCCTTTTTTTTTTTTTTTTTTGTGACAGTGCGTTCTTTTTTGTCCACTTGTGAAATATGACAAACATACAAGGCACAGAATAATTTGATTGAAGTAGAATGCTTCATAGCAGAGAACAGGACCATAAATCCAACAAGATGCATTTCAATAACAACAGTAATATTTCTACTACAGCAACTCATTAAATGTATGTACAAAGAACAGGGCTGTAAAAAACAGAACTTCTTTTAATTGCAGAAAAGTAGCTGGTGGTTAGTTCCTAGAAGTACAGTTCATTGTCAGTCTTACTACACTGATGTTACAAAGCAATCTGTAATACAATGGCTTCAGAAGAATGTATCTTCTGTTGTTTGTAGGAGGATAAAAGTAGTGTGTTCAATTCGAGATGCTTAGTGAATGTACAGGTATATGTCAACTGTTAGAAGTGATAAAAATATGATGAATTTCCTCATTAAGTTTGAGAATGGTTGAACTTTCCTTGGATGTATTTTCAAGGTCTGCTGTTTTCTTTACATTTGTTGGGTTTGGTAATTATTTTTTAAGGGACATAAAAATAATTTTTCCCCTCCTTTCAGATAAAGGTGTGTAAATGACTTAGCCTGTGACTTGAGGAAAAGATAAACATATCTGATGTTACTGTACTGGCATGGAGTGGGAGAAAGTTGAAAATCCTTGTTTCTAGTTTTTTAAGATCTTTTTGGTCTTAAAAACACTGGGCTATAATCAGATGTTGAAGGTAACTGTTTTTCATTTAGACTGATATGAGAGTTGGTGGAACCCTTCTTCTTTATAGATTTTGGAGTGAAGTATGAAGCTCATTGAATGTTAATGCTCTTGGCTGTAGCCACACCTTTGTAACATTCCCTCTAGCAGGCAGCCAGAACCAATTCTCACTTGTGAGATCTCAGACTAAGGTCCAACAGTGTCCCTTCTCTTCCCCACAACTGAAGATTAATTCTGCAGAGTGGTAGTAGGCTACTTCTTTAGGAGGAAATATGATACTTTTTTTGCCGTAGGTTCTTATTATGCTTTCTGAATTCTTTCAGAAATGCAGGGATAATAAATGTCATTTTTCTCCTGCTTAGAATTCACACTTTTGTTGTCTGAATTTTCCGGGCCCTGAAAGCTTTCTGATTTCTATCAATGTGGATGATGATGCTTGTTTGGTTAATGGCTTGCTAGGATTTATATTTGAGGTACGGAAGTAGTATCTAGGATGTGACTTGTGGCCATACTATACCTGAAGACCGTGCTTTTGTTGTGGACTCTGTTTAAGTATAATGGGTGCTTAAACCAGTGGTGCAACTCCATAATTTCATGGAATGTGTTTGGCTTGATGGCTTTATTTTGATGACTTACAAGAAAGTGCCTAACACAGCAAACTAGAAGCTACTTGCACTCTGCTGCCAAAGGAATGGAGAAAAATGCATTGGTAATATGGTGCTCCATATATTTAAGATCATGAACCTAAACTAAAAATCCAGAAAGAAAGTCTCAGTTTGGCCAGAAAAACTAAAAATAGATTATTTTGTGATGTTGGAATTCTGTTTGCTGTGCTATGGATAATGGATCATTTCTGCTCAGGAGACTTGCCATGGAGTTACTTTTGACATTTTAATGTGTTGTGTTTAGAAAAATGAGAATGCTGACACTTTCCTGTGTCTCATTTATTAATTTACAGTAAGGACAGAGGATAAGGATATCCTAACCTAAATTGTAATCCCTTTTTCAGTGAGACTGTGAGCTCAATATTATTTTCTATATATAACAGAAAACTGTTCACAGACAATATCCCTTACAATGTACCACTCTGCAGACAAAGAAATCTCATTCATGCCAATTGTCATGCAGTGTTTCTTCCAATTGTCTAGTTTTGCACAGTGGGTGCGCCATCTGCCTTGTAAGGGTCAGATTGTAAATATTCTCTATATGGAAGTCAAGTAATATGTTTTTCAGAAAGCACGGAAATTTTTCATACCATACTTCAGTCTTAATATTGTGTAAAGGTTTAAGATGTGTATTGTTATATTTGCTATTTCAAGGTCATTGGAGGGCAAGAACCTTTTAGAAATACTGAAGAATAAATATGACATTTCATCAAATAGCAGTTTTTGTGTGATACTATAGTTTTCTTTACTCCCTTTTCTTACTTACTCATCTTACCCTTTACATAATTCCTGTGTTTATTAATGTTTACTTTTACTGGTTTTTATCTTAGCAATATTTTTTGTAGTGTTTCCTCTTAAGTTTCTGCTGTATTTGTAGGTACAAACAATACTTCAAGTCAATCATTAGAGAAATCAATACATGAATCTTACAAGCTGAAGAAATAGGTGTGTAAAGAATTTCTTGATATCTTACTTGTTGATATTGATTAATAGCTTCTATGGAAAAAAGAGGAGTGTCAAAAAATTCTGGTGTCTTTTGTCTTCATGTGCTGTCTTAGGAAGAAAAGACTTGTTTGCTGCCAGCTAGTGTATATTACCCAAAGTGTTTATTTTTCCAGCCATTTACATATTCTTGTTGTCATTTATGAATGGTCATATTTGGTCAATTTGTGGTCAGTTTCCTTGCAGGAAATAGGTGGGTGCATTTGCCAATTGTGAAAGTTGAAGCTGGTTGACAAACAAAGTAAACCTGCTTTGGACAAATTGAAGCACTTAGAAAACGGAGCATGTATTTGCTGAGTCACATCTAATTGCAGAACTAACAACTTTACCTTTTAATTGGAAATGGAACTGCAGCAGAATGTCTTTCTAATGTCTCCATATGTGATGGTCTTCCAGGCCATCACACTTCTACCCATGACATTGCTGCTATGCTCTTGCTTTGACAGCATCAAAACACCTATGCAACAACAAGGCAAACGGGGATTTATGATGGGACCCAGTCTCTGTAATTTCACCATAGTGAAAGGACACATAATCAAATCATCAGTACTTTTTATGGGTGTTTATATAACTTGTTTTGGTAGTGGGAGGGGAGACAAATTACCTGGTGTAAGTGGTAAACAAAATAATTTAGTCATGCTTTGTATTGTTGAATTCTCTGCAGTTGATACACTTCTTCAGGTGATTCTGTGTTTTTGTTGATATGAATGACTATAGAAATAGGAGCTCTGACTTTGTACCTCAGAATTGCTTGGTGAACCAAGAGTAGCAATAAGCCCAGCAATTACACTATGCCCACCTTATATATGTTATCCTCATCATGTTTGAATGATTTTGCAGCCATGTGTTTGTTTCAGGCTAGTCTGTGGCAGATTTTACTGAAATGTGGAAGAGAAAAGAAAAAAATACGTGGAAAAATTGAGCTGACAAGACTGAAACACAGCAGCTGTGCTCTGGGTAGTATTAGATTGTTAAGGAAGTTTCTTCCTCCTGAGGCAGTGTAATGAAATGTGTGCTCAATGTGCAGAGAGAGACTGTCTCTCTTGAAAATGGACAATAAAAATCAATTTTTATACTGCTTCACTTAGGCTTTTGTTAAGAAATATTTTTCAGGACGGGGTGAAACTCAGCAAGGGTGCAAATCAAAGAACTATGTTTAGATGTTTAGTCGCTGAACCTTTGAGATGCTATGCTGAAACTAATAGGTTGATAATTAATTGTTATTTTCAGTGCCAAAATGCCCAAAATAGCCACTGTATTCTTACTACTTATCAATGGCTGGCACAGTCCATCAATCCTGCTGTACTTCTACTCCTTTGTTCTGTGGAGAGTACAGAAGGTCCTGGCATATCCTCCTCTGAAAATAGGTACTGTTGATTTTTTGTTGGTCTTCTTCCCCCTTCTGTGAAGCGAGCCAACATTTGCCAAGAGACCAGATATTTTTGAGAGGCTTAATACCTATAATCTGCAATGGATTTTCTTTCAAGTGAGCTGGAAGAGTCTAATCTGACTTTAGAATTTCAGAAGGGGTCAGCTAGTTGACTGCATTAACCTTTAGAAAATCTGAATGTAAACAAGAGCTATATTCTTTGAAACTTAGACTGTTCTCTAGGTGCTGATGGGTATGGGGGATACCAAATAGTCATGATTGTTAGGAATCCATCCTGACCTCTTTTAGAAAGTTTAGCCTTGCAGCTGTCTTCCATTTTACCCTCAGTCAAGGAATAAGATTATTTGGCTTAACGCAAAGGGTAAGGCTTGGGTAATTAATGTGTAACCATGGTGCCTCAAAGACAATGAAATGAAGGAGGGGTCAGAACCCATTACAGCATTGCTGCTTTCCTTTTGTTTCCTTCATTAAGCTTTTTTAATGTTGCAGTCAGTGAAGCCTATGCAATTTAATTTGGTGAAAAATCAGTCTCAAATACCGCTTTCTGTGAGATCACTGCATTGATATATGACTATATATGCATTCATATATGAAAAAAAACACTGTCTTCAAGTGCATAGATAGTGAATAGAGACTCATCCACTTTTTTGTTTACTTGTAAAACCACTATCTGCTTTTCAGTATACAGTATTCAGTATTCAGTATTTCGCTCAGGAAAGTTTATGAAAGCAGGCAGTTTAATTTAATGTATTTCTTTAACTCTGTTCCTGTTTCAGATGTCCTAGTTCTTTCCCTCATTTTGACTCAGCTGAAGCTTCTTTGGCACAAGGGCAGATTGTCATCTGTTCCTGGGCACAGAAAGAATTAAAATGCTGTAAAAACTAAATAGTAATATCAGTTTTAAAGAAATAATAGTCAGTCCACTAGACTCAGAAAAAACTGGATTTTTATCTGTTTTAATGTCCTAGTGCGTACTATTGTCAGTTTCATATGTATCTAAACTGAAAAAAATTTAAATAGCTTCTAAAAATAGCTAGGAAGAAATACAGGACATGTATACCAGAACTAAGGGTTTATGGATTATCTGTTTCCTTTGTATGAGATGACTACTGCATCACTGGCTTATAAAATGTAATCGTAAATGTTTAAGCCATTCCCATCAAATAGGTGATGTACAGAAGGTGATACTGCAGTCAAGTTTAAATATTTTAGTGTTCACTCACATCATATGTTTCTTTGCTGCTTAATCATGCTGGTAATGTCACATGTTAAAATGGTACTTTTACATGTAATGGAAAACTGTTCCTGATAATATTCGGTAATTACAGGAACATGGAAGTTTTTATCACACTAGATTAAACCTTATGACACCTTGGAAGCAGTATGGAATAATTTAATCTGCCTTAAATCTTTCTATGTTCTAGGAAATTAAATGGTCCTTAAGGATCATTTGCACCATTCCTTTAGAAGTATATTCAGTATCTATAATAGAGTCTTTTTTCTTGTGAATATTTGCAAGGACCCATCTGGAGAAATAAGTAGATGTGTTTTCAGAAATTCAGCTGGTGAGTAAGCTGGAAACATACATGTCTGAACAATCCCAACAACCACCTGATTTTCAAGGACACAATTGAGAAAAATCACTTTAAAAGGTCAGATTTGTGAAACTGTCAGAGCCATTCTGGGACCTGATAGGATGAGATAGAATATCAAAGGAGGTGATGGGAAAACAGGTTAATTTCAATACCTGTTAGAAGGAGGTAGATAAAAAGGGACATTATGTAGTGAATGAATAAGTTGAAATAATGATGCTATTCTAGAGACATGCTATTTACCTGTGTCATACCAGAGGCTAACTGTATCTGGGTGCTGCTCCTTCTAAACAAAGATTTTTAAAAATGCTGTTTGTGTATGTAATGGTTTGAAAACAAACCAGAGCGAGATCCCAAGTCAGGGTTAGAATTTAATAGGGAAAATAAATAATTAAAAATAAGTGAAATAATACAAGGGAAAAAGGAAAAGAAAAACACAGACAAAGTCAGAATACCTGACACCCTATTAGGGTGGTGGTAGTAGTCCAGATGAGGTAGTTCAGTCGAATTGGTGATCCTATGGGATGTCTAGTCTCCAGCTGAAGGTCCAGTGGTAGCTCTTGTCCTCCAGGAATCCAGTAGACAGCCCCCCATGGCGTTCAGAAGCCCAGATTTATCTGGGATGGAATGCTTGATTCCCCCCTCTGGGCGGAGCCTCTCACAATGGGATGATGAGTCATGAGGCCAGGTGTTGATGGGCTCGTTAACAGCAGATAGTCCGGGGGGGGAGTTACTGCTGAGTCATGCCGCACAACATTAATGGGCCATTAACAGAACAATAGCCTGGAGGGAGGAGGCAAGGAAACACTGCCCCACCTGGTTTCAACGGTTCATGAGGGTGGTAATAGAATACACTGCAACCCAGGACAGTGTAGCGAGAAAATATTGGAGGAAAGGAGACTTGTTAGGCTCTTCTTGTTACTCGTCAGGACTTAGGAAATTATAGTATTGACATAGCTTTAATTCTTTAAAATAAAAGTTTAAAAATTGCTTTTAAAATATGTCTTAAAAGTCTCCTAATAAGAAAGCAGTAAAAAAACTAGCACTTTCACTTCAATTTTTGGAGATTAGAACAGGTTCTTCTTGTGCTACAGATATCTGTGCACCATATATTTTAAATGTCATAAATTATATATACGTAGTGCTAACTTCAGATTACTCTGAACTCTTTTGGGGTTCTACAGATAACACTGTTTTATAGATAGTATATCTGTGTATGTGTAGAAATTTGTGTGCTCATTACTAATGACACACTAATGAAGATGGAGAGAACTCCTACCTGATTCTTGTTAATCTAATGAAAAAGGAGTGGCAGTAAAAAAGTCTCCTCATCTGGAGTAGATACCAAACATCATTACAGATGCTGATAAAAAGAAATTAGGAATTGCAAAATTGTAATCAATTTCAGTGGTGTGTTTTTTATATATACTTCCGCTTCTACAGAATTAAATATTTCAAAATAGCTGAATCTTTTTTCAAAAGCTAAGGCATCAAATGTGGCTACATTTTTGCAGACAAAAATAACAAATTATTTCCACAGATAACATTGGGTTTTATTTTTTTATATCCCCCACTTCTTTCAGGAAATTATATTGGAGACAAGCATTGTTTCTGGCAAGTATATTAACCTGGAGTTACTCTGCCAACTTCCACTTTTGCAGTCTTTCAGTTGGACAGTCTTGAATTTCAGTGTGTAAAAAGATGTTGACTTTCTTTTTATTCCTTGTATTTCAACAGAATTTTATATTTATGTTGATGATGGCCATTAGTTCCTGTCATTATGGCATAGGTCACACTGCTGAAAGAGAAACTTTATCTACTGGTGTACTGTTCACTCAGCTATTGGTAATCTTGGTGTGTGTTTGTTCATGGCCCAGTTGTCAGTATAACCTCCTGTTCCAGCAGCATCTGACACACCCTGAAGTTCTTCCAAATAACACCCATAGGGATGTTAAACAGTGGGTGCTTTTGCAAAGTCTCTCTTATTAACAGGCTCTGAAGCTTTTGCAGGGTTTGCATGGCAGGTAACCTTCCAAATCTTTAAAGAAAGATCTGAATCTTTTCAGACCTTCAGTGCTTTTATGTTTCATCTGAATTTACTGTGCAGGTGACTGGACTTTACTGTGCTGGAACAGGTGACCCAGACAGCTTGTGGAGACCCCGTCACTAGACATATTGAAGAACCCTCTGACCATGGCCCTGTGCTGTGTGCTCTAGGATAACCCTGCTTGAGCAGGAAGGTTGTACTATTGCTGGGGGTTGCCTCAAGAGCACGGCTCCTGTGTCGGAGGTGTCAGCAACCTTCCTGCAGACACGAATGCCTAGCCAAGGCTGCCGATGTCAGGGCTGCGCTGGCCCAAAGCACAGGCATGACGCCCTGAGGGGGCGAGATGTTGTAGTTCCCAAATCCCAAGAGCAAAGGAGGCAGGAGAGGGTCTCCGTTTGAGTTCCACAACTTTATTACTCCAAAGGAGTCAGAGACAGAGAACCGACGGACAAGGTTTGGCAAGCGGTTTTATATGGGGGGCAAACAGGGAGGTACAAGGGGAATTAGCTAATGAGGAAACAGCTCAACAGTAACAGACAACAAGAACAGCCAATAATTTGAGAAAAAGGGAGGGGATACAAACAAATGTCCAATGAGGACACAACTTGGGGAGAACTTTCTAGATTAGGGGGTGCAGTTTAGACTGCAGCCTCGCCCACAGATATCCCCTCAGACTCTGAATCACTGACCCATTGGAGGGCTAGAGTCTGTTGAGCGTTGGACTGCCAAAGCCCACTAGTGGGCTGGGCCACCGCAGCATTGGACCAGATGACCCACTGTTGTCGCTTCCAACCATACCCATTCTGTGATAATATGAAAGAAGAGTGTTCATTCTTTTACCATCATTTCATTGACTTGCAGCATAGTTTTCAGTCAAGATAATTTGTAGTAAATTAAGTGGCTTATATTGGGCTTCAAATTTTTATTTACGTGGAGGAGAAAAGTGGGAAGGTTTCTTTTCCTATTTTCTTTCCTTTGTTTTCTACTTCCAAAAGCCTGTGTTGGAATTAATACATAAAATTCGATTTAGGGGGAAAAATCACTTTAAAGTTCATGGAACAACAATAATGGTGGAATGCACAATATACAGAGCTGTCTTTTTTTTTTGGTCGACAGGTTTCTTGTTTCATAACCTGCTAGCATTTTTACTGTGGAATTCCATGGAAAAAGTTCATTCATCTTTTTTACTTAGTTTTGGGGCAATGAGGAGAAAAGGGAGACTCTTGATACAAGATTTTGTCACTTCTGTTATGGTAATACTCTTTCAGGCTTTGTCCTCTTCCCATTTTACTTTCAACATTTGGTATGCTGAAGGATACTGTTCTTCAGCAATTTTATAACTTTTTATTTGTGTAAGGCGTACAAGAATTAACTGTCCCAACTTCATGGCATCCTACTGCCAAACACACAAGAGCTCTCAGGTATATAAAGCTTTCTGACTTCTCTTGCTTTTATATTTCTCTGAGAATCATCTTATTCTGGGAAATTAAAGACATTATTCTTCCACGTTGGTGGAGTTTCTTTTTATTTTCTGAATATTTGTGAAAATTTTGTCCTTAGTGGGTACCTTAATTTTGCCCTTAATTCAGTACCTTAGTGGGTACTGAATGGGTGTTATAGTAGTTGCAAGACACCTAGTGTCTAACAACTCCAGTTTATTTATTACTTGAATATTTTAAGCCTGTGTTTTAGAAGTTGCTTTCCTTTTGTTTTTATTGATGTTTTCTGGTCAGAATTGTTCATAGGATATTGCTAGCCCTCTTCATAAATATGAGAAGGGGAACTACCAGTGCTCGTCAAATTAGTACTGAGCTTAACAGTGTGCCTTCTAATATGCAAAAGTGAAGAATGCAACCAAGGCAAGGCTGTATTTCCATTTCTCTTAGAATTCAACAGGAAAGTAAAAAAAAGGTTTGTATCTAAGTAATTGGGTGTTGCATGTCAAAAGGAAGAGTTGCACATCTGATGCCTCAAAGTATGTGAGGCAGTGGCGACCTGGTTCAAAACCCGGCACGGCAGCTTGGCCTAGCTCCCAAGCGGCTCGGGCCACAGACACACAGCACCAATATGGCAGATGGTCAAAATGGCGTTTTATTGTTCTACTTCGTGAGGTTATATAGTCGAGGTGGTTTCTCTACGTCAGGAGGGGGGACGGTGGGATGGTAAAAGTTAGTAAGGGGTGGAAAGCTACTGGGGTTATGAAGGGCTGTATTGTTTAGAGAAATTCTTATCACAGAGGAATGAAGAGGGAGGAAGGTCACACGCTGCCTTCTACTTTCCATTACATCGCGAAATCTTCCGTTCGCTCTTGTCCCTATTCTACTACATTCCCCCCCCCCCTTTACAAAAGAACGAGGTAGCTATACATACAGGCATAAAGATGAGGCACAAGGTAGCAACCTGAGAAGAGGAAGGCGTTTGGTACACGTGAGCAGTGTGTACAGTTTTGCTCAGAGCATTTGTTGGTGGTCTAAAAATAGAATGTTGGCCCGTTCTAGACGGATCTGGACAAAAGAGACCAATTCGTTCAGCAGGCACAGTCCAAAGGTAAAAGCTAAAAGCAACATTGCCAATGGACCTACCAAGGTGGAAATCAGTGTGGTGAGCCATGGCGATTGATTGAACCAGGACTCAAACCAACTCTGCTGAGCTTCCCTGTCTTTCTGTCTCTGAGCCAGTCTATCTCGGAGTTCTGCCATGGAGTCTCTGACGACTCCCGTGTGATCTGCATAAAAGCAGCATTCCTCTTTCAGGGCAGCACACAGGCCCCCCTGTTGCATGAACAAGAGGTCCAAGCCTCGCCTGTTCTGTAAGACTACCTCTGAAAGTGAGGAAACTGATTTTTCCAGAAAGGAGATGGATTTCTCGATTCTCTGCAAGTCCTCATCCAACATTCTATTTTTAGACCACCAACAAATGCTCTGAGCAAAACTGTACACACTGCTCACGTGTACCAAACGCCTTCCTCTTCTCAGGTCATTTGTAGCTGAGACAGTCCTTGGTGTCGGGTCTCAAGGGCTGAGACACCCGTGGCCGTTCCAGCTGCTCCCAGGCCAAGCAGCATTGCAATAGTCACGCCTGTTATTAATTCTCTCTTGTGGCGTCGGCCGGGTGCCTCAAAAAGGCGGTACATCTCCTCGTCTGAGTGGTACAGGACCCTAGGCACAATTAGGACTTGAACACAGAAATCAGTAGAATCATTGAACTTGGCAAGAGACACACAAGGACTCACTCCAGATTGCTGACAAACCCACATCCCAGATGCGGAGGGAACCACCCACTTATTTTTTCTGTTGGGCTTAACAACTTTGGTGCAGATGTTGCCTTTCTTTGCTAAAGTTGCATTGCCAAAACATCTGCCTTTGCCCGTGATTTGACTCAGGGTGATCCCCCTTCGGGGAGTGTCCCACCTGCACTGGTGAGGTGCGTCGGCTGTGGAGTAACTAAAGGGGATTTCTAAAGCAATTCCTTCATAGAAAGGGAGTTTAACATCATAACAAAGCCAGCAGGAATCAGTTAGGTTCGGGTTGGATTCGTTCAGGGATAGAAAAGTAGCTTCTAACATACGAAAGACTGGATCTGGGTCAGATCCGGCTAGACTTATTTGGGAGGCGTCTGCATGACCGATCGGGGTATCAGTGACCTCTGTGGGCAAGGCTTTGGAGTGGGTTGTGTTTTTCCCTTTCAGCACATCTTTAATAACTTTGTTGGGCCCGACCGCCCAGGATGCTCGTGGCTGAAGCTTGATAATTTTCACATTCACCCACTCTTTTGACCCTTGAATGACTACTGTCCATGTCCTGCCTGTGGCCCAACTAGGGTGATTTGGCTGCAAAACGGTCATGTTATAGTCAGTGCACCTCCGAACTCTAGAGAATTTGTGACGGTTCCAATAGAATTTTTCATAAAGGACGGCGGGTTGTTTGCAACCGGTGGGTGCCCAGGTGAATTGTAGAAATTCATCAGGCTTTTGAGGTTTCCACCCAGGTCCTGATGGTCTGGCATCTGTAACAATGGTTTCACAGCCCCAGTACCCACAATATCGCTTTTGAGGTTTCCACCCAGGTCCTGATGGTCTGGCATCTGTAACAATGGTTTCACAGCCCCAGTACCCACAATATCCCCACCCCGGGTAATTGCAGTACTTTTTCCCTGGGTTTGAGGCTGGGCACCAGTAGGACACGTGCATGCGTGTGACATGAGGGGAATACGGGTTTATTTTTGGTTTTCCCGGGAACAAATCAGAAATGCGAATCACAAAAGATGGGGTGTTTGGTGTGGTGGTTTCTTTGATCACCTTGTCATTTGAAAGGTGTTGCATGACCCACCTGAACGGCTGATGGGAGTAATGGTCTGGGCTGGCTTGCCCTGTGGTGACAAGCCCCAACAGCAAAATGATACAAAAACACTGTCGATGTCTGGGTCTCACTGGCACGGGACTCTTGGGTGCTGTTTGGCGGTTTGGTGGTTTGTCAATTTCCTCTGGAACAGGGGTGTCACTTTCTTCAGGAACAGGGGTGTATGCATTACGAGGACGCCCCACGAGCATGTCCTGTAAACAGAAACTCATAGTTTTCATTAGTAAAACATGCCATGGCACTGGTTAGGGAATGCACGGCTGCCTGGATAGGTGAGAGCTGCTCCTCCCGGACCACGTGTTTAATGATGTGAGCCAGGCTGGCTCCGATTGGTACTGAGCATAAGATGTCTTTGGTGGTGGAATTACACTGTTGTCTCAGGCATTCTATGAGTACTGGGCCTTTTGCTTCTGCAGGCAGGGTCGAGGCGTCTACTGCTGCCTGTAAGCAGTCCACAAACTGTGTGAAGCTTTCGCTTTCTGCCTGCTTTATGGAGGACCACGGTGGTGGTTTTGCCACCACGCGAGAAGCGGCGCGAATCGCTTCTCTTGCAGCCCGGTTTGTAGCTCTAATTTCCTCAAGCCGCAGCTGTGTGGCTTGTTGCTGGGGAGTGATTACATCATCATGTTTCCCTGTCAGCCTGGACAGGCTTGAGCCGTGCAGCTGTTGCCCCACCCCCGAAGCCTGGGCTAATAGATCTGTGCAGCGGTCTCTCCATTCTTGTTTAAAAACAATCATCCCAGCCCCGTTAAAAATCATGCAGCTTATTTGTGTAATGTCAAAAGGGAGTAAACTGTCACTGCTGAAAAGACCGTCTATGAGGGTAGAGACTAGGGCTGAATCCATCCCTTTCTCTGAAATGGCTTTGACTATTGCCTGTATCTCCTTGGGATTTATCGGGCTATAGGTTCTTTGTGGGTTCCCATCTGGCCCCGTGATTCTCACTGGAAAAGCATGAACTCCTGTCATAGGGGCCCACTCAGCACAAGCGATTTTTATTTTTCCCCAATCAGTGAATTCATATTGTGGTTGCTTTTCAGCATGGTTTAAAGCGTTGTTCGTTTTCGCTTTAAACCGCGTTGGTCCTGCTCTCTCTGTCTCTGAGTCCGAGCCGGACTCCGAGAGCTCCGTGGAGCTCTCACAGCTGCTCTTGCCAGACTCAGAGCCGGAAGTGAACTGGAGGGGAACTTCCGGGTTTCTGCGTGTTTTCAGGTGGCTCCGGCCCCGCTCCTCCCCTCGGGGGTGGTGCCGATCCCGCCCCCTGGGCTGGCCCTGCCTCCCGCAAGGGGAGGTCTCTCCCTTAAATGGCAGCAGCATTGAGCACGGCTCCCAACTGGGCACGTGCCCTCTGCTGTTCTCCCGCGCACGCGCAACAGCCAGCATCCGGGGCTCACATCCGAGCATGCGCAGTTCGCCTTCTCCCCGCGCACGCGCATCAGCCAGCATCCGGGGCTCACACCCGAGCATGCGCAATTCCTCCTCTCTTTGTCTCTCCTCACCGAGAGCCTCCGGGCCCCGCCCCTCCTCTTGGTAGGGGGGGGGCGCCGGGACCCGCACCGTCTCCTCAGCCTCCTTCAACCCTTCTCTAGCCGTTCTTTCTACTTCCTTGGCTTCCCGTGTTAACTCCTTCCAAAATGATCTCTCAGGCTGTTGTGTTTCCAGCGGTGGGCTACCCATGTGCGGGGGGGAATCGGGGGGGGGAACCGCGGGGGTTTGGGAATGTTCTGCGGGGGGGTGTGGGCCCGACGAGCTCGGCAAGAGGGTCAGGGGTTTTCCCGGGGGCCCCGGGGAATTTGGGGTCAAGCTTGGTGGGGAGGGAAG
This sequence comes from Monarcha castaneiventris obscurior, assembly GCA_026261815.1. Taxonomy (NCBI): domain Eukaryota; kingdom Metazoa; phylum Chordata; class Aves; order Passeriformes; family Monarchidae; genus Monarcha; species Monarcha castaneiventris. Next base: position 331,991 of record JAMPIT010000515.1, on the reverse strand, counting down.
TGCGCCTGGTCCCCGCGAGTCCCCGCACTCAGAGAATCCGCTTTCTGTCTCTGTTTGGGTCGTGGCCCCCACCCCCAGCTTGGGAGTGGCTAATAGGCACACGCGCGCAGCGTTCCAGACTTGTTGTTGCTCTAAAGCTTTGCGTAGGGCTTGTTCTACTTTCCCCCATGCCTTAAGGGCTTTTCCGCTCCCTGAGGTTTTCGTTTCCTCAGCTAATGCGGCTGTACACTTCTCCCAGATTTCTGAATGTAGTATTTCCACAGGACTATCAACTGTCCCAAGTTCCATAAGCCTTGCAATAGCAAGGTTAAAATCTTTGAGTCTGCACTCAATCCCCCACTGTTTATGAAGTAGACTTACGACCTTCGCTATGGCTTCCATGGTAGCCGCGGGTCCAGGGACGTCTCCCTCGCTGCACTAGTCCAGCTGTGCAGCCGCCGGCGTCTCAGTCCAGGCGATCCCCGAGTCCCGGGTTGTACTCAGCCTCCCGGGTTTCCCGGCACCATTTGATGCCTCAAGGTATGTGAGGCAGTGGCGACCTGGTTCAAAACCCGGCACGGCAGCTTGGCCTAGCTCCCAAGCGGCTCGGGCCACAGACACACAGCACCAATATGGCAGATGGTCAAAATGGCGTTTTATTGTTCTACTTCGTGAGGTTATATAGTCGAGGTGGTTTCTCTACGTCAGGAGGGGGGACGGTGGGATGGTAAAAGTTAGTAAGGGGTGGAAAGCTACTGGGGTTATGAAGGGCTGTATTGTTTAGAGAAATTCTTATCACAGAGGAATGAAGAGGGAGGAAGGTCACACGCTGCCTTCTGCTTTCCGTTACATCGCGAAATCTTCTGTTCGCTCTTGTCCCTATTCTACTACACACATCATGGCTGAAGGATGTTTCTGTTGAAAATTGAATCCGGATATTTAATGTTTAGATTGTGGCAGGATCTGTGCCACTGAGAAAAGAAGAAAACAATACTCCCCATACAAAAGCCACTATCTGAGGTCAGTGACTAGACTGCAATGTAAGAGTCACGCTAGTCCCTTCCAATGAATAAGAAAGAAATGCAGTACTGTGTTTCAGAGTGGAGCTGGCTCCAATCATCAGCTGGCACTGCAACTTCATTCCAGCTATAGATCTGGCCATAAACCAAGTGAAGACATCTTTAATTGTGAGCATTGTATCTTTGCCAGTTCAATTAGCACATTCAACACTTTGATCCGAATGAGTATTTAAGACTTGATTCTAAGGCTGAGCTGCATAAGAACAGCCAGTGTTTAATGTCAAACATGAAAAATAATGTTGTTACCTCTTATTTTCAAAACTAAACTAGCCCCTTTGAGATAACAGCAGCATATAAAATGGAGCTCCCTCCAGACTTCTTGTGCAAGAATACATTCTAGTCTGCATGAAGGTTTCCACCCTTCCAGACTGTATTCATTTGGTGTGATATTGATCACTCTAGTACCTACCTACCTGACACCTTTCTTACTCAGCTGCATAGGTAATTCAAAAAGGTTGCATGTTTCTTCTGCAGCAAGCAGATAACATGGAGGTAGATAAGAGAAAATGAGGTGTTAATAGGGAATATAATAATATCTAATATCTCTCTTTCTAATCTCTCACTGTCTTTCACTACTAAAGAGTATTTGTGCTAAGAGTGCACTCCTTGTTTAAATAAACTGTACTAGCTGAGTCTATTTTTGCAGATGATGCTTTTTACCTTTATCTTAGGTATTTGCAAAATCTAGAAACATTGTTGGGCTGTCAGTAGTATTCCTGTAAGCTAAATCAGTGGAAAGATGATAAATGCTGCCAGAGAAATCTAAGTTTTATTAGAGCTGTGCTTTGAAGAATAATGAGCAAAACTTGTAGAGAGCAAGGCATTGGAAGTTATGTTATTTAAAAGCAGATGAGAAGAAATTTATGCCCATCTTCTGAAAAAAAATGTAGGAAGATACTGTCTGCAGAAATTAGCTGAGGAGCAGAGGGATGCTGCATTTAAAATGGATTTTGGATCAAACCTACCTACACAAAACCTCATTTTGGGGTAGTAGATACTCCGTGACGTTTTCAACGCTTTATTTGCAGTAATGTCCAAGTATGCCTGCCTAGGTGAAGCCAGGTAAGAATTATTTTCTTTGGGTATTGGTTTAAGACAATTTTAAGGAGAGACACTCTAAAAGGAGTTACCTCCTCTTTAGTTTCAACCAATCCCTTTCTAGCAATAAGGAGAAATGAATACATAGATATAATAGATATAAGTGAAAAAATAACACTTTACTAAAAAAATGAAACAGCAACAGGAAAGAATAACAGTAATAACTAGTTAAAAATTGCTGAAATCTCGACGACTCCCTGGAAACAAAGAGAAGCTTAAAACGGTGGTATGACCCCTTCTCCAAGCTGGTGCCCTCCATGGGAAAACACGGGTAGGGAGACAAAAGGAAAATGGTGGCAGCTGCCTCCCTGCCTTGTCTGCCTTTATCTCTCTGGCTGCAGCAGCTCCATGAGTGAATGAGGCTGGCACACCCCAGCAACTGGTAGAAGTTCACCTTTCTTTCAGCAGAAGACAGCAAGGCAGCTGGCTGGGATGACTTGCCTTCCCACTTTGGCTAGGCATTGGTGGTGGGGTGGGGTGACTGCAGGGAGTGGGCCTGCTATGCTCCTCTTGGCGTGTTGCCATGGCTGCAGATAGGCACTCACAGAATATCACTGTGAAATGCACCCTCTCAGGAAAAAAAAATGCCAGGAGCAACCCCCTCTGAAAAGAAGCAGAAGGAAACCCAGAAGGGAAGCCTCTGCTTTGAGAAGAGCTACAAGGCAAGAGAGAGGCAAGAGAGAGGTCTGGGTGGACAACTCTGACTTAAAAAGCCTGGGGCAATCTCCCCAGGCCTCTGCCCAACTGTTCCGTTTTCTGGGCGCAGGGTCTTTAAAGAGACAGTAACAGTTTTGGGCACAGGTAGATATGGAATACAATGTTTTGGGTTATACAGGAAACTTTGTTAATGGTAGTCAGTGTGCATTTGCCTGCCTATTGTGTTTCTCAGCATTACATTAAAGTCAAAACCCACTCCAGCTGAAGTCCCCCTCTATCCATGCCCCCCCCACCACCTTGCACACCAAAAATTCAACTCAGTCAGAATGCCACTGTAAAAGTGGTAAAGAAGCAGATACACTTCAGTTAATTTGTCATGAAACCCTGTGTTATAGTTGAAGGACATCGCTTTACTGAGGATGAAGTCCCTTTTCAGAAAGCCTTTGCCCACATGAGTCAGAATTTTTGGGGATGATACGGTTGAAATTGTGCCTTTCCAGGTATTGATGTATCTTTGTAGGAAATGTTTTCAAGAAAACCTATTTTTCTTCAACTTTATCTGTACTCAACTCTATACACTTTCTCTATCTATACTCAGCTAAAATGTTGTTGTTGACATTGATGAAAGTAAAATCAGATACCTTGTGCTTTTCATGGGCCTTTCAGCTGAAGGGCTGAGTACATTAAAATTAATACTTCTACCAAGAAACCAAAAAATTAAAGACACTGAAAACAAACCATGGTCTTCAACCACTACATTTTTTAATACTGGGCAGTTAAAATTTATTCTACTTGGAGAAAAAAATTAATATTACTAACTTAGAAATTTTTATTAAAATTAAGAATCTTTTCTTTTGTGAGTATAAAATGTAGTATGAATATATTAGTTAGCTATTTCTTAAAAACAGCATTTCTCAGGGGATGTTTCTGCTGGAGTTAGAAAGAAGAATTATAGGAGAGAACTGAAAGACAGTTTGAACTGCCCTTGTTTACCCTGAAAATCATGAGTAGACTTCAGATTGACAGTATGTGCAACTTCCTGAAATACATACTGCTTACTTCATCCTTTTCTCTTTATGTCTTTTTGTATATGCACAAGATAGTCTTGTATTTGCAGCTTCGGATCGTAATATATGTTTCAGGATTTTCGTGCTAAACTTTGGGTAATGAGGGACTTTTTAAACTGAAAAATCAACATGTAGCTTTTCCAAGTTTTGATAATTTGATTCCACTAAAGTAGGCAATAGTGAAATAATAGGTAATTTACATTTCAAAACAAAAGGCTTATTTTTACCGTCAGGCCTAAGGATTTTTTCTCTTGAGGTATTTCTATTGGGAAATTCAATAGGAAGCTGTTTCCTGAAATTCAATAGGGTTATAATGACATATACTGACTTTCAGGCTGGTGTAAAACCCAGGAAGGACTGACACCAACTCTTGTAATCAATCCCAAACATTTGACTGTTCACTAGTTCATATTGCAGCCACTGATTTAAATCAGTGGATTGAAATAGTTTAATGATAAGTGCTTTTATAAAACACTAATGCATAATGTTTTAGTGAAATGTAGTTTCTGATGAAGTTCAGTGGTATTAGGTTGCTGTTCAGTAGTTTAGTAAATACTTCTTACAAATGAAGCAATTTTGCATTAGTTAATATCTGGTGACATCATCCAATTCATCAGATGGGATTTAGAGACATTTTAGATTAAGCATGTAATTTTCAGGACAAATACCATGTTGAAAAGAATCCTGTTGAGGATATAAATTACTTAATTGTTTTTACTTAGCTGGTGTATTTGTATCTGGTTTTAAAACATTATCTTAAAATTATCCCTGCAGTTTTGTCATTCAAAAATCATATTCCTTATAAGCTATTATGAGCCAATTATGAAATTTTTAAAAATCACCCTTTTTATCAAACTACTGTACTCGTTTGGTAGAAATTTCATTAAACATGAGATGGTCTCAAATAACTATGTAATGGAAAACTGGAAATATAAAATAAATGTGGTCAAAAAAGCCTAGGAGAAGATAGCACTTAATCTTTTATTGAACATTAATTTGTTCCTGCTGTCAAGAAGTGCATGTAAACATTTATTGGGTGAATCCTTCCTAACACCACTTGAAAGTAACAGTGAAATAGAAGCTTGTTTCTTGTTTTACGGAAGGTGAAACAAGATTTGAGTTTCTGTGATTGAGTTGAATTTCAGACAAGGAAATTGAAGTTCTCCATCATCTTTCTTGTTGTGAATTAACATCTGGACGTTCTAAGAAGCTGGGATGGGAGGCCTTCGCTGTTTGAAAGAAAAAAGCTAACATACTAAAAAATTTACAGATGCAATTGTTGAACTTCTTCATATAGCCTGTATAATTTTTCACTAACAGTATAGATTTAGACTTGTGAAATTGCTACAGAGGTGTCAAGTATGGGGGAAAAAATAGCAAAGCAGTCCAACTAGTACTTTTGCTATGCATTTAACCTGTACAGCATTCATGGAGTAATGAGGACAGGGTAGGGCTTTTAAATAAGTTCACCGTGAAAAAGTCTGGCTTTTAAACTCTGGCTTTTAAGCCACCCACTCTTCTGGTTAATTTTAATGCTAGCAGTCAGAAAGGATATCTTTCCAAGTTCAACTGCTATTAATATTGCATATGCAACCGTGTGCATTTAATGGTTTCTACAGCAAGTAAATGGAAAAAAGCAGCACCATGAATTGCAAATTTCAGGCTGCTATCGTACAGAAGAGTAGCACAGAACTATTTTTTCAGGGTTTTGGCATTAATTAGGAGCTTTTTGGTTTTGGACTTAGTGTATGGTTAGTGATCTTTGATGTCAGCAAATTAAGTTTGGCTTTAATATGTGCAGTGTACGTAATTGGCTGTTTTTTCTAGTGAGTGTAATAATTGCTTTTCTTATTAATTTAAAATCATTACATAGGTGGCATTCCAACAGAAAGGAAGGAATGACAAAATATGTGTAATTCTTTCCCTCTTTTTTACATTCTAATGCCATATCATAGCTATTTCTCATCTCTTCCTTTCCAAGTGAGAGTCAGGTCTTGTGGAGAAATACTATGTCCTATATGTAGACATACATATATATACATATAGTACGTAAGTAGACAGTGAGCAATCCAAACTTGTTAGATGAGAAATAAGCCTCTGCATTTAGAAAAGCAATAGGCCTCTGCATTTCTTTCCCAAGGCCGTTTGTAAAACATCTGTGAGAAAAGGGAGATTAACTCCCAGGTGTCTGGAAAGGAGTTTGGCAGAAGAAATTATTATTGTAGCCTTCTGATATGGGAGTCAGAGCACTGATTAGTATAGAGAAAACTGTGTGAAACTTTGTGTGAGAAAGGCACTGTGAGAAAACTTATCTTATGACTTTATTTTTAGTACTGTCACTTAGGGTATAAGAATACCCGCGGTTTTCGGAATAAACGACTTCACATTGATCGTGTGTGTTGTCCATTATTTACCCGCAAGGTCTGTAGTTAAATTTGGCTTGAAAAAAAAAAATTAAGGAAAATGTATTTCTCTGCTCTTGAGTAACATGCCGTTAGATCAATGAGTTCAGTAGAACTATGTAGTTACTATTTAAAGGACTATATGAACCAGACTTCCTTGCTGCTTTCCATTTCAATGTGGACTTACATGATACTGTGTAATACCAAACTTGTTACAGGTACACCTACATGGTCAGAAAGATAGCCAGCTGATAACTGGGCAGGAGTTTGACTATAAAATTGAAGTCAAATTGAGGTAAGACTTCAGGTTAAAAATTTGTGGCAAAGAAAATACTCAGTTAGTGTTTCAACTTTTTTTTCAATAGAATACACAGCATAGCAGAATAGTATGTTAGTTTTACTTGGTATCTTAAGAGGGTGTGTATGGATGCTGAAGAAGCCTCAGCAGAGATTTCTCCAGCTTTCTGCAGTAGTTCGTGAAAGCTCTGTCTCTCTCACGCTGAACTATGCAAAACATGATAAGGTTTCTGTAAACCGAGTTTGCTATCTTGCACCTGCAGATCTAATTAGAATTGTTATGATCTGGACTAGGAGAATGAACGATGTGTTAACTGACCAATCACTCTGGTAGTTAGTAGCAAGAGGTCCAATAACCTCTTGCCATCTAGGTAGACACTTAGAGAACTAAACACATAAAAACCCGTCCTTTATTAATTAAATAATTCCATCTATTCGCTGGACTGCATTCCTGTCTCCGAGTCTTTCTTTACTCTCCGGCCGGCGGCTGCGACAGGTGTGCCTAAATTTATTCCAACCACCTATATTATTGACTAAAAAGAAATAGATTTGTTTTCTACTCTTCAGAAATTGCATTCCCATTTTAGAACAAAAAAGTTGTTTTTACCAATTGAAATGAATAGTCATTTTTTTGAAATAGGGTGGGTGGATTTTCTATGCTGATCAAAATATTAAAGTATATCTAGCATGGGTAGACTAAGGTAGATGCCTAGTGAATTGGGAAATATAAAACAATTAAAGCTAGTATAGATTGTTTCTACACCTTTAAAATGCTCACATTTCTTTTTCTAAATCTGTGGACTAAGGTGTATTGAATGATTGTTCTAAAAGGATTGTACTATATTATCAGGAACACTGTCAAAACAAACAGTAAACCTGATTTTATTGTTTTTCATGCTCCTATGAAACTTCTACTCTTGTACCTTTAGAAAACAGGACTGTTACTGAAGAAGAAGGTAGAAATGATAGAAGTTTGGGGTGTATAGGACTGTTGAGGCTGTGGACAGCGTTGCACGTCGTTATTGTGAAAGTGTACGTTGCTGGAGATCCCAAGATCTGGAGACTCCCCTTGTTCATTGTTACAGGAAATGCTTGTGTGTGTTTTATAGTACACTCCTTCTCTTTTAAGAAATTTATTTCAAATATTTTTAACAGACTAAAAACTTTCATTTTAATTTTTGTAAATTAATCACTAGTTAAGCAGAATCTTAGTCAACTCTATTGAAAGGCTCATAATATACATAAATACAAGGGCAGGCAGGAGCAGTGTTACATGGAGACAAACAAAAACCACAGATAAAGGCAACTCGCAGATTGGATGATTTTGAAAAGACAATTCATAGTATCATTAAACAAAATGATTAATCATAAAACATCAATTAGATGTTTTATTTCTTTCTTTTGGCTTAGCTTTGAACAGTCAATTTGGAATTTAACGGAGAGTAAGAGGATTGCTCTTGTAGAAACTGTGGAATGAATTAACATCCTCTGTTCTTCTAATGTCCTGTAAACCATAATTCCAGAATCATAAAGTGTGTAACAAGCTATTTGTACAGTCATTAGGTGGCTTAAAAAATTGATATGCTGTAGTTGAGATCAACTTAATTAGAGCTTTTTTCTAAAGGTATTTCGATGTAGACTTTGAATTTTGATTCTTCATGTTATTGAATAGAAATGCTATGTGATGTACAGTAGGATATGATGTAGTTGCTATTTGAGAAATGTGGTGAGATGACATCTGGAGTGCTGCAACAGATTGCTACAAGCTCTTCAAACAAGCAAGGAAAGAGAGGCAGTGGGATGGCTCTGTACATTAGGGAGTGTTTTGACTGTACAGATTATAAGATTGAGCCTCTGTGAGAATCAGAGGGAAGGCTAGCAAGGCAGATACCCTGATTAAGAATCTGTTATAGACCATCCAAGCAGGATGGAGGAGGTGAACTATTCTGTAAGCAGCTGGCTAATGTTTCATGATTGCTAGCCATTTTTCTTGTGGGAGACTTTTTTCTAGATGTCTGCTGAAAACGCAACACACCAGAGAGATGGTAATTTAGGAGGTTCCTGGAGTGTGTGGAAGAGAACTTCCAGACATAGCTGGTAAGTGAGCCTATTGGGGTGCTGCCATGCTGGACCTGCTGTTTACAAAAAGAGAAGGGCTGGTGGGAGATGTGGTTGTTGGAGGCTGTCTTGGGCACAGTGACCCTGAAATTATGGTTTTTGATTCTTGGTGAGTTAAGGAAGGGTGTCAACAACATATCTATCTTGGAATTCTTGAGGGTGGATTTTGGCCTATTCAGGACACTGGTTTGGAGAATCCATTGGGATGCAGTCCTTAATAACAAAGAGTTCCAGGAAACCTAGAAAGAAGTACTTTAAGAAAGAAATCTCAACGGTGCAGGAGCAGGCCATCCCCATTGTGCTGAAAGATGAGCCAGCAGGGAAGAAGACTGGCCTTGCTGAACAGGGAGCTTTTGCAGGAGCTCAGGGAAGAAATAAAAAGAGGCTTAAGACTCAGGAAGAGTACAGGGATGTTGTTAAGTCATGTAGAAAGAAAATTAGAAAGTCAAAAGCTCAGCTAGAATTCAATCTGGCCACTGCTGTAAGACATAATAGGAAGAGCTTTTATAAATATATTAGCATCAAAAGAAGAGTCATGGAAAATCTCCATTCTCTATTGGATGTGGAGGGGGAACACTGTGACACTTTTCCTAGGACGAGGAAAAGGTTGAGGTATTTAATACCTTTTTTGCCTCAATCAACTACAACAACCCCACACAGTGCTACATACTGGGGGAAGAATGGTTGGAAAGCGAGCCAGCAGAAAAGACCTGGAGGTGCTAGTCCATAGCCAACTGAACATGAGCCAGTATGTGCCCAGTTGGCCAAGAAGGTCAGTGGCATCCAGACTTGTATTAAGAACAGTGTGACCAGAAGGACCAAAGCCTTGGACAAGTGATTGTTCCCCTGCACTTGGCACTGGTGACACCACACCTCAAGTCCTGTGTTCAGTTCTGGGCCCCTCACTGCAAGACAGACATTGAGGTGATGAAGTGAGTCCAGAGAAGGGCAGTAAAGCTGGCAAAGGGTCTAGAGGGTAAGTCCCATTGAGAGACAGCTGAAGGAGCTGGGGTTATTTAACGTGGAGGAAAGGAGACTCAGGTGTGACCATATTGCTCTCTAGAACTACCTAAAAGATTGCAGCAAGGTGGGGATCGGCCTCTTCTCATAGGCAGTTAGTAACAAGATGAGGACATAGCCTCAAGCTGTGCCAGGGAAGGTTCAAGTTGGATAACAGGAGGAATTTCTGCACAAAGGGGTTATTAAGCATGGGAGTGGACTTCACAGCGCGGTGGTGGATTCACCATCCCTTGAAGGAGTTCAAGAAATGACTACATGTGGCACTCAGTGGCATGGTCTAGTTGACAAGGTGGTGTTCTGTCAAAGGTTGAGCTCTATCTCAGATGTCTTTTCCAACCCAATTGATTCTGTGCTTTTGTGCAGGTGTAGTTTCTCTAGACTACTAGAAATAAACATTACTAATAAAAGGTATAAAAAAAGTGAAGTGCAAAATACATTTCTTATGCCTAATAAGACACCTTTGCATTGAGGATCTAAAGCAGTAGTTAAAATGTTATTTGTGAATCAAAAATTAGTAAGACTGACTATTATGCCTTTTATTTAAATCTAGTTAAGATTTTAAGATCAATATTTTATTAAGTTCTATCTAGGAAAGCTCTAAATAGATCTGTTCTCACAGGAATATGCATTGAAATTCTGTGCTATAGCTTTACCATAAACATTTGCTAGTTTCAGGAGCTGTAGCATCTTCCATCAGCCCTGTTCTGCACTGCCTCTCATGTTACTAGCATTACGTACTGTGAGTACTGATATGTCACATAAATGTTACATGAAGATTGCAAATTAATCTGACTAAACACCACAGCATATAATACTGATTTTCTAGTAAAACTGTTGACCAGAGCCAGGATGAAGAAATCTTCAGAACATTAATTTGTATTTATAATTGTGCCATTTAATACAGAACATAATGATTTTGCCCTTTGTGCACAAGGAAAAACTAATCCTCAGGTTTAAAGTAATTGCCACACTATATTTGGTATTGACTAAGCAGTTACATTGCCTTCAGCACCAAACAGAAGCAACTTGCTAGACTTAATCTCAGAGAATTTTAGTTTAACAAATTTTGATTTTTACGCAATTTTACACAAGGTTGTAGACTTTGAAGGATACCATGAAAGTAGGCCTGACTTTGAAATTTCATTTAGACTGGTAGACCCATATTTATGAAAAAAAATTAGTTGGGAAGATTCTTTCTTTCTTCTCCTCCGTACAGGAGAGTCCATTTCATAGTGGACTCCTAGCTTTCAAGCCTGTGTGTCAGAGGCAGCAGAAATAATTTAATAATTTTTATAATTTCTAGGAACACGTTTTATTGTATGTATATATATATTTAGAGGAAAACGGATTAAGTGTATGTAATACTTACAGAGAATTCGTGGAGTGTAGGTATGAAATCATGGAGTGTACAGAGAATTCATGGAGTGTGTGTAAAGAGAGAAAATATGAAAACTACATAAGGATTTTAAGTTCTCTTTGTTATGTTGGATGTTTAGCTATTTTGGTCCTACCTCACCTTAAATGGAAATGTTGCTTTTTCTGTTCCACGGTGGCTTGACTGTTGCTTTTAATAATTACTTCTGAGGGAGGGTTATTCTGCTTTGGAATAAAAATCCATCTTTAATTTTGGCTATTAAAGAGACCATATTGAAACACTTGCGTTGAGAATTAAAAAAAGAAAAGTTTGAACTGTTTGAACAGCAGATAACTGTACTGATTAGCTTCCCCTGCAAGGTTTTGTTAATGATCTTATCTGTAATGGGAGTAGAGAGATGGACCTGAAAGTGAGGAAATTTTGTGCAGAAGTTTTGTATGTGCTAGGAAACATTTTTATTATTAATATATTAACAAGAGTATAAACTTTCAATGGCTACTTGCTATTTGTGTTTTTTCCTAAATTGATTGTGCAGATTATGGTTGCCATGGTGTAGAAATTTATCAGTGCTGCTTTCCTTCATTGCAAAAAACAGGTCAGTTCCAATTCTTTCTACTTCAAGGTAGTAGAACAATTGACTCTTGCAAATAACATGCGTCACATTCTTGGTTTCTATGTTTTTTTATACAATCAACCAGTTTTGGAGGACAGAGGGCAAGTGTCTTGGTTTGAAAGACAGGTGTCTGCTAAGGAAGGCAGGAGCCTCCCTTGGAATGAAAAGTGTAACCCCCTTTCCTCCAAATTATTATAAGTTTGAAATTAAGGGGTTTTCAGGCAATTATATGAGAAATATAATAGGAATATTATATGAGAATAGGAATAATAGGAATAACGGTTCTTTACTAGTATATATAACAAGGCAATAATACAGAAATACTGGCTTAACCTGAGAGAGTCAGGATATGGCCTGACACCCTGCCACACAGGGTGGTGGTAACAGTCCGATTAAGGGGTGGCTGCAGTCCTCTTTGAAGTGGTTCTGTTGAAGCAGCGATCCTGTAGAAGGGTCTGGTCTTCCTCTGAAAGTCCAGCAGTGGTTATGTAGCTCTTGTCCTCTGGGAATCCAGTAGGTAAGGGCTGCTTGTGGTGCTCCAAACCTCAGATTATATCCAGGTAGGAATGCTTGGTTCCTCCCCATGGGCAGAGCATCTCACAATGGGATGATGTAATTTTATGAATCATGCAGTGAGGCTAGACGGCTCATTAACAGAAGATATCTGTCTAGAGGGAGTTATCAGGGATGTGTCATGGAAGAGATAAAGAACATTGCCCCACCTGGTTTTAACCGATGATGATAGAATACATACTTGTGGTTACACCTTATATTGTAACCTAAGACAGCAAGAAAAAGGGCTTGATTATTAAATGAACTGTTTTCCCGTATATGTTATTGAAGTAATACAAGATTAAATGGAGATTATGACTTGGCATGAGATAGACATTTTGTAGATAACAGATTTTTCCAAGACTTGTTCCTTTCAGCTTTGTGCTTAATCATTTGATTGAATGTCTTTCAGTTTTTCAGAGAAGTATCTGCTAGTTAGTACTAAGATTTTTTTCCTAAACCAAAGAAGGGAATTTTTGCTGGGTTGTGAACTTCCTTGGAAGGAAAATATATTCATTTCAGAATTAAAACAACAACAACAAGAACCCAAACAAAACCACACAAAACTTGCTAGAAGCTCATTCTCTGGTGGGTGAGGTTTTGATTGGGTTTTAGTTTTAAGGGGGGGTGGGGGTGTAGGTTGTTTTTGTTGTTGTGTTTTGGGGTTTTTTGGTAGTTGGTTTTTTTTTTTTATTTGGAGGAGGTTGTGATGTTTCTGACTTTGGGGGTTTCTTTGGAGAGAGCTTTTTTTGCTGTGAAGAGGGAGGGCTTGCTGTCTGGAGCATTTTTGTTGGTAGAGGAGTTCTTATTTAATTAATTGCTAACAAACATAATGATCCCTGAAAGCTGATTTTTTTTTCCTTCCTTCTCTTCATAGGTATTAATACAAGTGTTTTATGGAAGTAATGTAGTTCTGTGAAAGTATGTTTGTGAGTTAGTATAAGGCAGAAAACATTTAGGGCTCTCACGGAAAGCTTAAGCAACTTAGGTCCTTGAGTTGTTGAAATTATGCCGGAAAAAAGTCATTCATGTACTTGGGTTGTTCTGGTACTTAAGAAGGACTGGAAGTGCTTAGCAGTAGGATTCTCTGGTGGTGTCTGCTATTTCTTTAGTTTCTATGTATCATTGAATCTTGTTTGTCTTCACATTAGTTTTAATCTTACTGGAAAAATACTCTAAATGTAAAATGTGCTTAAGCTTCCAAATTCATGTATAAGAAACAACAGAAAGAAAGCCAGCTAGTTTTGCTTTCACCTGTTTCATTTTGTATTATTTTCTGTACCTCCTCTCAGAAAACCACCTTGAATAGAATTACGTTCTTCACTTGCATGAAGGCATTTTAATCTCTTGAGAGAATAAGAAAGTACAGGAAAAACATCAAATAGTACAGAAAACAAGAATTCAAACAATGTGGAATTTGTTCCCAATTCTGCATTTTTTTTCTATGTGATTATGTTATTTTTTATTTAGTTCTTCTCACTTTTCTTCTGTTCTTTAGAGTATGTTTATGAAAAATGTTTGAGGATTCAACCGTATTAGTAAACTAGACAAAATGCTTCACATAGGAGAGGACACCTCTGTTGCAGTGGTAAAATGTGAGCTTAGCAAACCAGTTGAAAATTGAGTTACAAAGTATCTAAAAGATAGCAAGTTAATTGCAGGACAAGAAACAAGCTGCTTTTTGGGTTGGGGTTATCTGAAATCTCTGTATTCTACTGCACAAAAATAGTAGTTTCAGGTCCAGAATTCATTCCCTGTACTTTTAGAATACATTTGGATTGAAATAAAATCGAGAATTTAATGCACCTGAGCAGAATGGTCAGTCGCTCCCTTCAAACACAATGAAATAAAAAAGCACTGTCACTCACCTTGCATAAAGCTCAGCAAGCAATTTGAGGCCTATAATATTTTTCATACAAATGTATTTGTAAGACCTTCATTAAAATAGTATTTTGAGTAGCTGGAATTATTGTTTTACATTGTTATATTGAGTCCTAAAATTTAGACCTTATTTTATACTCAAGAAACTGTTCAAAAATGCAGTTTTGGAACACAAAGTGATCTTGGTTAAATATGAAAAGTGACGTTGAACCTTTTTTTATAATTAATGTTAGTAGGGAATTAAAATTTTTATTCTTTACTTAAGGAAACACCAAAAGCCATACAGTAATTGCTTTACATTATATATGTATATTCTGTGTTAATGTGTTTATGAAAACATCAAACCTCCAAAAACTCCGCACAAAGTCTCCAAAATATCTATGCATAACAGCCAGTGCAATGCTTTTTACCTTAATAGAAATACATGACAGATCCAAATTTAAAACCTGAAAGACATTGAATGTTCTGGGGTTAAAAATTGACTGAGTACACATTTGATTGTGGAAACCACAAGTCTGTTGAGTCCCCCGCCACCCTAAAGAGTCATAGTTGGTGTGCATTTGCAAGGATTTATCTTGGCACTATCCTGAACCAGTGAACACGGTCAAGAGAGTAAGGCAGCATGAATAGACAGGAGGATCACCAATGCAGGCAGCAGAAGATTAAAAACCTAGGTCCTGAGTCTCAAGATGAAGCATGCATTCCTTTAAGCAGTAAAAAGCTATTTGCAACAGTTTCTGCTTCTGGACAAAACACTTCAGGTTTCTGGTGTTGGTTTGTGAAAATGTACTGTGAAGCATTTAGAAATATTTAAAATATGGAATAGTCCTGCTGTCAAAATCAGTGGGTGTCACCAAACCATCCCATGAAATATGCACATTGCAAGCTTGCTTTCACAGTTCTACCAGCTGAAGGATATTTAGGTAGTTTATATGTTGTATGAATAATGTATACCCCCCAGTGCTTGAAGAAATACTAAGCACAGCAAAACCCGTTTATTTTAAGTGATTGCAGAAGATAAAAGTAACTTCTTGCACAGCTGATGCTGTTGACAGAGCAGGCTGCTTTCAATACTCTGCTTGAACAGTGTAAATTCTGTATTACAGTGTAAAGAAATTGGAAAATACAAGATTTATGTGGCAGTATTTGGCAATGACTCTTCATGAAGTACAAAAATATGAAGTGTAAAAGTTATGACATTGGCAGTTTCGGGGAGAAGAAAGTCATCAACTGTCAAAAATCAGTAATGCAGTGGATTCTTTTCCTTTTATTAATGAGCACATTAAGCCAAATGACATGTTTAATCATCACAAATATAAGTGTGTTGGTCAGAGAAATGCTAAATTAGAGACATTAACCTTGGATATTTTGTTTGATTATGATTTCAAAAAGGGGAAACAAGTGGTGTTTAAAATTCAGTGTGCACTTGAGATTCTTGACAAAAGAAATCAGCAAATGAAGCTAGAAGTACTTAGTTAGATTGAAAATATGGAGCATGTGTACTGCAGGACATAGTAATTTGCTGAATGTTTATACTTAGAAAGTGATTTAATGCCAAGTAAAAACAAAACTCCAACCCCCTCAAACCTCAAATCATTTAAAATGTTTTAATTGCTGAATTCCTGCTTAGTGTCAAGTTGCATTCAGTAAGCTTCACTTTATGAAATCTCAGCTAATCACAGAACTGTTGGGATTGGAAGGGACCTATGGAGATGATCCAGTCAGACCCACCCTCCAAGGCAGACTCACCTGGTGTAGGTGACACAGGAATGCATCCAGGCTGGTTTTGAACATTTTCAGGGAGGAGACTCCACAACTTCCCTGGGCAGCTGTTCCAGTGCTCTATTTCCCTCGGCGTAAAGTTCTTCCTCATGCTGGGATGAAACTTCGTGTATTTAAGTTTATGTCCATTGCTCCTCATCCTGTCGCTGGGCACCACTGCAAAGAGTCTGGCACCATCCTCTTGACAACTGACTCTGAGATATTTATATGCATTAATGAGATGCCCTCTCAGTCTTCTCTCAATTAAATAGGCCCAGCTCCCACAGTCTCTTCATAAGAGAGATGCTCCAGACCCCTCATCATCTTTGTGGCCTCCACTGGACCCTCTCCAATACCTCCTTGTCCTTCTTGTATTGAGGAGCCCACAGTACTCCAGATGCAGAAAGCTTATTAGAAATCTTATTCATATCAATATGCAAAATCCCCTTTTTACCCTGACCGTTGCTCTTGGAGCAGAAATTTTGTACCTAAAAATTTTATAAACTTACAGTGTAGGTAAATGTTAAGATTCACATTTTACTTTCTATAAGTAGATGTGGATGAGTGAAAATAAGTTTGAAAACTCATTCTGACAGGTTAAGCACTTGTGTATTTGTAAGGAACTAAAACACCAATTTTGTTGGAAGAACAGAGATTTGTTAATTGTTTAATTCTATACATAGAATTAACTGTTCTTGTTCTCATCTAAGTAGATATGGCCACTGAACCTGGAGCTTCTTGAAATGGACTTAGGCTCTTCAAAAGAAATTAAAGCATGCAATGTTTTCTGGCAATGTAATTTTAAACTGGTGTTCAGGCTTTAATGTGTAAATGGATTATCTTCTAAAAAAGTTGCTGAAATGTGGAAATCACTCTATTTGAGTTATTTTGGCATTGTAATACTAAATATGTCTGGAAGTGTTCAAGGCCAGGTTGGATGGAGCTCAGAGCAACCTGGTCAAGTGAAATGCGTCCCTGCCCATGGCAGGTTGGTTGGAACTAGATGATCTTTAAGGTTCCTTCCAACACAGGCCATTTTATGTATGGTTGAATACCACTTTTTCTGGTATCTCTCAAATCAGAAAATATACTTACTTAATGTACAAACACTTTTTTTTTGCCTTTTCTTCTCAATGAACAATTCAAAAATTATTAAGTTAGATGGAGCAAGCATCTTAGAGCAGTCTACTCTTGGTCATGGGTCTCTACACTACAGAAAAGCATTCAACCAGCTTATCTAAAAGCTGCAGCCAGTATTGCATCTGGAAAATAGTCAGGATTTTGTGATTTAGTCTGAGGTAAAACAGCAACTTTTTAGCAATTGTAGTTCATAAACTATTAAGGAGGGAGGAAAAATATACCACAAACTAAAACTACACATAAACCAACCCAAAGGCAAAGAACCCCATCAAACTCAAGCAGAGAAATTAATAAAAGCTAGATTTTTCTGTCTTGGAGTATTGTGAGATGCCAACTAAATTTTCTTGTTGATTTTCAGATAAAAACTTATTTTTCAAGTGCAGTAATAAAAATATTATGGTCTGACTGGTGATTTGAAATATATCATCTTTTGGAAACGCAAGACTGGCAGACCTTTTAGCAGAATTATTTTAGATCTGTGCAGTAGGTTTTATCTTTGCCTGCCAGTATAAGCAGGCATCTAATTTAAATTTAGTTGAGCAAAAGTTGTCGGGAGAGAACTGGGTGTTGGTGGCCTGCCTCATGATTGAACAAGAAAAGCCCTATTATAGTTATTTCTAGAGGGAGGTGGAGGAGTAGAAATACCTTGTTACTTTGTGTTACACACATAGTAAGATTGTGCAGCTGTAAGGAAATATGTTACAAAAAGGAAAACCCTGCCTGTTTGTCCACTTTGCACATGTCAAATGTTTTTTCTGGTCTTCATTCTTATGGAGGTTCCTAGGGGTTACAGGAATTGTACTCTGTGTTTTAATAAATAAAATTGCATCCTGGTGCTAACAATACTACATAGAGAAGTGACAGTGCTTTGCATTCAAATGAGTCTCCAGCACACAAGATAGTGAATATCCCTGAAATGGTCAAGGAAACGGTAGAGGAATCCACACAGTCTGCCTATTCAATGCTTCTCTGTAAGAAAGAATGAATAATGCAAGAATTTGGCATAATCAACTAGGTTCCTAAATGATGTGCTAATTAGGAAAGCAGACAAAACAAGATCTGTAGAAACAAAATGGAAATTTAAACAAAAAAACCAGTTGTATGAGTTGATACTAATGAGGAGGTTTTTTTTCTTTAAAGAAGTCTGCACTGGGTTTGTATGCCATTTAGTTTTTTAAAACTTGTTATTTCTCTGCAGGCATTCTCCAAGGAAGAGATAATCTGCTGTTTCATCAGTTACGAGTGAGAAATTTGTGTGGTGTGATTAACAAACATGAACCTGCAATTAAGTAAAAGAGAAAAAGGTTTGCATGGTAAAATAAAATAGGAAATAAAAAATGGTCCTTTTCTCATATTTGCTCTTACTGATCTGAGTGGAATTGTCCTTACCTACAGGGATCTACATCTCTTTATTTAGTACCTGCAATTAGACATGAAGTACCATGTGAAGAAGCACTACAATAAGACTTTTAATATTTCTAGTACAGATTCAATGAAGCAGAGATAGTGTTGTCCCAAAATAGGTTCTTTCACCTGGTGTGCAATAGGCCAATCCACACACAGAGTCAAGGTATGTGATTTATTTACAGTTCTGCACAGAAAGGGGAGCTGGGTGGGAAGTCCACAAAGCCAGCACAACTACCAAAACTTCTCACTGTTTATACATTTTAATAAAGGCATTAATGTTCATTGGGTACAAGGTACCTAGATCTTTCATTAATTTATATTTTCTTTTCTGTTGGTTAATATTTCTGTCACTTCTCATGCTAATTAGTCTGCATGCTCTTTCTCTCTTTTGAGTTGGTGGGTTTCTTGGGTCAGTGGTTGTGATCTTTCCCTTCCAGAATTACCTTTTACCCAGCCAGAGCTGATTCAGCACAGTTGCTGAGTTGTCTTCGTTAGTTTCTTCGTTATCTTGGGGGTTCTGCCAAATGTCCTTGTGGCCTGTAAATTCTGAATTCCTTGTGTCCACTCTCAGTCCTTCTTCCCAAGCTTTGTTAACCTCCCCCTAGGTCTGAGATAATTGAAACATATCCAGCCCTAAATGGTAAGAAAGTAATTCTGCCAACAAGTAATTTGCCTTTCTAACACCTGGACCTCACTTTGATGTTGTTAGCTGCTCTCTGTTCCATTGATTAAATCTCCCTTCTTGTTGATGAGGCTTGAAAAGTATACAAAGAACAAACACCAAGATCATCCTTTCTTAAGGAAATTTTACATCATCTGAATTTTGCATCAAGAGGAATGCCTTTACAAGTACAAATCACAGCTAAAAGAATGTAATGTAAAAACCTATTCATAATGCTTGCACATCCATTTTTCATTTTATATTTTAATCTTTGTAGAGGAATAGATTCACAGAACTGTGCAGTAGGTAGGACTATAAATCAAACAAGGCCTAGGAGAGAGCATTCTCAGAAATGCTAAAAATGTCAAAATCTGCTTTGAGATGACTCTAAAGCAGTTACCAGCACTCCCATTGCTCTTAGGTTATATAGTCACTACCCATAAGAGCTCAAACCGTCTCCTGGGCAGAAGGCAGTTAGGTATCAGTAAAGCTGGACCACAGAATCTCTTTCTGGGTGGATACTGAGACTTGTAAAGGCACAGTTTGCCCTAGTACAGAAATGTGTCCTCTTAAATATGAAGTTGGATGTGTAGTATATAAATTACAATTTTTTGCTAGTGTAGAGGATTTCTCTGAGTACCTTGAACTGGGAAAACTATATTGAGCAAGGAGCTGTGCTGGCTCAGACGCAATACCTAATTTCACCTAAATATCTTCAACTACAATATAGGTAATCTGGGCTTCCAGAAAACTTGCCCAGATTGTCTTTATCTCCTTTTCCTTTATTTGTCTCAACTTTCCCATCTCACATAAAATCTCAGTAACTATTAATGTGGATGTCAGCTTTCAGGTAGGTACAGCTGTGCCATTGATGTAATTTCTTCCTCTATTTTGATTGTGATCTCAGTGAAGTAGCCATTTTCTTAGGCATTAGTATAGCGTCTTTGGAAACTTTGATCCTTGTCATACAGGATTTTCATAAACAGTAGTGGTAGTATTTGAGGTAGAGAGAAAGAATAGCTGCACATAGAACTTGATAATTATAAACATTCCAGTTGCTTGACAATTCAGTTTCTTATTGAGGGTTCTCAGTGTTTTCTCATGGCTGTGGTTTGCAAGGATTTTTTTTTTTGTTCTTGGTCTGGAGTGGTTTTCTTTTTTTAAACTAGCACCTAATTAAAAATGAAGGCACTTATAATGTTTTTTTAATTGCTATTAGAATCAAGTAATAGCCTCTATGTCGCAGCCGCCGGCCGGAGAGTAAAGAAAGACTCAGAGACAGGAATGCAGTCCAGCGAATAGATGGAATTATTTAATTAATAAAGGACGGGTTTTTATGTGTTTAGTTCTCTTAGTGTCTACCTAGATGGCACGAGGTTATTGGACCTCTTGCTACTAACTACCAGAGTGATTGGTCAGTTCTCACATCGTTCATTCTCCTAGTCAAGATCATAACAATTCTAATTAGATCTGCAGGTGCAAGATAGCAAACTCGGTTTACAGAAACCTTATCATGTTTTGCATAGTTCAGCGTGAGAGAGACAGAGCTTTCACGAACTACTGCAGAAAGCTGGAGAAATCAATCTTCTGCTGAGGCTTCCTCAGCATCCATACCTCTACAGAAAAGTAATAGCAATCTTAGTTTATTAAAGCAGTGTCCGCTATAATTTTAGTATATAGGGAGATAGGAAGCCTGAAAATTTAGGAATGCCATTCAGTGCATGGGTTTTTTTGGCCAAGGTTGCAAATTAGTAGTCTTCCTCAACGTAATTATTTTAGAAATCAGTGGCCTTTCACATGCAAGGAAACTGTCATTTTCGTAAATGCTTTATGAAAGAGTTCTTACCTAGTGGAGCTGTCATTGTACCATCAGCTTTCAAAGGCTGGAGAAAGATGATTGCTAATCCTAAAGATGGTGCTGAAATACTTCTTCACTTATCAAAAATTTCATTCTAAAAAGGATACACCTTTTTATCACATTTGATCAGCTTATTTTAGTAAATATAGTAGTCCAGTTGATATCAAGATGCCCAATTCCTATTCTCAGCTCTACTATGGACCTACTGTATAACCTGGAGCAAGTTATTGCACTTGCATATGCCTCTCTGGGCCACTTGTAATGTGTGATTTATCTGTTAAACAGTGCAGGGCAGAAATAATTACCTTTCCTAGTATATGGAGTTGAGCATTTCTTATACGTGCCTCAATAGCAATGTCAGTATTTCAGTCCTGTGGGCACTACCATTACACAAATACATATAATTTTAATAATAATAATAATAATAATAGAATTTTGTATGGTAAAGTGGAAAGAATACCTAAGTGGTTAGTTTTTCACAATAAATTATAATGGATACTTTATCTTGCTTTTATTGTGTGTTTTAGAAATAGTTCTCTTTCCCTTGTTTATCTGCAAACCTTGATTATCAGAAAAACAAAATAAAAAACGAATAGCTTTAATCTCTAAGGCTCGGAAATAACAACACATTTGTCAATGAGGCACCCTACTCCATTGAAGATTGTGTTGCCTTTCTCCAGTTAGATTTTGATTGTCTTTGAAAAATGATAAACGTTGCTTATCGTAAATCGTAGACTAGACATGTTTTCAGTCTACTCTTAGTGTTATATATATATTATATATGTTGTATATGTATACATTTTCTGAAAAGTCTCGAAAGTCTCTTGAGTTCTAGCAAGTGCTTATTTTAAATTCAAACTGGCTGGGCAGTAAGACTAATGCAATTATATTAGTGGGAAGTAGTTAACTGTGGTACTTCATTAGTAACAAAGTTGGATAGACTTTACGTAGCTTTTAAAATAATGTGACTCCTTTATGGATTTGTCATGCTTAAGTTCCACCCCTATTTTTCTGGGATGTAAATGTTTTGAGTTCTACAGGTAATGCTTTCTCCCAAAATAGTAAAATAGCAGTCAGTAACCATTATACAAAATAAATGTAGTTTTGCAGGTGTACAATAATGTAGACTTGTGCTATAAGCTCTTCTCAGACTCAAGGTTTGTTCTATTCATTCTAGTGCATACTGTATACTGTCTGCATCAAGTTATTCATACCAAAATTCCTTAGAAAAAGTTATCAGCAAGAGACAGAAAGTTCTTGTTTACTCTGAGATGCTCTCTGATGTGTATTGCCTCTTTAGTTCGGGTGCCATTAGTCAGCCTCTGCTCGAGCACACCAAGACTGCAGAGTCTTTGATCACTTTGTTCTTGATGTTCTTGCATGAGATTAGAGGGAAATAACATATACAGCTAATACACCATGATAGTGAACAGTCCAAGTCTGTGCTTCCTGTCATTTTAAGTGACTGAAAAGTTCAGCTGAATGTAGTTAAAGCAAAACCCATTCAGCACAAACAGAAGATTTTTGTCTTTCATGAACAAGACAATAATAGGTAACTTCAAAAAAACCCACATAAGTAGACCATATTGCTGAATTGATGCAGTGTCAGTGAGATTATCCAAAACAGCAGTAGTTTGCTAATGCAAATAAAAGTTTGCATTTGTATCCTGAAACACTGAAAGCTTCAAGAAAGTTTGGAAATTATAACCAACTCTCTGAGAAGCAGAGATGAAGAATGAAAAAAGCCGATCACGGTAAGAGCTCAGAATGCAGATTTTGTGAAGGGAGAAATTTTATCTTAAATTTCTATCAGAAGAATGACATATCTAGAATTATATATATGTTATATATATAGATATGACATATAGGCATAATGGCAGTTTTAGCAAATGTAATATCAACTTTGAAAAAAGCATCAACTCTTTGGTTTTGCGTGAATGTTCATTAGTCTTTGAAAAATACAAATTTCTAGGTGAAATCCAACAATATCTTAATCACTTCTCCAAATTACAATGGTTTTTCTTATTTCTGTACGTGCCAAGTGTGAAACACAGGTTACAGAATAAGCAGAACTTGTGAATTGTCTGTAAATGCTGGATCTCTTCCAAAGGTCCAACTTCTTTAATGAAAGTTATGTTTGAGCACCTCTTACAGAAATGGCTTAGCATCCTCTATAAGCCATCTATGATGCATGATACAATTTTCTTGTGGTTGGTACAAAATGGAGAGGAAGCTTTGGGGTATTTTTCAAGCATATTAGCATTTTCCCAGTGCCTATGGTTTTGTTCCTGGTCCATTTTGAAAGCTGGAATCACTGTTGTCTTGTGCATGTTTTCAAGGAGCCCACAAAATCATAGTAATTTCTTAGTGTCAGGTGGAGGTGATGTAGGAGAAAGGTTTCATGTACAGTTAAAGTTTATCTTACATTGATTTAGTTTACTTTGAAAGGAATGAAGGACTGATCTGGTTGGAAGGTATTTTCATTAGTAAGCAGAGCTTCAGTCTTGTCCAGTGCATAGCAACAATAATGAATAATTATTGCAAGGTAAATCAGTCAACCAAAATAGGTATTTCTAAACCTGAAAACTAGGCAAGCAGCAGTTCATCCCTTGGTATTAAAGTTTCAAGAACCATGAACTCTGTTCACACACATCAGTGTATTTTGATTGTAATTGTGAGTCGTATCCTGAAAAGGTCTCTGGCCTTTCTTGAAAATCTATAGTGAGCTCTTAGCAAAAAAAACCCTTTTTTTTTTCTTGCTTTAGGCAAACATGCAGTTATTTTACCTTTTTCAGATAACTTTTTTTTGGAGTATAGTGGGGGCACCTCATGTGGAAACCAGTAGGTACTTTACCCAAAAAAATACCTTTGACTATGGAATTTTAATAATTGGGAAGTATGCAGGTTTTCTGTATTGCCTAAATGTGCAGCTGAATAAGCACCATGTATGAGATTACACTTGACATTAGTATTATAAAATATGGGCAAATTTTAATAATTAAGTATAGCCCATTTCAGATACAGATTCTTAACTAATTTTTAGTCTTAATTACATGATATTAGTATCCATACTAATATTTACCCTTAGCATTTGCTTCTATTTTTCTTTCAGTCATTTGGAAGGAAAGTGAGGAGAGCAAAGATTTTAATTTTCAAACTTGGAGCATTTTTTGGTATACTCTAAACTGACTGACCTTGTTTTATCTGATCTATTTTTTTTCTTTGATGAGAGGGCAGGTTGATTTCTCAGTGAAAGGACAGCTATATTGATTGAAATTACTTAGGTAGGAGGAGCTCTGCTCTTTTGAGTCAGCAATTTCATGAGCAGTCAGCACTTAATCTGATAGGAAAACAGTGTCATGCTTCTTATGTTGGCAGATACGCATTTCCTTTTGTATGCATTAGTGTACTTGCTTACAAGGAATATCAAGGAACAATCTTGATGCAATTTTATCCAAACCCTGATCCTCTCTCTCTATATGGATTATTATACATACTCACTGGTGCTGGCATGAGAAAGGAGAGGGGGTCAGGTGGTAACAGTCTGTCTTAATACAGGGACAAAATAAAGGACAAGATGCTCCTGGATATTGTCTTTCATTTGCTAAGTTAACCACTCTGACATTAAGGTTCATGTATGGACCTGGCAAACCAAATATATTTCTAGTGCTGTATGCTGTGATGCATTTTATCTGGACTGAGAGACAAAAACTTTCAAGACCTATTTAGTATGTTGTAGCTACTGGGGTGTACTACATGTCTCCTGTCTGTCCGTGCCCCTTTGTTCACACATTGGATCTCTGTGCACAGCAGTGTCATGACTGATGCTGGCAGAGCCTTGCAGTTACCCCTTTGCATCTATGCACATGTGACTTTGGTCTGAAGCCAGGTCTGTACTGTTGGCTGCACCTTCCTACCACTAGAACTAAACTTTGTAGTTGTGGTTTTCAGATGGCAGGATTTTCATGAACTGCTCTGGTGGCTCTGCTCAGTTACAGTAAAGGGTGCTGGTAGTCTGTACTGGTAAAGCAGTTCTTCCTTCCTGGGTTTTGGAGCTCCAATACAATTCCAAGTACAATTTCTAGACATATACTATTAATTGACTTGATAATTTTTCTTACTGATAACTTTGAAAACAGAATGATGTGGGCATTCAGCAGTACCAAGAAACTATGAAAAATGAACTTGCAACTGAGTACACCAAAGTTCTACACTTTACACTGGGTGCCACCATCTAGATGATAATGCCCAGATAATAATTTAGAGATAAGGTTTAATTTAGATACTTTACAGCTATCTAAAATTTTATTAAAGCTGTGTAGTCAAAGTTTCTAAACTTAAATGGATTTTTCTAAGGTTTCTTACTCACTAGCAACCTGTCAACACAGAAGTAGGTGCAGATCCTTGGTAATGATATGGTCACAAAAGTAAAATACTAGTGAGGTGTTTTAACAGTGAAGGGTTTTGTTTTTCTCATTTCAAACTGAAAACAACATTATTAAAACCCCTTCTAATTGTTCAGAAATTTGTAAAGCTACAGTTCGTAGAGCTGTATGTCCACTACATGCAGTACTGTAAAGATTAATTTTTCTCCTCCATTATCTGCCAATTCAAATTAACGGGCTGTTAGTTTATCTATGATAAATGTGCTATATGTAATGCAATGGAACATTCTCTTAATTTGAGCACATAGCATGGTGTCAGCCTAAATATCCTTCAACTGATTTAATTAGTAAAGCTCCATGTTAATCACTTCGCCATTAAACTTTCAGATTATGTGAAGAAAAAGGGAATCCTATTACAAAACAAAAAATTAGAATTAGGCCTGTGATAACACTAATTTACATGGCTGTTTTAGGAATTGTGTTAAAAAGTTAATGAATTATTCAACTCTAGTTGTGTGTAACAGATTTATAGATTTTAGTAAGCTTTCCCATACTAAATTGTATTATTTCTTGCATATTTATTAGTAGAAAAGGGTTCATTAACAAAATTAATTCATTAATATATTACCTCTTACAAAAAATAGCACTATGTTTTCCGTGATTTGTATATTTCCAAATACATATATATATTATTATTACCTCTGAGGTGCAGAAAAAACTTTCTGTGGGCTAAGGTTATTGAACTGTTTTGCTCACTTCTGTGTTCAAAGTTCTTCTCTGGAAGTGTTTAATTTTCAGGAATCTGAGACAGACTTGGGGGCGCTGGTGGATGAGAGGCTAGACATGACCCAGCCATGTGCACTCACAGCCCAGAAAGCCAGCCTGGACTGCATCCAAAGCAGCATGGGCAGCAGGGTAAGGGAGGGGATTCTGCTCCTCTGCTCTGCTCTGGTGGGATCTCACCTTGAGTACTGTATCCAGCTCTGGGGTGCTCAACTCAGGAAGGACATTGACTCATTGGAGCGAGTCCAGAGGAGGCCACCAAGTTGATCAGAGGAATGAAGCACCTCTCCTACGAGGAAAGGCTGAGAGAGTCAGGATTGTTCAGCCTGGAAAAGACAAGACTTTGAGATGACCTTATTGCAGCCTTCCAGCCCCTGAAGGGAACTTGCATGAAAGATGGAGAAAGACTTTTTTACAAGAGCATGTAGTGACAGGACACAGGGGAAAGAATTCAAAATGAAAGAGAGTAGGTTCACATTAGATATTGGGGGGGGGAAAATCTTTACTCTGAGGATGCTGAGGCACTAGAAAAAGCTGCAAAGAGAAGTTGTGGGCATTCCATGTCTGGAAGTGTTCTCTCCCTGGTTGAATGGGGTTCTCTAGTCTACCGTATGGTCTAATGAAAGGTGTCGCTGTCCATGGCAGGGGGCTTGAAACTAAATGATCTCTAAGGTCCCTTCCAACCAAGGCTATTCTATACTTCTGTGAATATTGGAGCCAGTTGTAGGTGCTTCCTCTTGGTTGCTGCTCTTCTATCTTGAAGTTACAAAACCCTTCACATTGCTGCATTGAATGATAAATTTCTGAGGCGACAAAAGTCCTTTCCTGGGTTGCTACTTCCCCAGCATATCAGAAGACCCATTTTCTCAAAATCTGCCTTAACTTTCTCAGTGAGATGCTCTGGGCGTTACTGTAGTCAGTAACATATATGGACAACAAAATGTGTATTCATGAGGCAGATTTATGCTCCTGCACAATATTCCACAATGTTGCTGCTTTATTGCACCCCAGGCAAGTTCTCTGGCAGACTAGAAATAGTATTTGCTAGCTTATTGACTTTTTATCTTGATTCCAATTTCTTTGTAATTTCCTCCATAGGTGGAGTTTTGTTGCTTTTTTCGGGGGTTTTGCTACCTTATTGAGTGACATGAACATCTCTTGGCTGAAGTGCACATTACTTTTCTGGGGACTTCTTGTTTTGCCTATCAGGTGTCGCAGGGGATATGGTGCTTGGTTAAGCGCCAAAAGCCAGGACCTTCCTAGAAAGAGTGTCCAGCAAAGAACAACTCTTCTAGGGGCAAAGGCAAGCCTCCCTGGACAGCGGGTGATTTCAACAAGTGTAGCAAGATTTCTCAGCTACAAGTGATTCCAGCTCTTATGATTCAGCTCTTTTGTGAAATTACGTGAGGCAAACTCGGGAACAGACAGACAGGAGCCGGTGTGTGGCAGTTCCACAGAGGGAACTGGAGCTATTATCCAGCAGTCCCTGTGAAGGGGAGGCCAGAGACATCAGCTCTCTAATTAAGGGCAGATCCAGGGCCCTTTTTATGGGAAAAGCAGGGGGTGGGGTAGAACCCAATTTACCAACGGGATACAAGGTATTACCATACAGAAACAAGGCATGCTGGGGAGTGGTTCAGTCTCTCACCGTAACCTACAGAGAAGTTTCTTATTTCTTAGTCCTTTTGCCCTCAGGCTTCTCTCCTCCAAAAGAGGGCAGAGGACTCCTGAGTCAAAGGCTCACAGCCATCCACAGTCAGGCACATGGTATAAGTCAAATATTCACATATGATTCACATTAGAAAATTTCCATTTAGAATGTGAATTATTTCTGATGTTGGAAGGGTTACTCATACTTTAAAGTAAACTGTACCTTTAAACTCCTGTCAGTTTCAATAGAACTAAATTGAGGAATGTGCATCCACTACTACCACTAAGAAAAGATAAACTACGAAGTCTTTGTGTTGCATATAACTATATTTTTTGATGGAAAGATGAAATATCAAATGTATTTTAATAATATAGTGTAGCTTTTCTGCTTTGATGTTCCAGTTTAAATTAAGATCTGGAATAATCCAGTCCATATGTTATTACATTAATTCGTAATAACAAATTTTTATCTAGGAGATATTTTCTGTAACTTGATGACTTAGTTAGATTTTGTAAATATTCCATGTATTTGTAAATGGTGGGAGAGAAGTAACAGAAAATACCTCCTAGAAAGTATGGAAAGAGACTAATTTCCTCTTGAGTGTGATAGTTACACATCGTCCATCTGATATAGCCTTTTTTTAGCTTATATTTTCCTAACATTAGGGCAGTCATCATAACCAAGACATGCTACGTGGGAGGTGTGAATTAAGGTAAGCTTGTTACATGCAAAGAGCTCTGATAGCTGGAGAGAGCACAGCTGAGAATGTGCTAAACAGGGATGTTTCAACAGATTAACAATTATTTAATATGTGTTCTTTAATACATTGCTTATTATTTTGCTGATCTCAGATTTGGTATGAATTTTTTAATTTGGGGATTTGAACATAATGTAGAATCAAACCCACCGTAGTGTAAAAATATACAGATCTAATAGAAGAGATTTATTTATTTGTCTGCATTTATCTGAAATGTGAAGAAATAAGCTAAATGTATGCAGGTGTGAAGAAATGAAATAGTGTGCAGCTCATATAGCTGTATTTAATCAGAATTCTTCGGTTTCATTGGGTGTGTACAAATGAATTTAAGATTGTGCTTGTGAATCAGTAAGAATCAAAATCACATGAAACACTACTCCTACGATTTTGTGTCATGTCACATTTTACTGCGCCACTCAGATAAAAAGATATTCTCATATAGGTTTGTGGTTGTCCAGGTTTTCCTATAAAGGGAATAATGTTTCCTCATGAGTATCTATGATTTTTGTCTCCGTACATATTTTCGTTCTTTTCTTAATTTTCATTTTGGCAGGGTAGTGAAACGATAGCTCTTAGACATGTAAATATGCTAGTAATCTTAAGCAATGCCTGCAAAATATCATATTCATATGAATTCAGGGAAAAAATGGGAGCTCAAAACTTCTCTGAAGAGCAATGAGGCCCCATGTAGAAACTCCTGTCTAGCCTTTGAAAACCATCTGGGTATTTCAGGGGTATGTTTGTTCTCCCAGTCTCCCCATCCTGCTTCTTTCTAAGGATTGTCTTGTATCTGAGACATTTTAACAAGTTGCAGAATACTTCAGAGTCTTCCTTTTTCTGGAACTTACTAGGTTCCAATAGCGATGGTTCCCAACGGTTGCTTAGTTGATACTCAGTAGCATGAGTGGATGGGGAAGAGAAATAGTAGACTAAATAAGGATTTTTATTAATTGAAGTGCTATAGGTACAAATTTTTAAATAAATGCAGTCCTGTATTCTTCCTGTATTGATTTAATCTTATTCTGCAGATATTGTTCCTTCTTACAAATACCTTAAAGTTGTCAGGGCTGTTTAAATTTTTCATCCCATTTTTATGGCAGGAGATGTCATCTTCATTGAATACCTAACTTCAAGCTTTATTGTAAAAATAATTTCCTTTTTTTTTTTCCAGTTAGAAGATCCAAACATCTCCTATAATATTCTCATCAAGGTAGATTCCTTCATTCTATACCCAGTATAGTACCTGAAATTCAGGTAGAATTTCATTCATTAGAATTACAACTGCTTATGAAATGCTCCCAAACCCGTCCTGATTCTTGTCTGATGTCTTGGTTTCAGAAAATTTAAGGGAGGGATGGGGAGGCACTCTAAAATGAGTTACATCCTGTTAGTTTTAACCAATCCCTTTCCACCAATACGGGGAAATGAACACAAGTGGGTATAAGTGAAAAAAATGCCAGTGTACAAACAAGCGAAACAGCAACAGGCAAAAAATAACAGTAAATAATCATTAGATACAAAATTGGTAAATCTCACAAACTCCCCAGGGATAAAAAGAAAATCAAAATAACGGGATAACCCCTTCACCAAAATGGTGTCCTTCACAGACACCCGTGTGTGGGAAGTCAGAGGGAAAATGGCAGCAGCCCTACCCCCTCCATTCCCCCTGCCTTCCCCCATCTCTCTGGTGGTGGCAGCTCTGTCAAGAAAAGCAGCCAACACACTCCAGTAGCTGAAACTAGGTCAAGGGCTGGAACTCGTGAAGGCACTTCGCCTTCTCCTCAGCAGAAGCAGCAGACAGCTGGAATGACCCAGACAGAAGTGGGGCCATTCCACTCTGCTTGGCGTGGTGCCACAACTGCAGACAGGCACTCCTGAAACTTGCCCTGAGGCAGTTCAATATGCAAGAGAGAAGCAAAAGATGGGGTGGGGCCGTGGTGGTAGTGGAATGAAGCACAGTCTCTGCCTTGAACAAAGACCACAAGGCAAGAAAGGATCTGGTTGGGCAACTCCAGCTTTTTTGACGGACCAGCGAAAACATAGCCCTTGCAGTTACGTATCCGTATCCGGCTATGGAGCTGGGTCTTAAAGAGACAGTAACAATTTTTGTGCACAGATAGATATGGAATGCAGTAATATTTTGGGTTACCCAGGACATCTGGGTAGAGATATTAGGTGTTTGCAGAACTATTCACATACCTTTCTGCTGTGTGAAATGTGCATCAGCAGTCCTAGTGCTATATTTACAATGCTAAAACAGTAATACTTCATTAGACTGAGCACTGAGCTTTCTAGGAATTGCCCCTATCTGTCGATTCTGAAAAATCCGGGAAAGTTAGGACTTCCTTTTTCCTTTTCGTGTTCCCCAGCTTTCTCTATTTATGTGATTTTTTTTTTTCCACAGATTTCACAGCATCTTCAGAGTAAGGATTAGAATAGTTAGTTGTGACTAGCAAATTATACTAACTTTCTATATGAATTTTGAAGTGTCTGAAATGTCAAATTCCCATTTGTACTAACTAC
This sequence comes from Monarcha castaneiventris obscurior, assembly GCA_026261815.1. Classification (NCBI taxonomy): domain Eukaryota; kingdom Metazoa; phylum Chordata; class Aves; order Passeriformes; family Monarchidae; genus Monarcha; species Monarcha castaneiventris. Next base: position 300,927 of record JAMPIT010000515.1, on the reverse strand, counting down.
TATGTAAACATAAAGCAGTAGCTTATTCATTTGTCTACTCCAAAGAGAAATGAGGGAAAGAGGAAGAGACTAGCATCCAGCAGAATGGTGATATGCAAAACATCAATTCTGCTTTCTTGGAGGAGGTGGGATAATTTATTTAATTGATGTAGGAAGCCAAAAAGACCATGTACCATGGAAGATAAGAAAGTTAGAAATTATGTTAGAAAACTTTGAATGTTTTACCTGGTTTTTTTGTACAAATGATTCTGGATAACAGCCAAGACTCCCTGGAACTGTTCATGCCAAAGAAAGTCAGCACAGTTCTAATGGTAAGAAGTTTTAATAGGTCCAAGAGAATTGTGTTGTAAAAAAAGCCAACCCATCAAAAACATAACAAAAGAAAAGAAATGGCAAACAATAATCAGCTATTTCTCCCACTTTTCTTGCTTTTAATTTTCTTTTCAGTATATATGTTGAGACCAGCTCAAAGCCATTGTTCCTGAAAGTCTTTGGTTAGTTACTCAGTTTTTATACCCTGTGTTGGGGCTGAGCCATATATTCACCCCCACCTCTTCCCCCTACTGGGCTGGCTAATTCACACTTTCACACACTTTTAATGAATTGGGGAAGAAACAGTTATACCACCAGTTATCTACTCAACTGTGACATACTTAATTGATCTGCTCAAGTCTTACCTAAAATTAACACCACCTTCTGTCCCCTTCATGCTGAGATAATCAGTTCTCTTTGCAACAGCTTGGTCAGTCATAACCTGGGCTATTCTTTGAGCTTCATGGGTACATTGCTCATGCCCATCTCCTCTGGGCCTTCTCTCATTGTAAGGGTTTATTGGCCAGTCGAGCTGGGTCAAGAACTGCTGTTAACCTGCATTCTATCACCTTATTAACAAAAAGTTCTCATCTTCTTTGATTAGCTACAGGAGTTTAATGAATGCAATGATTAAAGAAGTTGATGCCATATTTTACATGGTGTTTCTGTTGATGTTCTGTAGCAGAAAAAGTAAATCCTGCTGTCATTTATATAGTCATAGAATACTTTGGGTTGGAAGAGTCCTTAAAGATCATTTGGTTCCAACCTTACCCACCATGGCTGCTAATGTGTCTGGTAATAGATGTGAGGTTGAGCTCTGTTGGTAAAACTGAATTTGAAATTTCCCTAGACATTCTCATTTCAGTGAATTGAGCCATGAAAAGCACAATCCTTTGCTACTGTAAATTATATTAATGTAACTGTAGAAAAGGCTTTAATTTTCTCAAAAGTATTTAAAACCTATTTTCCTTTGTACTTTATGCACTTAATGTATTTCAATTATTTGTTATTACTGTTTTATGTTAACTTAGAATTTTCAAGATAACCTAGGTAGTGTGTAATTGTGTTACCTTTCCATCCCTTTGAAAAGGTTATTCTTAGGTGATAATAGATACTTTTCCAAATGGTTCAGGAAAAAAAAGTTCCTTGAATACTGCAATGAAACGTAGGGTAGTGTAAAGTGAAGTTTACAACACTCTGAAACAGTATTCAGTTTTTTTCACTTGAGGTTAATGTCACTGGGAAAACATTAAAGGAGATGCCTGAAGTTGTAGTAGCTTTCATGATGCAAAGTATTTTAAGGGCATCTCAGTGCAGAAGGAAGGAGACCTGTTTCATACAATTGGCTTCTGCAGATGAAAAGACTCTGGATCTCTTCAAGTTTCATGTGTTTTGGGGGATTTTTCTAGTGGTACATAGATACCAAGTACATCAAGTGAGCCATCACTTTTGAAGATGTTCTCCCATTCTTATTCCCTTGTACACTGTTAAGTGGCCATCTATGATACCAGAATTAATCAGACTTTTAGGATCTGAACTTTTACTTGAGTAACTTTGAAATTTCACTGGAAACACTTCATTTTACGGTAAATAATTTTTATTCTATTTTACTTAGTGTAAGTAATTTTTATGCCTTTATTTTGGCTTACAAAGTATTTTTTCTTCTTTCATTGTCTCTGTAGTCTTTGTACTGTTTCATTACCTTTCAGTCTTTTCTCCAGTAAAAGTTGGTTTTCTTCTTCAGGGATATGTAGGTCACATCATCAGCTTCTTGGCAGCAGGCCTCTATTCCTTCTGCATACCTGGGTACCATGTGTCCTGCATTCAGGGACTTGTGGGAATGTTCTTACTGGTTTACAGGTAGGTACCTGAACAGGCACCCAACCCTTAGATCAAAAGGCTCAGACAATTCCATTCCAGAGCAACATTTCGTTCATTTGAGTCTAATACATAATAAACATTCATCATTCATCTAGATTAAAACCTCTAGGATTTACATATACTGGGCAGCTCAGAATTTCTATTGTCACAATTTCTGGAGAAAAATCAAACTAGACTAATTGAACTAAGAAGTACCAAAATTGTTATGAATGAGTCAGTCACCTTTAAAAGGGTTAACTGATTTATTGATGACAAACGCAACCACTGAGGTTGGGACCCTGGGGTAAGCCCGGAGTCCGCGCAGCAAAGCAGAAGAAACAAAACAGTATGTCCCACACTGGGTGCTCCCTTGGCATATGCGTACCGCCGGAGGATCCCGCGCAAATATCCAAGAGTTCTCATAGCCTCCACCAACGGGATTGGTGCACTCTTCAATCCTCTCCCTGATTGGTGTTTACCACAGGTTTTGGATTGGTCCATTCCGAGGTGCACTCTTGGCCAATCATTTCTGGATAGATCTATCTCATTGGAGGATTGCTTCACCAGTTGGGGCCCAGGGTGATGTCACTGCTTCTGCAGTAGAGTTCTAGAAGTTTCTATTAATCTCCCCCCCGCCCCCCGAACTTCCCTGTCTAGTGGTTACATAAATGTACTACACCCATACAAGAACACGCATTAGGATAACCTTTGATTAATTAACTTACAATTTATCCCACTATAGAACATATCCCCAACCCCACAACCTATCAACCTGGAAACATGTAACTAACCTACAAAAGTCAATACCCTCATAACAAAAATACTGAACCATAAATGCAAAAAAATTTACTTAAGTATTTTTGATCAGAATTAAAATCTTCATTCAGATGAGATTAACATTTAATATTTGTGGCTTTCTTGCCTTGATACCTGTATGTCCTGGTTTAGGAATAATACTCCTCAATTCAGTGCCCCCACTGAGACTCTCCCAAACGAGATGCCACTCACTCATTCCCCCTTTCCACTCCAGTGGGATGGAGTTGAGAATTGGAGGCAAAATAGGTGAAAATCACAGGTTGAGATAAGACAAATTTACTGGAAACAGCCATGACATAAGGAAAAGTACTAACAGCAACAATATTAATAAAAGGTATAAGACAAAGAAACAATTTACACAGAAAGACTGAAAACAGATAGTGACTGTCTCTTCCCCACTATGCTTTCTCCAGAACAGAAAGCATGTTCTTCTTCTTGGAAGCAAAAGTTGCTTACTCCTGCCCCTGGCAATGACATGAGGTGGTGTCAAATAACATCCAGGCCTTAGCCCCTCCCACTTGTCACAGTGCATGGCAGACCAAAACTTCTGGGCTCAAGTGATGCTACAGGATCAGCCTCCTTGGAAGCTGGGACTTCAAGCCAGTATGCTCAGCTACTGTGAAAAATTAACCCTGTCCTGGCTGAAACTAGGACACTCTGGGAAATTAGTTTGGTGGTTCTTTTCTTGTAAGGCCTGTTCTCCCTTTTGCTCATTTATCTATTCACCCAGTGTCTTGGGGTGATTTTATTATGTTATTCTATTCCTGATCGTCTGCTTTATGCCCAGAAATGGTTTCTGTAACTTTAAGGTGGGTCCAGGGGAGGGGCAGGAGCCTTGGGGCCCTTCCTAGCGAGTGCTTGGTGTGGTGCAGATCGGCAGTTACTTTGTTGCTTAGCTAGCTTGGTTTTTTTGTTAGCTTAAGCAAGAAGTTTCTTTTTGCCCCTGTTCTTGGCCCGGAGAGACTGCAGCAGCAATCCTTTGGCAGATTTTTGCTTTTTCTTGAACTGTTCAGCTTGGTTTTGGTCTGACATCAGACAGATCATCTGGGACCTGCGGGGAACCACGGGAACCACTCTGCCCGGCCCCAGACCTCAGGAAAAGCTGAACCAACTAGAGAAAGGACACCAAAATCCACCAGCTTCATTTGCTGTGAGGATGAGACCAATGCCAGAGGTTCAACAGATTCCCATCTGTTTTGCCTGAGCTGCTGCATGAACTTTTTTTCCTTCCCTGAGACAAAAACTGGGCACCATTTTGTTCCCCCTTGCCACGCAGCCAGCTGGTTTGTTTCTTCTCCTGGCATTTTGGGGTTTTTTGTTCTGTTGTGGATTGGGGGGGGGTGCTGGTGAGGTTCTGGTGGTTCACTGTCTAGAATTTATTCAGGTTTTTTCCTGTGCCGTGTGGGCACTTTGTCAATAAACAGTTGGGTTTTTTCACTTTCCCCCACTGGTGTTCGTTTTCTCATTGGCAGAAAAGGGATTGCTGAGACCCTTTTTCTTTGGAGGAAACACTCATTCCGGTGCATTTTCTCCTAAACTTGTCTGTAAACAGAGACACCCAGAACTATTAATTCTGGGATAGCTGAGAGCAGCAGAGTGAATGAAATGTCTCATTTGATCTGTTGATGCTGGTATTACACTTCAGCTGTTGTTTTCTGGAGGAGTTTGCAGTTATTGTTTTTGTTTTAACTGAATTGGAGAAAAATGTCCATCATCTATAGCAAATCCACTGAAGTACATTGTTCCTGGTTGCCTTTACTTGAGTTAATTTATGTGAAAGAATTTTTTTAAAAAAAGAGGGAGAAAGCAAAATCAATTCCATAGGTCATACGTAATGTTGATAGCTCATATGTCGGAAGAAAGGCAATGCTGTTATGCTTGTACAAATACTACATTTTTATTATTCTAGTCTGAGATAAAACAGTAGATATGAACTTCTCAGATAAGAAATTCAAGGTGAAGACTTAATTCAGATGATGGATTATTGTAATAAACTTTTTTATCACTCCTCTTTTTTCTGCTGTGCATTGGAAGGAGTAGTAATAAACAAGTTCTATAGAAAAAGATCCAGTGTTCCAGGAAAGAGACTTACCAGTGCCATGAAGTGAGAATACCATGGAGAGAGAATGTCTGTATTCTGAGTTACTTAGAAAACTGTCATCTTCGATTTTATGCTGAAATGTACTCTTTTTTTTTTTTTAATGTAAGTCTTGCTTTCATTGTAGTCCCTTAATTAAAATGAAGGAATAATTCAAGACAAAGTGAGCATGTGGAAGGGGGAAAGACTTCTTTGTGCTGTGACTGATAGGGCTTTACATATAGCAATATTAGGTACAGCTCTTGGGTTTTATGTCAGCACAAAGTAAGTATAAATCCAAGCTGATTAAAAAGCATGGAAATTCTCCTTGTACAACTGTATAACTGCTTGCACAAAGTAGAGAATGGCAATTGTTGTCTTCCTGCTCAATTATTTTCTTAGTGATTTACTGAGACCTTTCTAGTAACCTTTTCTGTTCACAATATAGCATCCTAGTTCTGCAGAAGACAAATCTGTCTGCAAAAGACACATAAGCAGTTTTGGACCCATTCCCAAGGTACTTTGCCTGAGTCTCTTCAGAAGATAAAATGCACAGTGCTCTGCATTCCTATCACATAGCTTTGTGAAGTATGAGCCAGTATGCCTTCTGGTAAAGTTCACATTTAGGCCATATCCCTTCAGAATGGAAGAAAATTATTACAAACCAAAATACTTTTCCTAAAGCATGTAAACAAACTTGAAATATCTACTAATTTTCAGTGATACGTGAAAACAAATTTTTCATTAGTGTTTGTTTCCGGTGCTTTACCTTATATCCTCTTCAGGGGAAGAGTTTCTCAACAGCAAGCACAGGTGCAAGTTGTTCACTGATAGTAGAAATAAAAATACAGCACTGTGAAGTGTTTTCCAATCTTTCAGCTTGAACCAGGAAATTTGCTTTCTTGATTTATCCTAACTTTCTGTCTTGTGTATTTTCTGGAATGGCTAAACCTTAAAGACAGCTGTTTTTGAGCTGAATGCTATTTTGTAGTCATACAACCATCTCTTTTTGAGTTCCATGATATTTAATGGTTGAGATCTGTTAAAGGGACTTGCAATTCTTTTCCTCTTTGGTTGATCTATTATGGTTTCTAATTTCTACTGCAAATTCCTGGAAGTACTAATCAACAAGACAAATGATGGCAAAGAAAATACTTGTTTCATGAGTCATTACATTCAAGTTTCTGCACTGATCAGGCATATGTGCTTGCACAGGAAAATAGATTTCAACCCCTCTCAAATTTTTCCTCTAAAATGGAGCACAATGGATTTTACTCTCCTCCAGCACACTTTGGCTTGCTGTACTGCTCAAATTTTGTTACTGTATCTGTATTAACTCCCTGACTGTCTTTTAAATGGCAGTCCTGGTCAAAGATGAGGTTGAATTTTTATAGGTCCTCAAATGTAAAGATGCCTTTTTTTTTTGGCGAAGGCGATTTTATTTATAGACTCACTGTCCTTTATAATTCACTTTTTAACTATAGAGTGGTCAAGTGTTCCACACTATTTAACTTCTACTTATTCCTGTGTCAAACATTTGCTACTTTATCACTCTGACCTACATTTTTGATACTGGGTCACAAATTGTTGCTGCATTTTGTTTTGCACGAATTGTTGTGAATTCTGCTGCTCATGCATGTGTATAGTCTTAAAATACTTCCAAGCTATTGCCAGTTATGTCATTTTCTGGTACTAGAAAGAATGGCATTTCCTGTATATTGTTGTTCATTAACTGGGGTATAGAAGATCTTTGACAGATAAAGAATGGTAAAAATCTCTTCATCTCTTCTGTTTCTTCAGGTGATAATTTGACAGTGTTTTTATTTTCCTATATATGCATAATAATTTCAACAGGAGTTTAATAAATATTCTGATTAAATTCTCAGATTACAACTAAAAAGTTAAATAACCAATGAAAAATAGAGCAATGTGGGAAGCACTTTTGTTGTGAGTTTTTTCTTTAATTCAGTGGGGGGTCTTTTGGTTTGGTTTGGCTGGGGTGGGGCAGGGGGCGTTGCACATCATAAGCTTAATAGTATTTTCAGTATGGTCCTGTAACTAAAAAAAGACTGGACAGCATTATGTTTTGATTTTATTTATTTGGTATAACCACAGATATTTTGACTTTAGTTGTTCATAAAATATATTGAAGTGTTTGAACTCCACTGTACTTCTTTCTATTGCACAAGCTCCTAGATGGTGCTATTTTATTTCCTTTTAAAAATAGTATGAAAATATGCAGCCATCATCAGTGCATGAAGGATGTTTGTATATGTGCATCCTCATAGTACATTATTTTAATTTAAAAATACTCAAAAAGAGCTCTTTGCATGGCAGGGTTCCCGTTATTCTGTCTTTCATATGTCCATCACTGTGCAAATAACGTGCAAGCAAATTCCTCCTGTGGCCAATAGTTATTTTTACTAAAAGTAACTTACAGTTAGTACTCAGAGTCGGTATGGCACTAGCAGTGAAAACAGACTATCTTCTGTAAGACTATACTTTGCCCTACTGTTATTGGAGTTCTGTCAAGACCAAGAATACTGTGTTACAGCAGTAATTGATTACATTAGTACTTTTGTAATTCTGTCATGTACAACCTGACATAAATCTGGCACAAATAGATGCAGAGCTAGACCTTAAGTTAGAATATAGATATTAATCTAGATATTTTGATGATGTGATCACTGAGCAGCTCACTATAGGTCTTTACTGAGTGGTAAGAGTAATTCCAAACAGAGATCTCTTGCTTGTCCAGATTATAAACCAAAATGACTGGCTCTCAAAGCAGACATGGTTTTACACCACTGAATTTGTATCATGTAAATAATTAAATGAATGAATTATCTGCATTTTAAATAAAATGTTAAATGCAGCAGGAAATATATCCACTATCAACATTCGAATTTCTTGAAGAATTGTGGTTTTGAAGAATTGATGGATTTGTGCTTAATGCACAGTACTTGAAGCTTTTTAATTGATGAAAAGATGGATGCTATGACCCCTTAGATTTTTTTATCTGGGCAAAATATAAAATACTGCTTTAAAAATGGAGCAGTAGCAATGGCTTAAGTTCATGTTAGCAGTCCTTGTAATTGAAAACTCTAGGGACTTGAGAAACTCTGAAGTTTACAGCCTTTATGGGTATTCATTGTAAGGATATTTGGAAATACATGTTTAAAACCAGGAAAAAAGCCTAAACCAAAAACTGAAAGGAGAGGAAATCTATTAGACTTCCATTCTGAAGTTGTATTCTAGTGTTTATCTGTTGCATTTCAGTATAATATTAAAAAATATTAGTTAATATTAGGACTTAGTTATGAAAGCAATGTCATTAAGTCATTGAGAGCCATCTGTCATTGAAAAAAAAATAGAAGAAACTTCCTGAGGTGAAATTTCATCTGCATCATATTTTTAGAGTCTGTTTTTCAGAGTGAGAAGGACAAGACTAAGAAACGAGAAACAAGCTTCCCAGCAGTAGGATCTATATGTGGAAATGTGTGTGTTTAGGTATTAACAAGCTCTAAGATAATCAGCTTCCTTTGGAGTGAAATTCTCAATGCCTCACTTTGCCTCCTAGATATGAAGATTTTTTTTTTTTAATATTAAGAGGTATCCTTTCCTAATTTATAATAGGATGTCAGGATGTTCTGATTGACTTTGGTTGTTTCCTAGGTAAGTGACACCAACCGGTTTAAATATAGCCTTGGCCCAGAGCTTGATAGCGTGCTACAGCTCAGTAATGTGATTAATGAGCGTTCTAGGAAAGGATCACATTTTATATATAGCTCCAGATATAATTAGCGTATCTTTGCTTCCCTTGGAGGAGGGAGTACAGCAGCATAATGTTATCTTGTCGATTTTGTGGTGTAAGGCTTGGTCTGCTAAGGTCGTCACTGTCCAAAGTGTCAAAGAAAAAATACTGGAATAATGTAAAAATTTCCCTGTGTGTCCTATCTTTTGTGACTTGTGTGAAGTGTCTTGGGGTGACTCTATGATCTGTATCCCCTATCACGGCTCTATACCAAAAAATTAATTTTGTGCCTTTTTCTGTGCCTTTAAACTGAGCATGAGAAGGAAGGAAAAAAAAACCAAACGAACTTTTCAAAGCAGTTCCCGAGGACACAGAGATAGAGACTCCTCTGTGTTCTCCCCGACTGCGGGAGCACGGAGGGAGCACCCTTGCCTGTTTCTTCAGCCAGCTCATCCGTGGCGTGTTTCTCCGGCCTGTTTCCTGGGACTTTGGGGTTTTTTCTCCCCCCTTTTTTTTTTCTCTTCTGGACTGTTTCAACAACATCAGAACACATCAGGAGAACTTTCCTTCAGGCCCGGAGGTGGCCTATGGCCACCCCCCATTCCAGCTCCGAGGAGGGACCACACCTACGAAAGGACTCTAATTTCTTCCCAGGTTTTCTCTCTATAGTGAGGGGTTTTACTATTTAGCATTATTATCCTTTTCCTGTGTGTTTGTTAATAAATGGGTTTTATCTCTTTCACTTTCCTTCAAGGAAATTTTTTTTTTTCTTCCCCGAACCTGGTGGGGGGAAGGGTGGTTGTAACCTGGTTTTCTCTCAGAGGAGAGAATCTATTGCTAGATTTTGGCCAAACCGGCACAGACAGCCATTTTGAAATTTGAATGAGGATGTAGACAGTTGTCCCTAGGAAAAAAATTCTTAGAGATATCTGTGTACAATCTTGCCTTTCAAAATCACCACCACTGCCACCTTTTGGGTGCTCTTAGTTTAGTTGCTGGGTTTGGTTCAGACCCTTTATTTCCTTTCTTCTGTCTCTATGTATCTTTTGGACAAGTGGTGTTTTTTACTTGAGTTCATACTTTTAAAGGACTAAAAAAGGGGAGAGAAACTTGAAGAAATTAAAATCAGTAATTCTAGCTATATCTATCTGCAATTTGTTTGTCCACATACATGTTAATTTGATTCTGCTATGAGATTAATAATATAAAGTGCTGCTTATCAAATTTTGTAAATGCTATTTCTCCATTCAGAGCCACACAGACCTCGGTACTTTAGCAGATTCTTTAGCAGAACTGATGACATTTGCCTTGACTTAACCTTAACTGAGAGTTCTGCAAATCATCCCATTCCGAAAACAGTGGAAGTGTTAAATTTACAAGCAAGTCTTACAAGGAGTCAGGAACTAGGAAAGGAAATTGAAGTTTTATTACAATGTTAACCATGATGGCTGAATTTCTACTTTTTTTTTTTTACTTACAATAAATGTAGTTGATTTTTGCATTGCATGAAAACATTTCATGTGGTTTCTAAAATCTTTCTTCAAAATCATTTTTATCCACTTTTTTTGTTGTAATTGCCATATAGTTGCTGATTTGTATTCTTGCTAGTGAGTAAGAACTGATTCTTGCAAAAGGGTTTAAATAGTACCAAATCTCATTTCAGTCAGCTTTAATAAACATGGGTTGTATGTTGCACTTGTCAGATGCACCTTTTAATACAGAATCTGATGACTCTTAATTATGATTACCTCCTCAGGAGGGTCCTGTAAGGCACTCAACTGAATCCTGTAGTACTTGCCTTCATATTTTTAGGCTTGCGTGTGTGCTCTACTAGGTTTAATGATAGTGTTTCCTACTTTCAGTTCTTTTTGTAGAGAATCAATGATAATCCAGTCCAGAGTTTATTCTGGCACTTCTAGCTATCTCTGTTTTCTGAATACCAGCAGTATATTTTAAAATCATCTACTTTTATACTTTATACTGAGGGTTGGGACTACTGGGGCAGAAGGTGGTGTTGAATGTCAGTATACTTTGTGTGATGCTCTTTAAGTTTTATCATTAACAAACAGGACTACTCGTTAATGATAGAAAAGGTAGGCATTATTTCAAATAAATAGATGAAATCTTGTCTTTTTCATAACTACTTACTGTGGTATTGGCAAGGCTCTGAAAAGGTTGACAATGTCGGTTAGGTTGGTTCATCTAATTTGAATAAATTTCTTGAGCTAAGTATTCAAACCTCTATGTACTTTATGTTGTGGGTTTTGGTGTTGGTTTCTTTTTCTTCAGTCCAGTTTTTCTTTATTTTAGATTTTCCCTTCTTTCTTCTGCATGTGAATTCCTGCCATATGAATTTTAGTGTCTCATTACCGGTTGTAGGGTAGTCAAGGAAAGCCTGACAGTAGGCAGCAGAATGAACAGTTTCTTGCAGGAAAGGAGACTCCTTAAGTATTTAAATGAATTAGGGTTTCCTCTGTCTCTTGCTCACATGCGAGGATGAACAGTACTAGAAGTAAGTGGGATATTTATTCCCTTCTTAAAAAATACTGTGTAGCTGGAGACTTTAAAATAAATTGGGACCTTTTGAGGGGGAGATAAAACACTTCTCCTGTTAACTGTGTGTTAGTCATTATTCTGCAGTGACAGGAGCTGAGGGTGACTCTTGGGAGTGGTCCTGTGCAAGGCCAGGAGCTGGACTTGCTGATCCTTGTGGATCCCTTGAAACTCAGCTGATTCTGTGATTCTGCTTTCTTTTAGTTTGCCTTTTTTTTCTGTTGTTTTGTAACCTGATAGATGCTGCTCCTCTTTTCTCTTTCAGGTTAATAAGTACTATGTGTATTCAGTACAGAACAGAGAATAAAGATTCGATTGATAGATATTATTTTACATAAGTGCTTCTAGGTCAATATTGGGATGAAGTTGTTTTTTTGTTACAGGTTACAGATGTATACAAAGTAATTGACAAATCTACTCCCTCCTAAGTTCAGAGTTTAGGTACACCTTTTAAATCTGTATTTCAGAAAAATTTGTGTTTCCCTTGGACAATGTAAGTGCAAAATATGACTGTCATCTTACTGGTGCTTGTGATTTCCTTTGATGGATTTTGCTTCTTTTTTTTTTGAATTTAAAACTGTTTATAAAATTATTTTTAGAGAGTGAAGTAATACAGCCTATATTTTATCCTGCTGTCAATCCAAGGTTTTCTAACTTAAAATAAAAAACAGAGAGAGAAATTGATAATTATACTGATTTACATTTCCTACCTTTTTCACACCATAATTGCTTGAGCTTAAATCAGGCTTACAGCTTCATAATTTGCACAGTGTCATATTAGCCTCCTTCGTTGTGTTTGATAGTTCTCTGAAGGTGTCCTTCGTTACCATGGAAATGGTAACATAATCTCTTTCAAGGTAATGGCTGTATATAACAGAAAATTCAGTTCCTTGAGGTTTAAATTGCTCATACAATTCATATTGGATGTCAATTCATATTTTCCAGTGTACCTGGAATGCTAATTATAACAGTAATAAAAATAGTCTCTTGGTACCTCTGGAACCTACAGGCTGACAACATCTAGAGTGGGTTTATGTACAAAGTGTTTGACAACCTGGATCTGAATCATTAATTAACAGATTAAAAAAAATTAGCCTTTGCACCTTTTAGCATGAAGTTAATAATAAATTCCTGGCTCCTGAGTAGAGTGCGTTTTTATTTTTTGTTCAGCTGCTGAAACCCTGAGGACAATTAATTTGTTCATATAATTCTTGATAGTGTGATATGCCAAATTCGGTGGGCTGTGGGCAGTGCATATGAATTGTGTATGAACTGAGTGCAACAAAAAGAAAGTGCAGAAAATCTGCTTAACATAATACTAAATAATCTGTTAGTGTTTAAAAACATCTTTTTAACTGACAGCACTATTGAACTCAGGATTGTAAAAATAAAATGGACAATACTTGCTAAAAGAGAGCCAGACTTTTTTTTTTTTTAATGAGGGTTCATTTTCCTGTTTCTTCCATGATGTTTACCTCAAGAATTTGCCTGGGTACTTACAATTCTGCTCTACTGGTATATAAAAGAGTAGTTACAAAAAAGGACACCAGGCCTCAGGGTTCTACTTTCTGTACATATCGTCCTCACATGTACTTTAAATATGATGCCTTTCCAACCGCTCCAGTTTTCAATGGTCAGAGAAAGCATTTGAACAAAAGAGGCTAAGAAAGCACTGTGGGTGGGCTTAATTGGCACAAGCTGCTTCACTGGCTTTGGGTTACTATGGAGGTCCTGCAAGTTAAATTTTACAGGAAATAAATATTGTAATCTTAACAAGAGATTATAGCACCAGGAATAGGTTCTGTCTTGCTTTTAATACTTACATATTACAGAGCAAAGAAAGCTTCCTCCTTGAGTTTGTTTCATTAGACAAAGATAATTTCTGTGAAAGATATTCTGTATTAAGATTTCATCTTTGAAGCCATCAGATCCAGAAGCTTCTCCTTTTCCACTCAATTTTGTCTGTTAATGTAAATATTTTTCATGATGTTGTAATTAAAAATCTACACTACATAAGGTAATAGATAGCTTTGCCAGAGATGGTTTAAGTGCAAATTGTAATTGGGATTTATGGGGCAAAGCTTAAATACATAGATTAGAGTATTGCATTTATCAGAGAGAGTTCCAGTTAACTAGACTTTTCTAGTTTCTAGTTTTCTGCTGGAAGCAGTTTAAAACACAGATCCACACCTCCCTCGGCTAAAAAAAAAACAAAGCAAACAACTGCATTAGCAATGTGTTTCCCTTTCTTTTCTTTTTTTCTTCTGAATCATGTGTGCTGAAGAGTCTTAGCTTCATAGACCATTTCAGACTATGCAGTAGAAAATTAACCATGAATGAAGTTTTGAACATCAGTTTTTGAGCACCCAGGGTTTACTAATGATAATTGTTTTAGTTTGGTTACATTAGAAACAGTAGCATTAAAATACTTAAACTAGACTATATGAACTTGATACTGGACTTCAAAAATTCCAGTGTGACTGATAATGGATAAGAATTTAATATATCCTTGGAAACTGGGAGTAGGGAACTATTCAAAGACCTCTCAAGGAAGTATATAAGCTACCTGAACACAGCACTAAGCAAAAAGCTATATGACTCTCCCCCACACTCCTTCTCTAATCTTTGGATGACTGATACTAGCCAAAGGCACCTTGAGAGTCTTTAGCTGTGAAAATTTGATAATGGTGTATTGACACTGCTAGTGCCATAAATCAGCCTCTCTTGCTGGGAGAGGCCCTTTAAAGTTCTTAAAGTCCTTGCAAGGAGCTTGATAGACGGACGAGGCAAACTCGCAGTAACTGCTTCTTCAGATAGTTGTTTATTCTAGTGTTATCAGCTTAGAAAGACACAGTAGAACAGAACACGACAAGAGAAGGCGAGAAAATGGCGAGAAAAGGCTGCTTATCAAGATTCCAAAGCCTTTTTATAGGTAAATTATCCAATTAAAAATTGAAACGACAGATATTTTTACTTTTCATCCAATGCTCAGTAAATCACTCCGACACGCAGGCCGGAACTGCGGCATTTTTCATCCAATCATCCTAAACTACCTTTACTGCAGAATATGGAGGACTAGAAGAAGAGAGAAAGAGATATAAACTACAAGGGTTCCTCCATTTTGGAACTTTTACTATTTATCTATTTACTACATTAACAAACCTAAAACTTCTAAATTCTTCACCCTGTGACATCCTTACATCATATTCTATCACCTAGTTCACATCTGTGTAGATTTTAGCTCCTCCCAGATGGTAGGGAGTTTTCTCCATGGATAAAGGTCAAAAACCATGCTGTCCAGGGGGGTTTTTCTCTCCAAAACAGGCAGAGAAATATTCCCTGCACTCTGGATTCCCACAGTGTATCCCTTTTGTACAGTTATTATTTAAAAATTGCTAGTGTATTGCTGGTAGCAGAGTGCTTATGACACTGCCAGTGCCTCCTTTCCCAAAGAAATCTATATGCTATATAACTTAGGTTGGAGGAGCTATCTAAGAAACTACACTTGAGGTACTCATTAGGTATCTTTTACAAAAAGTGAAGGTTATTATTTTATGGACAGTTCTGAGCTATACCAAAATCCAGATTGCCCTTTTTATGACAGACATTAACATCAAATACTGACTCCTATAGCTGTTAAATAGTGAAAAAGAGAAATTTGCTTTCTAATTTATAGATCTGAGTTCAGGACAGTGCCTTTCAGTCTCTTCAGTGCCTTCAAAAATTGGGTATAAAGTAATAGTTTTTTTAAAAGAGTTAAAGAGATGGACAAAAATAATTTTTACCAAATTGAATTTTCTTTTAAATTACTTACCAGCATTTGATTGTTTTGCAAAGCTCTGTCATACTAATGAGTGATGAATAATTAGAAATCTTTGCAAATTACCCTGGGCAGGGGGATGTAGCTCTGTTGGTAGAGCATGAGACTCTTAATCTCAGGGTTGTGGGTGCAAGGCACACACTGGGCACCAAATTTTGTCTCAGTTTTGAGACAAATTTCAGGAGAAAACACCCTGGCATGAGCATCCTCTAAGGAGAAAGGGCTTCAATAACTCCCTTTTCTTCTGCCAATGAGAAACGTGAATACCAAGGGGTGAAAGTGAAAAAAATCCTGATTATTAACAAAAAATAAGGGTGCCTGCAAGGCACAGAAGAAGAAAGAAAAAAAAAACTGAATAAATGCTAGATACTGAAATTGTGGAACCTTACCCCCCACCACCTCCCTCCCTCCACCGAGTAACAGCCTTCTGTTGGCTGTCAGGCACTTTCCCCTTTGGTGCAGTTCTGCTCACAGCCGGCAGGGGCGCCGCTGGCTCCTGGCCGGGCAGGGCAGGTGCAGTGATTGGTCCGCGCTTGCAGGGGGCGCTGTGGTGAGAGCTCGGCCACGTCTCTGTACGTGGGTAATGGCAGGCACAGCCAGTGGGATGGGATGGGATGGGATGGGATGGGATGGGATGGGATGGGATGGGATGGGATGGGATGGGATGGGATGGGATGGGATGGGATGGGATGGGGAAGCAGCTTCCTTTACAAACCCCCAGGGGCAACCAATCCCCGTGGCCCCTCTGGATAACAAAAGGAGCTGTACCAGGAATGTCAGGAGAAGCAAGCTGGAGCAGCAGGACCTCCTGGCAGGCAGGGATGAAAAGCTAAAGTGTAGCACAAACCTGGAGCAATAGCAGAGGTACAGTGGGGGTTGGGCAGTAGCAGTCTGGCTCCTGAACACAGTAGGGAAAAGACTCTTTGGGATGTGTCACCGGTGCTGTTTAGTCCCTAGGTCCGGGCTGTACAGACGGTGGGGGGGCAGCCCCCGGCAGGAAGCGGTGTGTTTCCGGGTCTTGGCAGGGCACACACAGGCTCTGGGCTTCCCGATAGCAGAGCAGCAAAAGAAGCCAAGCTGGCAAGCTCAGTCACAGTGCTGAAGCAAAAAAAAAAAAAAAAAGAAAAGAAAAGCAGGCAAAACCCACAGAACAGCAGGACCCCTGGTCCGAGATATCAGCCGCCTGTATCCATTCCAACAGCCTGCGCTGAAAGGGAAGCACAGCCTCTCACTCCACACCCAACTCCAACCCCAACAGGGTTTCCCTCTGGAAACCCCAGCTTGTCTCCCAAACATCACGAGAGTCCCAGAGCCAGGGAGGATGGGGAGTGGGGCAGGAACAGCAGCCACCCTAGGCACAAACGAAACAGATCAAAAACCCCCAAAATTTTACAGGATAATAAATCCCCAAGACACATCTTTTACAAGACTGTAAAAACAGTGTGTACCAAATAGCTGCAGTTGAGGAAGAACTCGTGCTTCAGACTTGCAAATACAGAGAGACACTAGGCTGAAAACACAAAATTGACTGGTCCCAATCCACCTGCCCTTTCTCTTCCTTAATCTTCTATAACTAAGCAGCAAAAGTGAACTAATTTGAAAAGAATTTGGAAAGTGACTTATCTTCAACAAAGAACTTGGTGTCAAATGTGTTGCCTTCAGTGGAACTGTGCCATCTTACTTAATGGGTAGTCTTTCCTTAGGGCTGAAATAAAAAACTAGCACAAGATGCCAAAGATACCATTCTCCTAGGAGCATGCCTGTGAAGGGTCCTGAGGAAGAATTAGTATCACCCTACACTTGTTTCTCAAGCACTGTTAACAGGGCCCTACATACCAACACTGGGTTTAAACTATTTTAACCAGTATGTTTTAGGGGTAGGACTTTTTTCTCCCTTCCTCAGACATATTGTGCTAGAATCTACTGCCAGCTGGCTGTTGATTTCATAAACCTTTCTTCCAGTCATACGCGCCTAAAAAGAGCAAAATGATAGAGCCCAATTTTTATCAACCAATGATTTGTTTTTCTTACTAAAGGTATATTGGAGACTTGGTGTTACTTCATGCAATGAAACAAGTGTATCAAAACAAAGCAATCTTGGGACTCTGAAAGGAAACTCTGCCTCCTTTCTGGTGTTAGGGTTTTACAAATAGTAAGCTGCATTAAGCATCTCATATTTTTAAGCATAAACTTTTTAATATAGGTTAAAAGTAGCAAGGTAGAATGATAATTAGTTCTGATTCATTAACTACAACATCCTTGCCCTCTCCAATGCTACAAAACCTTTGAAGTGATCTCTGTGTTGTACAGGGTGTGGATTTGCACTGTGCTTGAAGTTTAATATATGAAATAGAAGCTAATCAGTTACTTCAAAAGGTGTGATGAAGTACCCATTGATCCCATCTATTTATAGCTGGTATATTTTTTTACAAAATAGGCTAATACATTGCAAATGGTTCTCTTTCTAAGAATCATTCACATGAGGGATGAGATAGTTGTACTCCTACCATGATGAATGCTTAATTCTCTATGAAGTGTGAGCCACATTAGCAAGAACTGCAGTATTACCTGTAAGTGCTTTAAAACTGTGTTGCTTTACAGTATAATCAGAGAGAAGAACTAAAGTAGCTGCAAATATTAATGCAGATCTCCTATATAATAATAACTGGGCTATTGAATGTGAGGGTTATAGCTCTTCCTCCTTCAGATTTACAGGTTTGTTGAGAATTTTTCCTTCCAGCAAGAGCCATTAATTGAATCAGATCAAATGAAAATAATTTTGAAATTGCTCATACCTCATCATTTAATGTTGTAATCTCTCTTTTCTCTTATTTTTCCAGCTTGAAGTAAAAATCTGTGTGCCTTCAGAAGAAGATCTATTGAGTGCAGCATGTAGTTTTCTTTGGAAAATATCTAGAGATGCAACACGACACAGTATTGCACTAGCGCCTGCTATGTGCAGCACTAAAAATAGTGATGTGAAAAATGAGGTTCACTCTCCTGTTAGGATTTAAAAGTTTAATAAAGGACAGTAAGGGACAAAGATGATAATAAAGCAAAATTCCTGGTGCCGGGTGCTTTGGCACTCAGCCAAGAGCACGCCTGTTATTTTGGAGATACCCTTTACATACCTGTCCTATTGCATCAGCCTAGTGCATATTCATAATCAATTATGCATATTCAAATTTTCCTTAAACTAGTTTACATGTTCCAGAAACTGTTTAGCATGGCTCCTCCTTGGGTCCACCTTTCTAGAGCATGCGCATTTCTCGGCTCTGGTTTTAGTCCGTTTGTATTATCACCCCCAGAGTGGGCTTTGGTCGATGGTTTCTGCAGACGGTAGTTGCTGATAGCTGGTATGTCAGTAGCAGGGGTCTTCAACACGTGTTGGTTGGATGTTACCCAACCAAGCAAACAGTTCAATTACCACAAGCATACCTATATTAGCCATTTTGCTATTATGTCTAAGTTTAGTTAATGACAGAAAGGCATTAGTTATTGTTACAAAAAAACAAAGCTACTTTAACATAATACATATAGCATCTATTTGTAGAAAGCCAATATTATAATATGTATCTATCACAATAACAAAGCTACTTTAACATAATTCATTTTAACATTTACAGAAAGCCAGTATTATAACATTTATCTATCACAGTGAGAATGGCTTTAGTAGCAAGACTAGTTCAGTTCTAAATAGTTAGAAATTAATAGTTGACCCTTTAACAAAAGACATTGCATACATTCATTATCCTAAGTGTTAGTTTAACAGGCTGTGTAAAAAAAAACAAGGGAAATGCTTTCATAGTTTGGGTTCAGAAAGTAAAAATGTATAGTTGCTAAAGGAAGGCACATTTCTCATGACTGTTTCATGTCAACAAGAGCTACAAGGAAAAAAGTGAATACTTAAACTGTTACTGTTTTTTCCTCTTCCATTCATAAAATTCATCACAATAGAAGCATAATCATAAGAATTCCAAATTTTTATTTCTAATAAAGACAAAAGAGACTAAGTTAAGCAGCAATCACAGAGTTGTGTAATGACTATGTAATTTTTGGTGACTTTGCCACTGGTTTCATAATATAAACAGTGAGTGTTACAGTACAAAACATTTGGATCTTTTTCACTCAAGTAGATTTCAAAAGGTTCTGTCCTTTCAAGTCTACAAGATGTGTACATAAAATTCAGTTTGTTTTATTTTCTTACTGGACCGTGCTACTGAAAAAATACGCTTTTTATATGGAATTATTTCTGTAAAATTCCATTAAAATATTTAGAATATTTATTACTCTTAATGTGCTGAATTATTTGGGATTTTACTGATGAGAATGAAAGATCTTGACTGATTTCAAAGAGTTTTCATTATGATTGCCACAAAATGTTTATTAGGATGGTGCGGTGGTCAACAGACTTTGACTTTAAAACCTGACTTGTGTTACTAGCAACCAATTTTAATACTAAGTGAAACAGAAAGACACGGATTGTTGTATAGCTCCTAACATACCTTCCACTGAGGTCAATGTTAACCACATTCTTGTAATTGTTAAGTTGGCCTCTTTCCTCTAAATAATGTACTGCAAGTCTGTTTCCGGTTCTCAAATTTTTAGTCTTTGAAACCCTGACATATGGTTAAGGGTGTACTGTATGCAAATAATCTCTGTTTGTCCAGAGAACAGTCATGCTGGTCTGACATGATCTTCCATGGTCTTCCACCCCGTTTTGCTGTTGTTATGCCTCAGTTATTTGATCTTAATGTGAGTTTTACTAATTGAACTGCATTTTATAAGTAGACAAGCATGATGATTGCTTCCTGAAAACGTATATTGGTCAAGTCTTGCAGCAAGAACAGGGAACATAAGATACGGGTGAAAGACATGTTGGGCTGTGAGCAAGCCTCTGAAAACTGGATTCCTCATTTTGATCCTAGTAATGTTGTACAGTTCATGTCTTCTAACTCTGGAATTACTGCACAATCATGAGGGAAGCTGTGCTGGGTTTTGCTTGCAGCGTAAATGGATTCGTGAAACATAGGATTTTGAATTACGATTATCCCAGGACTTTTATCACAAATACTACTTTTGATTTCTGAGATGCATAGTAATGCTCAATTTTGTACATGCAGACATTTTTTTCTAAATTCACCCAACTGGGAGTGTATAAATATACCATCAAGGATCTACATCACCTCTGCTTTTCTGAAATTTTTAAATGAATTCGAGGTTCTTCCCATGATAATGACTAGTACATATTACTAGAAAATCATGGGTTTGTAAATTTTTGAATGTTTTCATTTTGATCCCCAGGAAAAAGAAATATAAAAGGAAATACCTTGCATTTTGGCTCAGTGCAGTTCTAGAAATATGTATGCTTGTACATACAAAGGCTCTTTTTCCCTGATGTTCAATTTCTTTCTTGGTTTCATGTAAGAAAGTGTACCAGGTGGAAGGAAAAATTGGTCTGAAAATGTAGCTGTTACTTTCTGATGGTTTTGGTTTTTTCAGAATAATAAACCATTCAGGGTGGGAGAGAGAAAATAATGATAGAATTATCAGAAAGTCAGTACTCTGTATTTTGTAGTCAGCGCAAATAGTTTAATACAACTTTCATCTTGTAAGCAACTAATCCTTTCCATATCTAATAATACCATAATTTTCCATGATTAAAGTCCTTAATGTTTTAGTTATGTATCTGAGTATAAATGCTACACGGCAAAACACATCATTGAAAAAAGAGTGAACTTGTTCTGCATAAGTGATCTCATATTGCAATTGCCCTTGAGAAAACCATTCTACAGTTCAGGTAGAAGCTAAATCAAGAAACACTTTAAATTGCTTTTAATTACACAGGTTATACTTGTTTTATCATCTTCTTGGAATGTGTAGTGGTAAACAGAAGTGTTTATTTTACAGCCTTCTGAAAGACTGGCTACTGTTCACTTTGAGGGAATTTGTAACTAACTTTTGCTAAACCCTGCATAGTTTCTCACAGTCTGACTGCTCTTTGTATTTCCAAGTACAGATGGGAAGGCAAGTACTTATACTGGGGGATAGGATCTTCCCTGGGATTCTGTCTATGTTATCCAAAGTCCAGCACCAGTAAAAAAGCCCAGTAGTCTAAAGTTTTTTTGTTTGAATTACCATTTTTAGCTCTCTCAAGACTAAGCCATTATCAGAGGGAAGTTGAAGATAGGTTCAAAATAAATTATGCAAGCCTTTTAAGTAAGTTACTTAATATTAAATATATTTAAATGCAGTTTGACCATCACCTTTTTTCCTAGTGTAGGTAAATCCCTGCACATTTACTGCACAGGAGCACATTTTTAACAGAGGTGAGAATATATGCAAACTAACTGCCTTAAATACTTCACAATTTCCATAATCTTTGTTTTTCTTGTTGGGGAATTAGGAGGATTTTAAAATTATGCCTAGAGTTGTTCAAATTTCAATTCAATTCCTGAACATATTTTGAATGGAATTTTTACTTTCAAATTATATATTAATTTCATATATGAAAATAAATAATCCTGAGAATAGAATTATGCAATCGGATATTTGGGCCATTTAGAAAAGTTTAAATTCTGCAGTAACATTTGCAGACTGGGGGTTGGACAGCCTACATGCTGATAATGTGGGAAAATTTCTTGAAAGAGAGTGAATTTAGAATACCTCAGCATTACTACAGTAATGCCACAGACCATCCTTTCCAATTTTGATATGGTTATTTTGGAGATCACCTGAGTGAAAATCACAAAAGACAATGCAAAAGGTAGAAAAATGTGTGACAATCACGCTAAGAAAAAGTGTACATATAGACAATTTTAATAAAGTTATGTATGTTTCAGTTCTAATCTAGTAAAAATGTGCTGAATACAGATTGAAGGAAGATCTTTTTCAGGAGAAATTACATATTGAACCATCATCTTGCTTATATTGCAAATTTCAGGCAGGTTCATGTACCATTCCTTGAAAGAAACTTCATCTCACTAAATGTCTTGCTGAAGAATTTAGTTATGTAGCATTATTTTCATTGATCTAGCAAAGGAGATGTCATTCAAAGATGTGAAGGAGAAGGAAAAAGCAAATAAATGTATGGACACAGCTGTTCTGTCAGTTACATATTCTCTGAGCAGGTTTAGTTCACATAGTTCTTTGTGCAGCTCAAGAAGCACTTATGTCACTGGGAACCTGATAAAAATAAAAAATTAGGAGTGAAGTTCCATTTAGTTCCATCTAGAAAACCCACCAGATGCTGGCTGCTGATGGAGCCATCTGCAAAGGGAAGACAATGTCTGAGAAAAGGGAAGTCTGTAGGAAGTGAGCTGGGTATTTGTTGTCAGCATTTGCTTTTTGTCTGCTTGTTAACTTAGCTGCATTTCAGCGATTCAGAAGGATTTTCTCGACAGCAAACACAAATTTGACTGAAACTGGATAAGCTTAGCACTTGATTTGCATTTGCTATGTGGTAAATTTAGCTGTTTCTTTCCTCCCCATGTAATTCTCATCATGGTATAGTTGGAAAATAGGTATTTTTAAATGAATTTGAAAGATTGTAGTGAGAAGAGATAGAAACATTTGTATTTGCACTTGGTAATGCTTTCCATTATTTATTACACTGGTATCTTTGAAAAATCTCTCATCTATCTGCAGTTCCCATAGAGTCTCAAAAAAGAAAAGGGTGAAGTCGTGAAGGTAGTGATGTTTCTTCATTGTTCTGAGTCATTTAAACATGAAGCAGCTATGGAATCAGTGTCCAAATGCAGGTATGGCATACAACTGTAGTTTTAGTTTGTCCTTCTTCCTTGTCACAAGAACATCATAAGCTTGTCTTGATCAAGAGTTGAGTAACTGAATGTAGTGAGCCCTGGCAAATAGGATGATATAAACAGGAACCAAATGTGACAAGCGTTGTATGGTCTGTGGGTCAACAAAAATTACAGCTACCGAACTTAGATACTGAAAAGATAGATGAAAATCAAACAACAAAAAATAATGTTTTTAACTGCTTTAGGCACTGGATGAGAACACTGATGGAAAGAAAGGGGCAAATTGCCTGGATGTTTTGTCATAGATCTTCAGTGTTTTTCAAAATAGAAACGTTAACTGAAAATCACCAAACATTTAATTAAGAATTGATCTAAATCTCACTGAAGTCCTACACACCAATAAGATAAGTTTCCAAATGGATGCATGGTGATTAATAGTTATCATTCCTATTAACCTAAAATGACTACTATAAACACAAAATTTTATATCCAAAAGAAAACACATAATGAAACCTAATGTAAAAAAAGTAAAGCATGCCTGTTTGGCTGATATATTCCGTCATGGTATCCATCAGAATCTATCCATTCATATGTTATTCTATTTCTTCAGATACATTACTGATGACTCATCAAGCTATAAATATCACTGTCAGTTTTTACTAGACAATGAATGAAGCTTAATTGTATGAAGAAAAACTTCATACAAACTTTATAAAGAGAAAAATCAATATAGTTTTAACGCTTGGCCCAATGGTAATAGCCACTGTTACTTATTATGTGTCACTTCTTATAAATGTCAGTCTCAATACATTTTGGAAGGAAACAGAAAGAATCATTTAACAGTGTGGGAATCCAGAATGCAGAGAATATTTCTCTGCCTGTCTTGAAGAACTTAACCCCCCTGAACAATACTGTTTTTGACCTTTATCCAAGGAGAAAGTTGCCTATGTAAGAATGTCACAGGGTGACGAATTTAGAGGTTTTGGGTTTGTTAATATAGTAAATAGATAAATGGTGAGGACTCCAAGATGGAGGATAATTGTAGTTTTTAAGCCTTCTTTATTCTCCTTCAGTCCCCCATATTTTGTAGTAAAAGTAGTATAGGATGATTGGGTAGAAAGTGCCGCAGTTCCTGTCTACATGACAAAGTGAGTTACTGAACATTGGTGGAAAAGTAAAAATACCTTTCATTTCAAGCTTCTATTGGATAATTTACCTTTAAAAGAGCTGTAAAATCTTGATACTGCATCATTCCTAGCATTCTCTGCTTTTGTGCTATGTCTGCATTATTCTGGTAGCTATCTTGCTGATAAGACTTAAATAAATAACTTCTGAAAAGCAATTAATGCTGGACTGTCCCGCTCATCTCCTGAGTTTTTGGCAAGGACTCTAAAATCCTCTCCTATCAGAAGAGGCCTAATTAAGACACAAAACGTGTCAAACAGGATAAAGAATTGTTGAATTAATAGACACAGCTGTGTATGTCTTCTGTTGAAAAGAGAGACACAAAGCAGATATTGTGCTATATTGCAATGTTTTCTGCATACAGCTATTTCTGAATAACTTCCTGTCATTTAATTTGAGAGGATTATATATCTCTTATATAAATTTGCAATACTTGGCATGTGTTAGAGAAATAACTTGGCTTTTATACCCCTTTCATTTGTTTTGCATTTCTTGTTCTTTAAAATCCTTTTTTATTCAGCATTTCTCCTTAATGTTTCACAAGCTAACAGATTTTTGAAATTGCTTATTGTTTCCCAGGTACTTGTCTGTTCCTCGTAATTTATATTCACTAGTTGGTTTACATTTTGTTACTCCAAACTTCCCTCATGTAAATTATGCTGAAAGCAGTATTGATTGGAATTGTATTGATCAGTGAACTTTGCTGAACTAACTTTACATTAAACACTGAAACAGACTTTCAGGGGATACTAATTGATAGTTTTGTCAAGTAAAGTAGAAATATTTCAACTTTATATAAACTAAGAGTTTGGACAGAAAGAGATTTTCTATCATTTTCTGTAGATTTCATGGTGTTGTTAGGTTCCTTTTTTATTAAATGTAATAGTGTCTATCAAAATATAGTAATGTCCATCAAAATTAAATGTAAAATTCCAAAGCAGCTACTGGATTAAATTATATAACTAGCTGTAACAGAAATGGTAACCTTACTCTATTGTACAAGACGTTATCTGAGGAGACATTATTAACAGCGCTGTATTTAAGGGTAGTAGCACTGAGGTCTTAGTCAAAAATTTTAGATATGCACTGGAACATCAAACCAAAGGTAGTATAATGGACATAAACGATGAAGAATATCAGAACTGAAAAGGGTAAAGTTAGGAAAAGAATGGGTTGATGTGCTAAATTTAAAAACTAAATGCTGTAGAACTCATGTGAAAAATCAGCTCTATTATTCTCTGTTCTGTTATTCAGTTCAGATTTATGCAATTTGTATTTGAATAGTTGTAAAGAGTTTAGTAATTTCCTTTTCAGAAGATGTTCATTCCATATTACAGCTGTATAAATCCAGTAAGGATTCTTTGCTGTAAACACAGTGCCTATTGAATGACAACTTGAAGAAGGAAGAAGTCTCAGCACACCTATATATATGTTTGGGAGGAGGAATTATTTTTATGTGGGTTTAATCACATGTGGGTTTGCACAGTCCCTCCTCATGTTAAATCTCTGGGGTTTCTTGCCTGTGCACTTTTTAGTGGGTGAATACAACTTTTTTTCTTTGGGTCATATTTTCAGTACCATGTTGTTCATGATGACTGAACTTGCTGTTTCATTTCCTGAGGCCAGATATGTATACCAGCTGCAAGTTTTCAGAAGTCTGCTTCTTCTCCTTTACTCATTGATGGGAACTGACAATTGCATCTTTTCCCTAATGGATCATTGATTCTACACTGCCAAGAGTCTGCCAAAAAGATGCTAGGTTCCTTTGGTTTTTTTACAATTAGTGCATTAAAAAATCAGAATAAATAGATGCCAAGGGCCTGATTCTCTAGATGCTAAGTGTGCAGAAACCAAATAAAATAGACCAGCACTGCTAATATTTTGTGGGCTGTTAAACTTAGAATTGGCTGGGCACTGAAGTCTACTTAAGTAGTCATAACCTTCTGTAGTCACATACATCCTGACAATGGGATTTTTATTTCAACTGTTAATAAATCAAGCCTGGACCACAAGGTTATAGACACTGTTCTCAGTAAATCATAGTTATAAAATGGCTTAGGTTGTAAGGGACCTAAAGATCATAGTTCCCATCCACTTGCCTTGGTCCAGGGACACCTTCCACTAGATCAGGTTGCTCAAAGCCTCATCCAACTTGGCCTTGAGCACTTCCAGGGATGGGGCATCCACAGCTTCTCTCAGCAACCTGTTCAGTGTCTCAGCACTCTCAGCGTAAATAATTTCTTCCTAGTATCTCATCTAACCCTACACTCTTTCAGTTTCAATCCATTCCCCCTTGTCCTATCACTATATGCCCTTGTGAAAAGTCTCTCTCCATCTTTCTTTACCCTTTAGGTATTGGAGTCCACAATTACGCCATTCCAAAGCCTTCTCTTCTCTGGGCTGAAAGATTAAAATTCTCTCAGCCTCTCCTTGTAGGAGAGATGCTTCATCCCTCTAATCATTGTGGTGACTTCCTCTGGACTTTCTCCAACAGCTCCATGTCCTTCCTGTGCTGGGGCTGCAGAGCTGGATGCAGCACTGCAGGTGGGAGCACACCAGAGTAGAGGAGCAGAATCCCCTCCCTCTCCTGCTGCCCACGGGGCTTTGGATGCAGCCCAGGACGTGGGTGGCTTTCTGGGCCAATTGTACACTCCTGGCTCATGTCCAGCCTTTCACCCACCAGCCGCCCCTAAATCCTTCTCGGCAGGACCGCTCTTGATTTGTTCATCAGCCTGTATTAATGCCAGGGGTTGCCCTGACCCAGGTGCAGTGCTTTGCATGAAGTCTTATTAGACCTCATGAGATTGCCATAGGCCCAGTTGTTGAGCTTGTCCAGGTCCCTCTGGATGCCATCCCATCCTTCAGGCATGTCAGCTGCATCCTTAGCTTGGTGTCGTCTGCAAACTTGCTGAGGGTGCACTCAATACCTTCATCTGTGTCTTTAATGAAGATATTAAATAACACTTGCCCCAGTATGGACCCCTGAGGGACACCACTTGTCACTGATCGTCATCATCACTGTGATCACTACTCTCTGGATACATCCACGCAACTAATTCCTTATCTACCTAATAGTCCACCCATCAAATCCAATCTCCCTCCAGTCTGGTGGGATACTCTGTCAAAGGCTTTACAGACGTCCGGATAAATGGCATCTGTAGCCCTTTTCTTGTGCACTGATGTAGTCACCCCATCACAGAAGGCCACTGGGTTGATCAGACAGGAACGGTGCTTGGTGAGGCTGTGCTGGCTGTCCCAAATCACCTCCCTGTCCCCCATATGCCTTAGCACAGCTTCTAGGAAGATCTGTTCCATGATCTTCCCAGCACAGAGGTGAGACGGTCAGTAGTTCCCAGGGTCCTCCTTTCTCTCCTTTTTAAAGATGGGTACGTTTCCCTTTTTTTCAGTCACCTGGGACTTAACCTGACTGCCATGACTTTGTAAATATCATGGACCGTGGCTTAGCAACTACATCAGCCAATTCTCTCAGGACTCTCTAATGCATCTCACTGGGTCACACAGATTTGCGTATGTCCACGCTCCTCAGGTAATCATGAACCTCATCTTTAACAACCAAATACTTTGCACAACTACTAAAGGTCAGGTAAATAATAATTTTCTTGATGTCCCCCTAAATTCCCAGTTTCCCCCTGCTGCCTGTTCCCACTTCCCCCTCTCCTCCCCACCCAGTCTGAAACACAGTGTTCAGGTAATGCCCAAATACAAAATACATAATGTAAGTGTCACTGAGTATGGAGAACAGTTGTATCTGAAAAAGGTTGGATTTCAGCAAAAGCTTATCTGGTGATCAGCTTAATGCTTATATGATTTTTCCCAAATGTAATAGTTAATGCAGAATTAAATTAAATCAGGTAGGAGTAGTTGAAACTCAGGTTGGATACTATTATAATACATATATATATACACACACATATATATACACACTGTAATTATTTGTAGCATACTTTATCTAGATAACCTGATAATTTTGGGTTTTGATCACTAATAAATTTCACAGATTTTCTAGATTAAAAATGGCCATTGTGAAAAACGAGGTCCACTCTCCTGTTAGGATTGAAAAGTTTAATAAAGGACAATAAGGGACAAAGATAATAAAGCAAAAGTCACAGCGCTGGGTGCCTTGGCGCTCTGCCAAGAGCACACCCGCTATCCTGGGAACTCCCTTTACATACACATCGACTTATTACATATTCATAAACAATTATACATATTCAACACCTTTTCCAGGAACAGTTCTCCTCTTCCCAAAATCAGCTGATCGCTGTGGAGATAGGCCTCTTGGCAACGCATATTCAACACCCTTTCCAGGAACAGTTCTCCTCTTCCCAAAATCAGCTGATTGCTGTGGAGATAGGCCTCTTGGCGACGCATATTCAACACCCTTTCCAGGAACAGTTCTCCTCTTCCCAAAATCAGCTGATTGCTGTGGAGATAGGCCTCTTGGCGACGCATATTCAACACCCTTTCCAGGAACAGTTCTCCTCTTCCCAAAATCAGCTGATTGCTGTGGAGATAGGCCTCTTGGCGACGCATATTCAACACCCTTTCCAGGAACAGTTCTCCTCTTCCCAAAATCAGCTGATTGCTGTGGAGATAGGCCTCTTGGCGACGCATATTCAACACCCTTTCCAGGAACAGTTCTCCTCTTCCCAAAATCAGCTGATTGCTGTGGAGATAGGCCTCTTGGCAACGCATAGTCAACACCCTTTCCAGGAACAGTTCTCCTCTTCCCAAAATCAGCTGATCGCTGTGGAGATAGGCCTCTTGGCAATGCATATTCAACACCCTTTCCAGGAACAGTTCTCCTCTTCCCAAAATCAGCCAATTGCTGTGGAGATAAGCCTCTTGGTGATGAATATTATCTTATTTGCCTGTCCAAGCAAATAGTTCATAAACATAGCTATTTCTAAGTTTTTGGTTGAATAAAAAAAGTATTAAAACCCACATCTTCACAACCAAGCTACCTTAAGTAGCATCTACTTTGTAATAAAGCTAATATACATATATATATATATATATATATATATATGTATATATATATATATATATATGTGTATATATATATATAATGTTTATTTGTGGCAAAGCCATTACTTTTAACATTACTTATTTTAACATTTGCAGAAAGCCAATATCATAGCCTCTATTTACCACAATTCCCCCTCTTCTATTTTTACAAATCATTTGGCTTGAGCAATAATTCTTGTTTTCTGACTTTCATCATTTGCTCATTTTTTTCACAAATCAATTTGCTTCTTCAAAAGGATCTCCCTTATTATTTTGTTTCCTTAACACCATTATCTTTTGTGCCGTTCCAGATGTAGCTAATTTGGGGTCCACAGGCATTGTGACTACTTGTATACCGTGGACTATGCTGGTGATTAGTTGAATAAAACAGGGGATCAAGCAAGGAAGAAATGTCAAACCAGCTGTAGCGCATAAAAGGGAGAAGCCTAGCTTCTTCCACCATTCTATTCCCAATATATTATCCCACCAGCTAGCCTTTAACATTGATTCCCATTTTTGGACCGGTACATGGGCTATTTTTCTGATATCTTTGGCTATATCTAGGAGGGCATCCCCGTGGTCATCTATTTTCAAACAACAATCTGATGTATTAAATTTTCCACAAACACCCCCTTCCTCAGCTAATAAATAGTCCAAGGCCAACCTGTTTTGATATACTGCAGCTCGGGTTTGGCTTTGTTGACTTGATAACAATTCTAGTGCTTGAGCAGTCTTGTTTGTTATTATTTCCACAACTGCTTGGAGTCTTATAATACAATTCAGCATATAAATTGGGGTTCGATATCCCCAACTCCCATCTTGTGCCCAGGTGGCTGGCCCATATGTTTCCAGTATGCGTTCAGGTGGCCATTCTTCATTTCCCCATTTCTGATATCCCCCAATCAATTCCCTTTTATTCCTTTTCAAGTCCTCATAAACTGGTACTCCTAATTGATCTCCATCTGATCCTGGTAAAAGGAAAAATCCTGGCTCCGTAGAGTACAATTCCCTTTCCATCGTGGGGGGACTTTTGGGTATGCTCTTTTCCCACATATCCAGAATAAGCCATCTGGTGCTTTCCAATAATCCTTTCTCTGTTCATTTATATTCTCCCAAAATTTTGATATTGCTCGGATTCCAAAATAAGGACTCTTGCCTGTATCATTGCATTGAAAAAGTTTGGTTTCATTATTATACTTGCAATTTTTCCCTCCTGTTTTTCTCTTGGTCCAATACAGAGTTGGTTTTTTTGGGATCCACCATGTAGAAGTTCTATTACTAGCTTTATACCTCTTGCAGGGAGTATTTCTTACTTCACTGAGAAAATTCTTTCCAGTGCGCCCGAGACATTCTTCTCCTATTACTGCTGAACTTAGAATCTACCCTTCTGGTCGGTTTTCCCCCCTTATATTTGTCCAGTTCCATTTAAAGAGTTCAACCAGGCCTAAGCTACTGCCTTTCCATGGCCATTCCTCTGTCATTAAGGCCCCTCCACAGACCCAACAGTTGGTTATGTTTAGTTCCTTACTTATTCTTTCCCCCAATTCCACAAACAGATTTTTTCCAAATCTCGAGATACCGATTTCCTTTTTCAATTGCTGTTTAAGTTTTGTATATAAATCTTGGCGTGGGGTTATCACAGAATTCGATTGCTGTGTTATCTTAGCCTTTTCATTTACTACTTGTTCTTTTACCAAATCTTGGACCCTACCATTAAAGGAAAATGTGAAACAAACCCATCTTTCTCCTTTTGGACATTAATTTCTTTTAAGTTTTCTGCAGTCCAGTATTTTTTCCCATCATGCGTACAGGTACTTAGTTTGGAAGGGTTGTAACAGTGACTGTTAACGTGAGTGTGTGTAATAAAAAAGGAACCTCGGTTTCTTTCCGTGTAAAGTTTCCAGTAGCACTTGTGACATGATTTTGCTGGTATCCCGAAAGATGAGAAACAAAAAACAAGGAGGAGGAATACTAGAGGTCTGGTATGACTTATACCCCCATCTCCCATGCCTATTGGGTTGCTACCCACAGCAGGTGTATATGATCTTCTTGGCGGCGAGTTATAGTTGCCAATCCGATCTTGCCCTCTATTTCCTCGTTACCTCCTTTGCTCTTTTCCAGGCAAATCAGTTGTTAATTTTCTCACCGTTCCTCAGGCACCTCCCATTCAACAGGCACTAGTGATTCCCATCTACAAGGCAAAGTTATAATCTTAGGGAATAAATTTGTTATCTAACACCCCATACAATGGGGGTGTTGTTTGTGAATTGCAGTACCAATTTTTACAATTTATGTATTTACATTTAACTCAGCCAGCATGATAGAGGTTGTGATATCTCGAGATTAGGATACAGTCTATTAGAACATGAAGACTTTTTTAGTTGGATTATTCAATACCACCCAGTCCTCATTTAAGAGTCAATTTGATATCACTCGGCTTAGATGTTATAGTCCATTCCTTTGGTTCTTCCACTGGTCCTTTTATTCTGCTGGCGTGGATCCACCCTCTTTCCCTGGTTCGGATCGCTGCCTCAGTCGTCAGCAGTACTTGAAAAGGACCTTCCCATTGTGGAGTTAAAGATTGCTCTTTCCATGTTTTTACTAGTACCCATTCCCCTGGATGGATATTATGGATTTTAAAGTCTAAAGGTGTGGTTTGAGGGATTATCCCTTTCATAAGTAGCATTTTCATGTTGGGTGGTCAGGAGGGATATTTTCCTCATTAATTAAAGCATATCCTGACATCCTTTTTCCTTGTAAGCATCCAGATGAACCATCAACATATATTTTTTTCCCTTCTGGGAGGACCTGTTTTGCTAGGTCTTCCCGAATTTTAGTTTGATATTGTATGATTTCTAAACAATTATGTGTTAAGTCACTCTCTAGTTCCCCGTATAAGAATTGAGCTGGGTTCAAGCTTTTATTTACTTCCAGTGTCAAGTCATCACTATCTGTCAGAATTGCTTCATATTTTAGCATCCTAGAATCTGTTAACCATTTTTCAGCTTTTTGATTTAGCACATTTCGGACTGCATGAGGTGTGTACACAATTAGTTTACTGCCAAAAGTAAGTTCACAGCCCTCTTTTACTAGAATAGCTGTAGTTGCTATAGCTTGAATACATATTGGCCAGCCCTGGCTTACTGGATTCAGCAATTTAGACAAATAAGCCACTGGCCTTTTCACTCCTGCCCATTTCTGGACCAAAACTCCATGAGCTACTCCATTTTCCACATTCACATACAGATGAAAGGGTTTGGGTTTTTTTGGTTTTGGTTTTGGTTTTGGTTTTTTTTTTGATGAGGGAAAGCTTAAAGCTGATACTGAGGCTAATTTTAACTTTAATTCTTTAAATTTATTGTCATCCTCTCTGGTCCATTTTATATTGTCCTCCTCTGTTAATTTTTCATATAGAAATTTTACTGTCTGTGAATACCCTTTGATCCATAGTTTGCAATATCCCAACAATTCAAGCAGTCTTTTAACTTCCTTCTTTGAGGAAGGAGGGGGAAGGGATAGAATCCCTGCAATTCTTTTAGGATTAAGTTTTCGGCTACCTTTACTTAATTTGTATTTCAGGAGGAGTGGGGAAGGTCTGCAATATTCTTTTTAAGTTTGCCCAAATGTATTTGGAGACTCAGTAAATCCCTGTGGTAATTTTGTCCATCTTAATTGCTGTTTTCTCCCAGTACTTGGATATACTTTGTCTGATTCTGTAAACTGTAGTTTTCCTTTTGATACCCTTAATTCTTTTTCCCCAAGAAAATTCAACAGTTTTATGGTAGCCTCCCTAACTTTAACTTCATCTTCTCCTGATAATAAAAGGTCATCCACATACTGGATCTACAACACTAAACCACTGATGCTGAGGTGGGACTTCCTTAACAAGATATAGGGGTTGGGTCCGGGTTCTCTTGTTAACTTCTCTTAAGTCTTGTACCAATCTGTATGTCCCATTCAGATTTTTTCACTGAGAGAACAGGGGTGTTATGAGGAGACATGGAAGGTTTTAATGTCTCATCTTTTATCAACTCCTTTATTACTGGCTTTAAGCCTCCCCTTCCTTCTAAGGATATAGGGTACTGACGTACACATATGGGACATTCTTCTCTCTCAGTTGTGATGCTTATGGGGTCAATATTTAATCTTCCCCTATTTCCTTCCCCATCGCAAACCTCTTTGTTAATTCTTTCCTCATCTTCTTGGCCAAGTTTTAACACTTTAGCTGTCATCTTCCCTTCTTCTGGTATGACCCCTATTTGCACTTGCAAATCCCTTCCCAATAAGTTGCAACCTGCCCTAGGAACTAGTAAAACATCTCCCATTCCTATTCTGGTTTCCCCTTTAATTGCCACATTTTTAATGACAGGAACTTGAAACCCTTCCACTTTTGCTCCTGTCACCTTTACAGTGTCACTACTCAAATCACACCCTCTTGGAATATTTATTACACAAGTTCTTTCTGCTCCTGTATCAACTATAAATTCAAATACCTCCTCTTGGGGGCCTACTTTTAAAGTTATCACAGGCTCAAGATGGTATTTATCCCCCAGAAAATAGAGCCCATGACCTCCCTATTCTTCTTCTGGGTGTATATCTTGAAATATCTTCAGGTTCCTTTTTAGATGATGGCATTCCCTTTTATAGTGCCCTCTTTTCCCACAATAAAAACAGGTATTTGTCACTTGTTCCTGGGATTTTAATGGTACTGAAATTTTATGTTTTCCCTTTTCTCTATCTCTGAAACCGGATTTCTGGGTGTGGTATTTGGGGGCATCAGGTTTTCCTGGGAGTTATTTTCCCGCATAGTGGCTACCATAATTTTTGCTTTTACCTTGGCTTTTTCCTCATCTCTTCGTACATAAACCTTTTGAGCTTCCCTTGATAATTCATTTAGTGCCCGCTCGTGCCAATCATCTATTTTTTCCAGTTTTTTTCTAATATCTGGCCAGGCATGGGTGACAAAGTTAACTCTCAGTAGAGCTTGCTCAGCTATACTCTCAGGGTCAATTCCGGAGTATTGTTTCATATTTTTCCAGAGTCTTTCTAACCATTCCGTTGGACTCTCCTCTTTCCCTTGTTGCCCATCAAAAGCCTTGCTGACATTTTGCCCTCGGGGGGCTGCCTCTTTTATTCCTTTGATTATCAGATTATGATAATCATTCATATGTGCCCGCCCCACCTCTTCATTATGGTTCCAGTTAGGAGGCGCTATTGGCATTTTCTGGTCCCCAGGTGGACCCTGTTGGTTCTCTCTTTCCCAAATCCTCATTCCAGCAGCTCTAATCATCTGGCATTCTTCTTGGGAAAATATTATATTCATTATAGACTGCATTTCTTCCCAAGTAAAAATATTGGGACCTAAGAATTGATTTAATTGTTCTGCTGTACCTATGGGGTCTTCTAACAATCCTTTAATTTCCTTTTTAAAATTCCTGACTTCTGTAAAAGTCAAAGGAACATTTACAAATCCCATCCCCCCTTGGGCCCCTCCCATCAGTACTTCTCATAATGAGAATAAATTGATTTCTTGATCCCAACCTTTCTGTTCCTCAATCATCATCACTTTAGAGGAAGCCTTTCCTCTTTGTTTTGGAGTAGTGGCAGGAGAGGAATTATCGAACTGCCTCTGGGTTTTAACTGAGTTTCCCCTAGTATTCTGGTATGGTGCTCCTTCCCCAAGAGAGGAGGATATTGGAATCACTGAAATCTGCGGTAAAGCCGGATTACAACCGGGGAAGGGACAGGAGTTGTCAGCGAGGCCTCCAGTGAAGGAGGGGCTGTGCACAGGGCAGGGTCAGAGACAGAAGCCATACCCTGCTCAGGCACAGCAGGAGCGGAGGCGGAAGCCATACCCTGCACAGGCACTGCAGGAGCGGAGGCAGGAGCCATAACCTGCACAGGCACTGCAGGAGCGGGGGCAGGGGCCATAACCTGCACAGGCACTGCAGGAGCCATAACCTGCACAGGCACTGCAGGGGAGGGAGCAGGAGCCAAAGCCTGCTCAGTATTGTACGGGGTGGGGGGCAATACTTCCAAGGGGTCCCAGCCCTTTTCTTTCTTTTCCTTTGCTCGTTTTGTCTCTGGGGTCCATTTTTTTTTTCCGCCCCCCTTGAACTCAACTTACTGGTTCTTTGTCCCATTATTTGCTCAATATCTTAAAATGGTACCTGTTCCCCCCCATTTTTGCTCTAACCTGCCCCTCTGGCAACTGAAACACCCCCTCCCCTCACAGCCCAGAAAACCTTTTTTTTCTTTTACAATATATTAATA
Organism: Monarcha castaneiventris obscurior; assembly: GCA_026261815.1. Classification (NCBI taxonomy): domain Eukaryota; kingdom Metazoa; phylum Chordata; class Aves; order Passeriformes; family Monarchidae; genus Monarcha; species Monarcha castaneiventris. Next base: position 265,486 of record JAMPIT010000515.1, on the reverse strand, counting down.
TAATATAATCCACCTCCCTCCAGATATTAAAGTCAGATTTTAAATCAACAGTCAATATTACATGTATTTCCATTCACTCTTACTCACTCACTTTTATTCCTTTAATATGTCTTACTCATTTTCACTCACAATAAGACAGCACAATGGTAAGGTACCTTGATTTTAAAATCACTTGTTAGTAATTACCCATGGGTATTATTTTCAAATAAAATGATAAAATCCCAAATGTTGTTGGCCAACCCCAGATTGTCTTGGGGTATATGCCACACTTTCCACGTAGAGTAATATTTTTCTAGCCTCTGTGTGTTCCAGCCCTCAATCCAGCAAACTTTTTTTTTTTTTTTTAAATGTAGGGGATCCTTACTTTTGCCCCCTTGTTTCCTAGTGGATTGTGCCAGGAAACCCTTTGCTCCCTTTTCCTAGGGGTCCCACCCCTCTTTGAGACTCAGTCCCAGTTACCCTAGGGGGTCTTTCACTCCGTTTTATCTTTCGCTTTGTCTCATCGCTGGCCACTTTTCTCGCGAAAAGACAGAACCGCAGCTCTCAGAGACTTCGCACTTGCTTCACAGGTCTGGGGTAACCAGCCCACGTCTCATTCACACACCAGTCAACCCCCCTGTATCCACCCCCCCGGAAATACTCACAATCCCTTTTCTTGTCCGGGTCTTCGTGCACGAGAATTTGTGGGGCTTAGATGCCGTGGTCTTTTTAGGGAGTCTTTTTCCCTTCCTTTTGCTTTTTTTGTCCCTTTCTTGTCCACGGGCAACCTGCAACCACCGATTCACACTGGAAGAAGCGGAGCAGGACTGCCGAACTCGGCGAGGCGCGCTTCCCCCGCTCAGGATCTCCCAGGGTCTCGGAGGCGAGGTGTTGATCCAGGACGAGTCCCTAGTTGTGAAAAACGAGGTCCACTCTCCTGTTAGGATTGAAAAGTTTAATAAAGGACAATAAGGGACAAAGATAATAAAGCAAAAGTCACAGCGCTGGGTGCCTTGGTGCTCTGCCAAGAGCACACCTGCTATCCTGGGGACTCCCTTTACATACACATCGACTTATTACATATTCATAAACAATTATACATATTCAACACCTTTTCCAGGAACAGTTCTCCTCTTCCCAAAATCAGCTGATCGCTGTGGAGATAGGCCTCTTGGCAACACATATTCAACACCCTTTCCAGGAACAGTTCTCCTCTTCCCAAAATCACTGATTGCTGTGGAGATGAGCCTCTTGGCGATGAATATTATCTTATTTGCCAGTCCAAGCAAATAGTTCATAAGCATAGCTATTTCTAAGTTTTTGGTTGAATAAAAAAAGTATTAAAACCCACATCTTCACAACCAAGCTACCTTAAGTAGCATCTACTTTGTAATAAAGCTAATATATATATATATATAACATTTATTTGTGGCAAAGCCATTACTTTTAACATTACTTATTTTAACATTTGCAGAAAGCCAATATTATAGCCTCTATTTATCACACTATACTTGGACAGGAGAATCAGCATTACAATGCTCTGTTATATTACAAATTATTTACATCTCATTTGATTATTGTACAATTCTAAACATTCTTATCTTCAACTTCCATATATGTTGACTTAGAATTATGATTAATCTTTTTCTCACTTGAATATAAACCAGAGTCATGTGCACACTTCCACTACCAAGAATACCTTCAAAAGATTGCTGTAGAAACACTGAGGTTATCATGCACTTTTTGCAAAGGTACTTCGTAAGCAGTATTTATTTGTTACCCTCTCCTCAACTTACCTAATTTTCTTAGAATTTACAATAGAATGCCCTAAACTAGTAATTGCAATTAGAGCACAAAAGTATTTTTAAAAAGAGGAGCTTGAAAATAAACTGATGCATGTTTGCTGAAGGAGTGTCTCAGTTTAAAGACAAATTTTAGGAGAAAACGCTCTGGAAGGAGTGTTTCCTCCAAAGAGAAGGGCTTCGGTAATCCCTTTTTTGCCAATGAGAAGTGAATACTGGTGAGAAAAGTGGAAAAAAAAAAAAAAAAGTAAAACTGTTTATTACCAAAGCAAGATACCCAAAAGGCACAGGACAGAAAAATTGAGCCTTACACCCCACCCCCCACCCAGCCGCGTGGCCAGGAGGCAAAGATGGAGGCTACTCCCTTTGTCTCAGGGAAGGGAGGAAAAGAGTCCATGCAGCAGCTCAGGCAGAAAGCAGATAGGAACCTGTTGGGCTTCTGGCGTAGGTCTGCTCTTCACAGCAGCTGAAACTGGTGGGTTTTAGTGTCCTTTCCTTTGCTGGCTTGGTCTTTCCTGGGCTTCAGACCGGCCAGGGCCGCCCCCGCAGGCTCCCCAGACCTGGAAAAAAAAAACCAAACCAAGCCAAAACAGTTCAAGGGAAAAAATACCAAACAAACAAAAAAAACAAACCAAAAACAAACAAACAAAAACAACGGAAGACTCTGTGCTGGAGTACCAGGGGAAAGGTGGGGAAAGAAAAAAAAGAAGGAAAAAAAAGAAGCTTCTTGCCTAAGCAAGTAAAAAACAGAATCCAGCAAAGGCAACGAAGCAACAATCCCTGTCACAGCTGAAGCACGCCGGAGATCTTTTAATAATACGCGCGCCGGGGTTCTCAGGCTCCGGCCCCGTCCCCTGGTTCATATTAACGGTACAGCAGCCATTTCTGGGCATACCACAGACAATTAGGGAATAAAGTATCATCGTAAAATCACCCCAAGACAAGGAGACATCTACTTTAATTTGTTCTAAACCACAGACTTTATTCAAGTTTTCTCTTGTTTTCAGGGCTGGGTTTTTTTCAGTCAGGCACATCTATGTACCAGAAGTAATTTAATTCTTTATAAAAGTTTTATTTCAAAGGCAGGTTTTGTAAACCTAGCTAGAAAACAAAATCCATAGTCATTTGTCCTGACATAGTCTATGTGAAAAATTATTTCAATCCTTATTTTGAAGACTGAAAGCTTAATTTCTAATATTTAAGGAAGTAACAGTCAGAGGTGGAGTGATCTCTGGGGTGTAAGTTTTTCTAGTTACTAGACATTTGCCTCTGTTGTATACTGAAAATTAGAATCTCTTGGAATGTTTATTAATATCCATTAAATTGTGTCACTAGAAGAGCAAAAGGGCTGACTAATCTTAAAACTATAAATAAAGATCATTCCCTTGAAAACAGATTATATTGAAATTTACACTGGCACTACGTTAATAAGCTGATGGTAAAAGTGAAACAACTTGCAGTTAGAGTATTATAGATCATTGTCACAAGCAGAGTATTGCTAAATTGTTCTATTTCATAACGAACAGGTTTAAAAAAACCTGTTAATGTTCTAAAATGATAAATATTCATTTTAAGCCCAAGATATGCTGACAATGCCACATTATCTTGCAGAATGGTGTTAACTGGTATAACCTAATATTCAGAGAACAGATCTGTGTATAATTTCATAGTGGGTTTCCTAGGAATGAGTTTAATTATATGTTTTATATAATCATGTGGCATGTATTTCAGAATGTGTGAGAGAACCCTGACAGTTTTTGAGGATTCAAAGTTTTCAGAAGATCACTGGAATTTTATGATGATGTGGTGACACATCACATACACTGTACTCACTAGCTTACTAGCTTCTTTCAGAACTGTCCTATAGTATAAAACTGGCATCCAAGTTCAGCATAAGCAAGTTGTTCAATTTAGAGATTATTTTTCTGGCTGCGAGAATCCAGCGTCCACCCACACCCACATAACTTGCTATTGAATTTAACATTTCAACCTTTTCGTGCTGAAGTTATTTCTCTTACTTTCTTCTACATGGTGAAGGATGATGCCATCCTCCTTAAAGACCCATATGCTTCATGTTGGCAGGTACCTAGATATAGATGAGGTGTTATTTCATCTTAAATCTTCTTCAGCTTCAGTGGAATTATTCTGATTAAGTCTTTTAACATCTGGTTCAATTGCTTGACATGTTGCAGTTTTTCTTAATTGAACAAATCATCTTGTTAGTTAATCAAATTCAGACAAGTGTGCTTGTATTCATCAGGACAAAATTTCTGTATTTCTAAAGATATGTTTTGTAATTGATGTGTTTTCAAATATGAAATAAATGTTACTATGCCATGGGGATAGCATTTATTTTTTATTAATCTCGCAATAGCTTCAGAAAATGCACTATGCTTTTCATATAATAACACAGCTGCAGACTGGTTGGCACACTGATGTGGAAAACTGATGTGTGAAACCTTCCTAAGAATGCTTATCAAATGCATGTGAGACTAAAATTTGGTTTTTTAGTATTCAAGAAGGGAAGAATAAGAAAACTAATTGACCATAGATCTTTCCTTAAGCCCAATTCCAAGAATCCCATTAATATTACGGAAGTCCTGCCCTGTATCAGGAAAAGTGTGGCCAACAGGACCAGGGAAGTCATTCTTCCCCTTTACTTGGCACTGGTGAGGCTACACCTTGAGTGCTGTGTCCTGTTCTGGCCCCCCCTAATTTAGGAAGGATGTTGAGATGCTCAAATGTGTCCAGAGAAGGGCAACAAGGCTGGTGAAGGGCCTGGAAAACAAGCCCTCTGAGGCATGGCTGAGGGAGCTGGGGTTGTTTAGCCTGGAGAAAAGGAGGCTCAGGGGAGACCTTATCACTCGCTATAACTCCCTGAATGGAGGTTGTAGTCAGGTGAGGGTTGGTCTCTTCTCCCAGGCAACCACTGACAGGACGAGAGGACACAGTTTTAAGCTGCACCAGGGAAGTTGAGGCTGAACATTAGGAAAAACAGAAAGGCTGGACACAGAAAGTGTGATTAGGCACTGGAATGGGCTGCCCAGGGAGATGGTGGAGTCACCATCCCTGGAGGTGTTTAAAAAAGACTGGATGTGACACTTAATGCCATGGTTTAGTTGATAAGGTGGTGTTAGGTCAGTGGTTGGACTCAATGATCTTGAAGGTCTTTTCCAACCTAGTTAATTCAGTGATTCTGTGAAGTCTAAAAGTGAAGATATATTCAGTTTTGCTGAGAATGTGAGAGTTCTTGAATAATCTAAGTGATTCATTATTACATCACTGTATTTACAAACTTACCCTTTCCCACTTGAATTGCACTTTGTTGATTTAAGTTACACAAGTTCTCAATGTAGAAATTGAGGTGACCTAAACAGATGGCCTGATCTGAGGGTTTGCTGGTTATCACATAGTTTCAGAGTTTAATTTCACTGTATTCAAATATATGGGTACTGTTCTCGGACACAATGCAGAGTCAGAGCTTGATATCAGAGATAATATTGCCCAGAACAGAAAACTTTTAAGACCTAATAGTTAATAACTATGTCTTGTATCTTCATTCCTTTTTTGAAAAAAAAATACCTTCTAATAGTGTTACAACCCATCCCTGAAGGCCGGCTAACTGAGGTTCTTGTTAATCCCTTGGGGTGGATTAGAGTGAAAGAGCATTGAATGACTGGTTTTTATGTATATATATTTTATATATATATAAATTATGTATTATTTTATCTATTTTATATATATAATTATATAATATATATATTTTATATATATATTAGAACAATTTGGTTGCAATGGAAAGGAGGTATTTAGCTATTTTGGTTATTATAATCTATAGTAATATAACAATATAAAAGTATAAAGCTATGATTTAAGAAAATGTCTGAGGAGAAGAAAGAAAGGATAAGAATAGATAATGGAGAGAAAAGGTATCACTACCTGTGGATCCAGTGACGAGACTTGGTTGTTGCAATTTCAATATCTGTTGTTAAAAGTGACAGTCACTGTCTTGATCCGTCGGGGGTGGGGGAAGCCCATGAAACACAGATTTCAATGGTTTAAGATGCATTCACGTTCAGGTGGGAATGCCAAGCCCCCTCCCCTGGGGGGAGTTTTAACACTGTGGATCATGCACAGTCCTCTGGTGGAAGACCCCAGAAATAAGTAGGGGGGCACTTCGATGTCATTGGTGGTTACAGGTGACGTCTGTCCCAAAACTTGGGGCGATACATCTATAAACAGTGGCTTCATTTCCCACAGTTTGCCACAGTGGGAATTTTTGATGTATTAATGAGGATGTGCTAACGAGATCTCACCTCTGCCAGGCCTGGAATTAGAACTTTCCTGTTGCAAGTTCCTCCCTTCTGTGCTTATCTCTAGTTTCTGCTGTGGTGGCTTTTCTTACGGCAAGTTCCCTCTGTGGCTTTGACAGTGTTTGAGACAGGCAGCTGTGCTCTTTAAGTCCTTACAAACAGTTCTGAGGGTTTGATTTGATTTGTGACTCACTGTGGTAAATTGGTTGTTGGCTTTTGGCTCCACCTCTCTGCACAGTGTGTCACAGAAGATAATATGAAGGAAAAGGGAAGTGCATGCATAATTTATATTAAATTAAATTTTTTGATTCTGGAAATCTAGTTTATACAAATTGCTATTTATCAGGCAATAGAGCAAAACATAGGCCAACTGAATACCCATGGGGCAGACTGGAATGGACAGATCACTATTAAATGCTCAAGCATTTTGAGGGGGAAAGAGGGTCGTACTTAAAAGTGATTGCTAAAACACAGTGTTACCACCAGCATGTAAATTTTTTTTTGAAACAAAAGCCCAACATATTACCGGCAAAAAGAGATCATCAGGACTAACACACATTTTTCTGTTGCTTAAAAAGGAATGGAAGTGATGACCTTATTGAAACCACCTGACCACTTCAGCAGGTGGAAATTCCTCCTTGACCTCTGTTCATAGGCAAATTAAACTGGGGGTATTCTCTGAAACGTGGCAGGCTGACTACACATAATTTTACTGCTGAGGTAAGGCAGCTCTATTACAGTGATACCTTCTTTAGAATCATATGTAGCTTGTTTTATATCATATGTAGCATATTCTGTGTTCCTGTATTACACAGAATACTTTATATATATTTCAGGTAATTATGAGAATGCTTATATTTATCATGTATTCTAGCACTAGCTAGATTTGATTTCATCCAGTTTCCTTTATAAAATTTGATACAAAAAAAATTTGAACCAAACCTTCCATGTAAATAATGCTAAATTATGGAAGGTCCATAATTTTGGCATATAGATTTTCCTGTAAACCCGTATGTGTTTAGCTGCATAAAAGCTAACTTATTTTTGATCATAGATTATAGAATGGTTGGGGTAGAAAGGAACTTAAATTCCAGTCCCCTGCCATGGCTAGGGAAACCTTCCACTTGGCCAGGATGCTTAAAACTCCATTCAGCTGGACTTGAACTTATGTTTCGATAACATCCAGTTATCTAGTTTTTTTATGAGATTCAAGTCACTGTCATCACTTCTAGTTACTTAAAGTATCATTTAATGTAGAATAATTTTCTTTTTTCATAGGTCTGTCATATTTTGTGAGCTATTGCTAAAGTAGATAGTACTGATATTAGGTAAGACATTTAATTTGCTTTCCTAAGTTTCTTTGCTGAAGTGTGTATTCAAAGTCCGTTAGTGTTAAGATCCCTGCTTAACCTCAAAGTCTTGAATGTCCTAGTAAAATACTACTTACGTGCTGCAAATTTGAGATGTTTTTCCCCTGAGGTACTGCAAGAAAGAAAAAAATAAAATTAAGTTGCAAAATGAAAGGATGATTCACTGTTTGGTCTTTCTCAAAACAACAATTTTAAATGAAAAGTATGTTGCATTAGCATTAATTGTAAAGTTTTTCCTGTTTTTCTGAAATGGAATATGAGATCTGGATCTGTATTTCATTTAACCTCAAGCAATATGTATTGGATTTATTTCATTGTGGATTTTATAAAAACTTTAAAATGTAAGTATTCATTCCAAGTGAAAGTTCCATCTTGAAAATGATAGAATGTTTTTACTCATCCATTGTTATGATTAGGTTTGAGGAGGTTGGTTTTCGCATTTAAATAAAAGTTGTTAATTTGCTTGTTAAGTGTTTTTATAATTGAATAGTTATGAAACTAATTATACTCTTGCTTGTTTGGCTAATCTAAGCTATTTGTTGATCCAGTTGATTTGTCTGTTATCAGGTTAATTGTTAAATCTATCAAGGTCAAGTTAGTAGTTAATCAGTTCATTACGTTCAATAGTAATAAATTCATTGTTAAGACTGTTGTACAAAATGGAGAATTGGGGAATCTTTGAGAATATCTATGATGTAATTGTAAGGGGAGTGTTTAAGGCCTTATTTACATAAAGGGAGCAATCAAGAACTGTCATTGGATGTTCACTGGCCCAGTAGGAAGACCCTAGACAACGGCCGGATGACAACAAGCCAGTAAGAAGATCCTAGACATCGGCGAGCCAATCACACCGCTTTGGTTGGGTGGGGAAAGGGGCGGCCTGGGGGCGGGGGGGGGGGGGGCGTGGTGAGTGGAGGATAAAATATATAGTCCGAGGCTGCGAGAGGAGCCTCCGATCAGATCTGTCCCGGATCAAGCTGTTGGTGCTGCACCCTTTGTTTTGTGTAAGGCAGATTGCCACAGGAGGTCTCTCATTGTCAGCTAAATTTGTTTGCGTTAATAAATTTGCATAAAAAGCTCAATCGTGAGCCAATTTATAACATCCATTAATTAATAACTAGGTTTGATTACACTTGAGCATATTTGTCAGTTCTAGTCTATACTGGGGGAAGGTTTAGGTGAGAAGAAATTACAGAATGAATTAAACTTTACAAAGTTAAAACAGATCTGAATTTTTCTTTCCTCATGTCTTTTTAAAAAACAATTTAAAGGGGAACACTTAAAATGAGTTCTAACAAGCAGAACTGTAACAGGCAAAAAATAACTGTAAATAATCACTCGATACAAAATTGCTAAGTCTCATTAACTCACCAAGAACAGAGGTGCCCAAAGTGGCAGAAATACCCTTTCCAAGATGGCGCCTGCTACAGGAGACCATGTGTAGGGATACAAAGGGAAAAGGTTCTGACCCTCCCCCCAGAATGGCAGCCTTCACAGGCAGTCACATCATCTGAGAGACACAGGGAAAGGATGGGAGCAAACCCTCCTGGCAAGGTAGGGCTTATGGAGCAGTTCTAGTGGTAGATGAGAAGTGCCGGCGTGTGTGGGTCAGCGCTGCCACCCGTCTCTTCCTCCTGCCACCCACCAGACTGCCGATGTTGGCGCTGCTGTCCCCCACACTGTGGGCGTGCTGGGGGGAGGAACTGGTCTGTCAGCACTGACACGGGGTGACTGGCCCCAGGGACCGGCTTGCTTCACACTGCTGATAGGTTTGCAAACTTCGGTCTGAAACAGTTTTTGGTTGCGAAGTGCAGGGATTTTTTGAGTGGCTACTGTTGCAAGCCCAGAAAAAAAAAAAAAAAAAATCGATGCCCAAAGCAACCCCCTCCAAAGCAGAGCCTCCACCTTAGCAAATGCTACCGGCAGAGACAGAGAGCTGACTGCTTCTGGGCTCCAGCTTAAAGAGGGGCCACAGAAACTTCCATCCCCCTGGTTCCGTTTTCTGGCTGCAGGGTCTAAAATAGACAGTGACAATTTTTGGGCACAGATAGATACAGATTACAGTAACATTTTGGGTTGCCCATGACACCTCAGCTTGGTGATTTCTCAAAACTTCATACTTCCGAAGTATTGCTTGCTTTCTTGTATGGTAATCTTTAAGGTAAGAAAATTCTCACACTGTCACTCTTGCTAAATGCATCCCTTTATGTCTCCTGTTCATCACAGACAATCCATCATTTGCAGTGTTTCAATCTGGTAATTTGCTCACTCAGAATCAGCATATCCCATTTCAATGTATAAAACATCTATTTATCTGTGTTAGGAAAAATCAAATTCTATATGTGAGCAAAGGGACATAGTCCAATTTGAAATCTATAAAGGGTGTTGGAATTAATTAAATTTGGATGAACTAAAATATGTTTTCAGGTGCATTGACTAATGTTTTGAGATGATCTCATGCATTTATTCTTTGTATTAGACAGGGCTATGAAGAACTGGAAAGACAGCTTAAAGAAGTCTTTAAGGAAAGGAGCAACATTCTTCATCAACTGTTAAAGACTTCTAAAGAACTTCAGGGAATTAAAGTAAACCTCCAGGTTAGACTCTGTCTCACTTTCTGTAGGATTACTTACCTCAACATTTTCTTATTGGTATCTTTTAATTACAAAAACTTGGGTGTTTCTTTTTTTAAAATCATTAAAGATGTGAATGATTATTTTTTTTGCTGGTGTTGATCTTGTACTTAACATAAACCTGATTTTTTAATGGAAACTTTTATCCTAATGTATTGAGGCCTTTGTCAACTCAATAAAAATAAAGAAAATATGAAAATAGAACATAGAACAAGGAAGGGAAGGACAAGGAATATGCACTATTAATGGAGCTGACACACGTGTGTACTGGCAGCTACTGCAAAGGATGTCCTTTGCTGTTGCAGCTAGGATCTTTGCTGCTGAATTCCATACACTCAACAAAACGTAGTTGCCCAGTTTACCTTTCTGACATGCCATCTACAGTCTGACTGGATTTACTGCAGGGCATTGCTTTACAAGTTCAGCTGACAAATTGTGCTAGGTGAGCCTGAAGTGAGAGCTGAGACCCTGCATTTAACTTTTGGGTATCATGGTTAGGCTGAAAGCACAGTAGATTAACTCTGAACTCAAATCAACCCATCAGAGGAAAAACTAGATTGAAAATGCTGCTCTGGAAATATTCAGATACTCAGATATATCCTCAGATATTCAGCTGAGGGAGGACCTGTCTTTTCCCAGTAGAGTCTGTTGGTCTGGTGAAAACATATAGACTCATTATCAATTGAAATTTGTCTCTGTATTTCCTTCCATTTAATTTTTAAAAGAAATTATTTTTCTTACAATACTTTTTTATCTTCATCAATGTAAGCTAGCTGGGAAAAATAAAAGGAAAAGAAGCACTCTGTTCACAGGAGAATACTAGTGGTGTGTATCAGTACTGCACTATATTATATTATTATGTTAAAATGTCTTATGTTCCAGACTTCTCTGGTTTTAATTAATTAACTCTTGGATCTTTGGGGTTTTTGGTTTGGGCGTTGGGTTTAATTTTGGTGGGTTTTGAGTGCTTTATCATTATTTTTGCAGGTTTTTTCTTACTTTTTACAGAAATATGCTTCTCCTTGTAACAAATTTACTTTAGAATGCAGCACAGTTGAAGATAGTATTCAGCAAAATCACAGAGTGAACTATTTTAGACTCAACACTACAGACATCCTGATATGGGCAAAGAGCTGTAGTATTATCTTTTGTATATACACACTTCCTTGGTCGTAAAATTCTAATGCTTTCAGTCACTCATCTGTTTCTAAATGTGCTTATTGTATTTAGCTCTCATTTAGTACTTGAAAAATACAAAGCTGTGTACAGTTAAGTGTGTTTGAGTTACAGTAAAAGAAAAATCAGACTATTCTTCCAGTTTTCTTAAGTGGTAATGTCTACAATTCACCAGGACCATTTTATGAACAAGGGCCAAATTAATAATTTCATAGAATAATAATAAAAAAGATCTCTTTAATAGATTTTTTTTGTTGCTATCAGTCTTTAAAAAATGATGAAGCATCAACAAAAAATGATGTGCAGAAACTTCTGGAACTGGACCAAAACCAAAGGTAAGACCCTCACCTCCTTCTTTCTCTTTCCATTTCCTAACTGAAACCTGTCAGACTAGCAAATTCCACCTTTCCTTTTACTACATAGATAAACACTGCCGTATTCCAGAGTCTGCTGATTGTAACTGTAAAATAAAGGCAGGAAATACCCTTTTTGAAACAATTTATGGATTTGCTGATATTGGACAAGTCTTAGGAAAATGTATTAAAATGTTATGGTGAGATATGTGCTAAAGAAAGGCATTTCAAACTTGAAAGGAAGTTTTAGTCATTAAATACTCCTTAAAAAATAAGTTCAGATTTTTTAGTAAATTAAATTACTAAAATGTCTAAATCTCTTAAGTTTGGAGATGATTACATATTTATTCAAACATCTTAATTAAATGTTTATGTGTGTAGACACTCCACTAGTCCCATGTGCAAACGTAGGAATACTTGCACTGGATATTTGTGATGAATGGAGTTAGGAGGAGAAAGAAGTATTAATTTCAATGTATTCATTGAGCACTTAAAAAATTAGTTCCCATGGCTGGGAATGCAAGTTCCCAGCCTAGTCCTTAGTCTCAATTTCCCTAGTGCTTCATTGCAAGTAAGTCTCATCATCCTGCGTCTCTTAATTCTTGAAATTCAGACCAGCAAATAGCAACATCTATACAATTTTAATAACAAGAAAACATAACTAATATGGTGACTACTTTTGCTGGAAAAATAGTATATAATGAGTGCATCTATACTTCATATTTTGCCTTAGGAAAAATGTTAGTAAGAAACTTACAAGTTCATACTTCCTTCATTGGTAAAAATGCAATAATTAAATTCCATGGCTGTCTTATATCTGCATTCACTATAGAAGTACACATAGAAGTACATATGAAATTGTGTTTCTACATAGAAAACTTGTGAGAAAATTACCTTAATGTCTTAAATATACATTATATGAGGTCCACAATACAATACCAGTAGAATTTTTATTTTTACTGTGATACATAATCTTTCAGGTATTCCAGACAAATATATTAAATTATAAAGGCAGGACTTTAGCTAATGTCCTATGTAAATACTTATGTGGCTTGGATGTGACTGAAGGTGTCCATCTCAGTATCATGGCTATCCTTCACACAGATGAAATCTTTCATCATACATGAATGCAGTTTTGTAGTGGTGTGATTGTTGTGCAACTTTCTTTTATGAAACTGAGACATTAATTGATTAATAGTATTACTGGACTGTTTAGTAAATAGATCTTACTTGCAGATGGGAAATTTGAGTCTGCTAAGAAAAAATTTTATTACATATTTCAAATGTTCTTCGTAATCTCCTCCTTAAATCATCACTTGCAGTCTCTCAATATCCACCCAAAAATACATGTTGACTTTTGCTTCTAAGGCACCCAGCCACTGAGTATACTGCATAAGAGCAGTTCCCAGAAATAAAGACTGGATCAGTGCAATCTGCTGCTGAGCAGCCCACCACGTCATTCAGAAAATGAAAGGTTTTAACAGTATACTACAAGGAAATGCTTTGGCAACTGCTGTTGCCAGCTGTTTACAGACGTACTAGATTTCATTTCCAGAGAGGTACAGAAGTTCAGCATACAAAAGTATTAAAAATGTGCCAGGGAATCTACCTCATAGAATTCCACTAAGGAAAGGTCCCAGTTTATTTGCCAGGGTCCTCGGGCTGCATTTGATCTGCAGTAAATGAAGAAAAGTGAACACAGTATTATGCTTAAATCTATTGTATTGGAGCCAAAATTCAAAATATAACCCAATATTAATGTTATGATCTTTCTTCGGACAAACATGAGCTGCATTTGGTCTGAGCATGACTTTGATTATGCTCATCACAATGCTGGATGAGATAGTAAAGTTTAGAGTGCTAGAATCTCAGCTTTTTTAAGTAAATGTTCTGCTGATTTCAAAATAGGGGTTTTTTTATTCCTTTTGTGCAAAGTCTTCAATAATTCCCAAGTTGCAAGTAAAACTTGGTCACTTACTATGATGCCCCCAGTTTTATTCTTTCTGTGTATCATCAGCACTTTGAATTGATGGCATCTCTTAGTGCTGATGGTATAGTGTTTTCATGCTGTTCAATCAGTTTTTCAATTAAATCCGTTCTGTACTAGTGTTGACAAAATTGCTGGAAGTAGTAGGGGTTATCAGCTAAAAAGAAAGATGATCCAGCAGCTAGCAAGTTCCTTTAAAATTAGGGGGTTTCCATTCAGCTTTGTTTTCACAGGGCTAAATTATTATGTTACTGTGTGTAAATCCAGTTTTGGGTTCATCTTCTTTGAATGTTTATCCATGCAAGCAGCAACCCTTCAAAAGCTCTACAGCCGTTATGAAATATGTCGTTTTACTGCTTTGCTACAGCTCCAAAGTGTGTCATATGCTGTGGGTAGAAAATTCTTGCAATTTGGAGAAAATCTCTGACTGAATCAGTAATGCAAAGGGTTTTCCCTTGATTCAAATAAAGCCCAATCCAAGCAATTATCCTGTTCTCTTTTCTTTGTATGCCAGAATCTTCTACTGAATTTTTTTTTGCTTGTCTCTAGAAAGTGCCATGTGAGGTTGAATTTTATCAGAGCATGGTTTATTTGTTTATTTTAAAGCAGGTATAAACTAGTTCTTATTGATAATAGCATAATATCAATATGATAATATCATATTGATAATAGCAAGTCAGTGCATTTTCACTTGCCTACTTTCCTCACTTTTTTGGTGCCAATCATTTTTGCTAGAAATTATGCACTGGCAGATGTTTTGCACAGCAGGCCATTCAGTAGATATAAACAGTGGCCACTTTGCATCACAGATAATTTTTGCTTTCCATTGGCACTATACTTCATAGAGTCATGATTTTATTTGCGAGACTCATAGACAAAGTACATCTGTCTGCTACCCTGAATAATTAAAGGTCCATTTTTATAATCTGAAGAACTGTTTCTAATGGACACTTGTGTTGAAGTTTGTGTTCTGTGTTTTCAATAAACTAGGGAAGAAATGAGATCTCTCCAGGAAACCTTTCAAAAGCAGCTTAATGAGGCAGCTGAGAAAGCAGAGAAGCAGCAGGCTACTGTAAGTGATTCTCTTTCTTTTCCTTATTTTTGTTTTTCTTTGTTTTTTCTTAATCGTGCCTTGAGAATTATTAACTCAAAAAACTTTTTAAAAAGGGCGTGGGTTTCTCATACATGTTAGTACTCTGCAAGCTTCAGAAGAAAGGACCTGAAAAAAGTTTTTTATGTTCTAAAGTATTAAGATTCCCATCTTCCCTTATTTCTATGGAATTTAGGGATATTTATACCCTTTTGGAGACTAGACAGGAGATTTAGGCCTAAATCCTCTCCCTGGTGAGATTATCTTGTCTCATCTATACTAATATACACTGCCGTACATCCATTGACTTTTTAGGAATTACTATGGATTTCCAGCAACAAAATGGATATTGGAGTGTCTGATTTTGACCACAGTAGAATTAATTATCACTATGGAAAGTATTATTAAGTCCCATTAAGTTTTCATGCTATATTGAAATTCTGTTTCTGGACAAACTGTACAATTGTTTTGACTTCCATGTAGCAATGTAATGTTTTGCAGCATAAATAGACACATTTTGTTACCATAGGGGAAAAAAAAAGGTAGAATCATGTTTACTAAGATGAAAGAAGGAAATTTTTCCAATGTTGGTTAGTAATATTCCTGTAACATGGGCACCACTGAGCGTAACTTGACCAGATAATCTCCAGAGGTTCCTTCAAACCTTAGGTGTTTTACGATTTGAACTCTGGACTTGAAAACAACCTGCTAGAAGTGTTTATAGATCTATTTTATATTTCATATTGCTGATTCATCAGCTGATAACTGCTGATTTATTTACTGAGATCTTGCTGTCTTCTAGGGTCAGAAAGCAAGGGTTTATCCAAGACAGAGGTTTCAAAGTAATTATTAAATTCAACAGATATTTACAATGCCTTATTTAGTATTACTGTGATTTGTATGAGGCTTTATGCCCTTGGTGAACAAAGTGTGAGAGTGCATGTTTTGAATGCTACCTTCTAATTAGAAACAGCATAGATTATGGACCAAACTATTCTTTTTGCAGGTTTCTTTCAGTTAATCTGAAAGATTTTTGAAAACACATTTTTTCCCTTTGTTGCTCAAAAGTGTGAAGAGTAAAGATACTCTACTCTTGTGTAGCACGCAACATGAAATTAGTGTATTTTTGGCACTTGTATTTTTGTATAGAGGAAAAAAAAGAACATTTATCCTCTTCAGGAGTGAAAAGAAGTAATCTGAAAGCTGTATTGAGTTTGAAAAGAATAGCATATTTTGGTGGTCTTTCTAACCAGGACAGCATATGTCCAGAAAAAAACCAAAACTGCATTTGTTTTAAGATCTTTTTGTACAGAGACAATCTATAATTGTCTATATTGAATCCTAGAGTCATAGAATGTTAAGAGGTTGGAATGGACCTTAAAGACCATCTGATCCCAACCTCGCCTGCTGTGGGTAGGGGTTACCTCACACTAGATCAGGTTGCTCAAGGCCTTATTGAACCTGGCTTTGAACCCTGTCAGTGTTGGGCATCCACAACCTCCCCGGGCAACCTGTTCCAGTGTCTCACCTCCCTCACAGTGTAAGATTTCTTTCTAATATCTAACCTAAATTTCCCCTCTTTCAACTTATACCCATCCTTGTCCTGTCACTACAGCTCCTGATGAAGGGTCTCTCTCCAGCTTCCCTGCAGGTCCCTTGACATACTGCAAGGTTGCTCTGAGGTCTCCCTGCAACCTTCTCTTCTCCAGGCTGAACAGCTACAACTCTTTCAGCCTGTCTTCATAGGGGATGTGCTCCAGTCTTCCTGTCAACTTTGTTGCCCTCCTCTGAACTTGCTCTGACAGTTCCATGTCTTTCTTATGCTGGGGACACCAGAACTGTGCACACTACTTCAGGTGTACTATCACAAGAGCAGAGTAGAGGGGGAGAATCACCTCCTTCAATATAGTTGTGAAATAAGAAAAAATTAGTGTCTAGTTGTTTCTGATAAGTACTCAGAACATGCTAGTTGAAATCTGTTATTTTTTCAGGTGCATTGAATGCATTCCTATTGACTCTATCTGCACAATGAATTCTAGTCCTACAAATGGAAAGTGGAAAACATATTTCATTATTGAATCTCTTTATTAGATTTTGATACTCAAGACTAGTTCAAGTGTGGATTACATAAATCTCAGATGTAGTGAATGGATTTGTTGGTTTTTGTGATATAGTGCTTTTTTTTTTAATTTGAGCAACAGTTCCGTGTGTGTAAATTCAGTCCCACTCTAGCACTGTGAAGAGCACAAGATTTGTACTACACAAAACAACATCTGCCGTTGACTGTGAGCAAAATAACACCTAGTGTAGAAACCAGGAAAAGCTACTCTGAGTTTATAACTCCTGGGTTGGAGTGTGTAATGGTTTGAAAACAAACCAGAGGGAGATCCCAAGTCAGGGTTAAAATTTAATAGGGAAAATAAATAATTAAAAATAAGTGAAATAATACAAGGGGAAAAGGAACGAAAAACACAAAGTCAGATACAACCTGACACCCTATTAGGGTGGTGGTAGTAGTCCAGAGGAGGTAGTTCAGTCGAAGTGGTGATCCTATGGGAAGTCTAGTCTCCAGCTGAAGGTCCAGTGGTAGCTCTTGTCCTCACAAATCCAGTAGACAGGCCCCCTGTGGTGTTCAGAAACCCAAATTTATCTAGGATGGAATGCTTGATTCCTCCCTCTGGGCGGAGCCTCTCGCAATGGGATGATGAGTCATGAGGCCAGGTGTTGATGGGCTCGTTAACAGAAGATAGTCCGGGGGGAGTTATCACTGAGTCATGTGGCAAAACATTAATGGGCCATTAACAGAACAATAGTCTGGAGGGAGGAGGCAAGGAAACACTGCCCCACCTAGTTTCAACGGCTCATGAGGATGGTAATAGAATACACTGCAACCCAGGACAGAGTGGTGGCAGATGATTAAAGAATCTGAATTCTCAAGCTGTATTCCAATACTTGCCACTTACAGCATATTAAACTTGCTAATAATTCTAAAGAAAGCAGAACTGTGTCCGTGGTTTGTGACATTTACTTCTTTATGCCTCAGGGTACAATGTACATAGTGAAGCTCAACAATACAGTGAGGGTGAACGAATATTTAAAAAGTTGCGGGAATACGGGACCCCTGAACAATGAATCCATTTGATTACGCAAGAATCCGTTTATTCTTTACATTACTCCATTCTTATGCATTTCTGTAACTGTCATTCACATGATCACACATGACCCGATTGGACCCTCCGTATTGTCCACGCGCCCTGCATGCACCTCTCAGGAGACCTGATTGGTTCTAGTCCAGGATGGTACAGTCCCTCTTTATCTGCTTTCTTGCTGCCTTGTTATTCTTTCTTCCAACGTCTTCTTTCCCAATTTAGCACTTCTTACATTCCTCAGGCCCTGATAAGAGTAACTAGCATGGAACTTGGCTGGAGCCCTTCTGCCAGGATTCTCATGCCTTGCAACATCTCCCTGCCTTTCTTCTTATTTGCACCAGCCAAGTTCCTTTTACTATGTTTTCCATTAAGCGGATCGCTGATGTCATTATACATAGAATAACACTAACAATGCATATATGGAATAACACAAATAATACAGTAATGGTTAACAGTAATCTCAACATTCCCTTCACCATTCTTATGGGATAACACAAATAACACAGTAATGGCTAACAATAATCGTAACATCCCTTCACCATTCTTACACACGGGCCCATGTGCAAGTAGCAGTTTCATTGTGCAACATATCCAATATCTTATCCTAGTTTATCAAGTATACATAATATCTCATCTTATCAAGTGTATCTTAGCTTATCCAGTATATCTAATGTCTTATCAAGTACATTTAATATCTTATCTCTTATCAAGTACATCTGATATCTTATCTTACCAAGTACATCTAATACCTTAACTAATATCT
This sequence comes from Monarcha castaneiventris obscurior, assembly GCA_026261815.1. Taxonomy (NCBI): domain Eukaryota; kingdom Metazoa; phylum Chordata; class Aves; order Passeriformes; family Monarchidae; genus Monarcha; species Monarcha castaneiventris. Next base: position 246,871 of record JAMPIT010000515.1, on the reverse strand, counting down.
TATCAAGTACATCTGATATCATATCTTATCAAGTACATCTAATATCTGATTCAACTATTTATTTATCCAGTATTATCTAATACCATATCCTATCCCTAAAATTCGAACAATAGCAGTATCTAAAAAGAAAAAAAAAAACCCGAAAGAAAAACACAGTATCTATTCTTCAGCAGTATCAGAGATCAAAGTATCTTTCTCAAGCCAGAGACAAATCTACTTTGCTGGTATCCCTCGGGGTCCTTTATCTGTAATGACACAAGCATAACCCTTTTCCCCCATTAGCAATTCCACAGGCCCTTCCCATGACCCTGACATAGGATCTTTAAAACAAACTTCTGGTCGGTGCTGAGACAATTCAGAGTCTTACTGCAATCCTGAGTAATGGGTTAATGCTGGTGGATTTCTGCAAGCACCCATTAATCGTAGATGGTTCATAACATAAACTGCTTTCAGTACTCTGTCCTGCGGGCTCAGCCCATCTTTCTCCCATTTTTTGGGGGGGTTTTTTGTTTGTTTTTTTGGGTTTTGTTGTTGTTGTTGTTTTGTTTCTGTTTTTGGTTTTTTGCATATTAAGCAGCCCTTTTAATAACCGATGTGTTTTTTCAATTATGGCCTGTCTGGTGGAATTACTTGGAATGCCCATGCTATGCCTCACTCCCCAAAGAGCCAGAAACTCTTGGGTTCGCTGGGCTGTGTAATCTGACCCATTATCTGCTCTTATTTCCTGAGGCAAGCCCATTACGGCAAAGCAGCCTCGCCAATGTCGAATAATAAAATGAGACCCTTCACTCATCATAGGAGTGGCCCAAACCATGGCCGAAAAGGTGTCTGTGGGCACATGAAGGCGTTTGAAGCGACCAAAAGGGGCATTAATAGTCCCATCAATCCGCCATAATTGCAGAGGTCCTAGGCCGCAAGGACTGACCCCAGGACCGAACCCACCAACCATACCCTGACATTGTGGACAAGTTGAAACAGTTCCCTGCGCATTTTGCAATGATATCCCAAATTGGTTGTGCAGAACCTTTCCAGTTTGATGAAAAAACTTGTGAGCCCTTCTGGCTTGACTAAACTTATCAATGTTGGGGGAAGCAGAGGCCCACAGTGGTGCTACTAATTGGTCAGCCCTCTTGTTCCCCAGGGCTAGACCTTCCATTAATCTGGTGTGACTCTGTATATGGGTGATGAAATAATCCTGCCCTTGGGAATTAAGTTGCCACAACTGCTGGTTCTGAATTTCCTTCAGCAATGACTGTTCTATGCGCTCAACAGCACCTACTACATAAAGAGAATCAGAAACAATGTTAACAGGGTCATCTGGCCATTTCTCAAATACCCAGATTATTACGTGTAACTCAAGGACCTGCAAAGAGTCTTGGTCCCTCAAGGATTTCACTGAGCCATTTGCCTCTATCTTGCCAAGTTAGTCCTGCTTTAGAAGTCTTTTGACTGGCATCAGTGAAAACCTGAGGCCTTCTACAGGTTGTTTTGATAACTAAGGTAACCCTTCGACCTGTTGATGCAAAGAAAAGAATTAATGAAGAGGAAAATGAATACTAATGAGACCTGGAAAATTTAACAATGCCCATTGTAAGATGTCTGAGTTCTGCAATGACCATTGCAAATAATCCTTAGTTAATGGGAGAAGAATATTTTAGGGTTCCATCCAGTGTTCACTTTTGTGCCTTGATTACAATTTTTGCTATAGCCTCCATTCGTGCAGTTACAGATTTTCCTAAGCTGAATGGCAAAAATACCCACTCTAAGATTTTTAGTGGCTGCTTAGCTTGGCTATTCCACGGCATCAGTATAGCCATCACATGTTTTTCTTTATGCAACACAGCCGTGGATAATGGCAAAGTAGGAGACCAATGATCTACAAAGGAATTACCCAATTTTGCAGCAATTTGAGTAAGGGCCTTCTGTTGTTTTTTTAACAGCTTGTACAGCAAATTGGCCTGATTTTCCCTTTTTAACAATGGCATTAGGGACTCAAGATCTTCATTAGTTATGCCACAGGTACCAGGAATCCACTGTATGTCCCCAATTAATTCTTGAGCATCTGTCAAAATCTGAATTCCTGTGCAAATTATTAATTTCTGAGACCAAATTTGGGCTTCAGTGAAAGCATCCCCAGATTATTTCCATGGGGTCTACTGTCAGACTTTTTCAGGGGCAATTTGAAGGCCTGCCTCTTGCATTTACTGCTGTAAGGCAGGTAGCAGGTTTGCAACATCTGCATGTTCCCCTGCTATCAGAATATCATCCATGTAATGATAGATAAGACATTGTGGGCACCTTTTTGGTTTTGTTTGTTTGTTTGTTTGTTTTTTCCAATGGAGCTAGCACCCAAGCAACACACAGCTGGCACATCACGGGAGACTTATGCATCCCTTGTGGCAACACAACCTATTGATACCTCTTTGCTGGCTCCGCCTTGTTTTCTTAGAGGCAAACTGATGTTTATCCAGACAAGCAGGTAACCACTTTAGATTTGCTGGCAATAAAACACTTGTGTACCTTCTCTTCTAGGTTAGTAAATTAGCTAGGTGTTGCTATTACACACTCAGTTATGGATTCTTACATAAAACCTTTTGGAAATTGGTTCCACACACCCAAATCTTCAGACTGGCATTGTTCTGCCAGGGATCAAATTGATGCTCTACCTGCAAAAACTTTTAGTGTAAATATTGCACTATCCAGATGCTCTTGGGGAGCCATTCTTCGTTTCTGTTCAGTGATAACCTGTGCAGCTGTCACTGTGAACATAAAGGCAACATAATAGTAAGCGAATACATGCTGTAAGACAGTAAAGTCACACCAAGCAAGAACAAACAGGATAATACATACAATCCATAGCACATGATAGTGGACAGTAACGTAGAATAATACACTTTCAATTTCCTAAATACTGAACTATCACCCAGAGTCTGCTGTAGCTGGTGGCTCCACCTCATGAGGACCTGGAAAAACCTTCCCGGGCAAGGCTTCCAAATGTACCTCGAAAGGAGTCCAACTTCTATACATCCGAATCAGCAAGTTCAGGTGACTCAATTACAGTTTTAGTGCAGAAACACCTGGGTCTGTTGGCACTTTGCCCAACCAGGTAGGGCCATGGCTTGGCCAGAGCCAAGGCCTTAAGTGGAAGGGTTCCCTAACATATCTTACAAACAAGCCTTTATTAATAACAGCTGTGAGAGTTTCCTAAAAGGATCCATGTCTTGCAAATAGCTATACAACAGTATGTAAACGTCTGCAAAGCAGCCAGCTTCTTCATTTATCTTTAGCAAAGTTATCAGCGGTACCACGAAAAAACTGCAAACAACCAAAGAAATGCATATGCGTAACATAGAGTAATATCTCTTGGATGATGCCCTTCATGACATGCCTGTGAATTCACAATATGACACTAAGAACATACTCAGAATCGTTAATACAACAGAGGCAACTGACCTAGGAAATCAAGGTTACATTTTCTTGCACACTTATGTGTATATGACAATAAAGCAAAGCAAAAGCAAGAAAGAAAGTACTAAACACCTTACAATCAATCATATGCATAGTCTGGAATTGTTACTCATCCTTTTCTGCTACCTATGAAAGATAAAACAGCAAAGATTGTTACAAATAATTATCACGATTGACCAATGCAGAACACTTATACCCATGGAATTTTCAATTAATTTGAGGTTTTCAAAAGCCACATTTCACATACCTTTACAACTTAATTATCTTGTATTTTTGAGCAGTTACTTGCCAATTCATCATAATTATTTCAATTGGTTCAATCTTATCCCTATAATAAAAGAACTGTATCTTTCAATCTGAAGTTTACGTCACTGAAACGGAACAAGAACTAATCTGAACATAACTTAAATTTAACAGGAATTAAATTAACACCACTTAAACCTAACATCACTTAAATACAACAAAACTGAAGTCAGAGTTGAGTGTTCCCTTTTCAACTGATCCTTAAAATTGGCCTGCTTCAATTATTTTCTCTCACGAGCTACTGTAGATCTAGCGGATCTGCAGGATTGTTGACGCATGTTCCACGTTGTATTTTCTCTGGCTCGGTGTTGCTGCTTTACTCTCTGTGGCTGTTTATTTTATGTATCTGAGGGTGCAATAATAGAAGCGGCCACAGGTGGCGCTGCAGCCAGAGGACAAGTAACTTGGTGGTCACAAGATGGCGGAGACGGAAGTATGTAACATTGTTTACTATGGTAACCAGGGCGCTGCCATTTTGTTGTACGGAATGGCCCATAACTTTGTAACTGTCGGCTCCCGACCGGGGGAGGAGGCAGGCTCCCCTCTCCTCCTTTGCTCCGACTTGCCCTCGCAGCCTCTTTTGCCTCGGCGAGACGCACTCTGCAACCCCCGGTGCTAACAGAGTCTGGCTGCTTAGTACTTTAATACACAGATTCAGTATATGAATTAGTATTAAGTTGTATTTTCTTTTCTTTTGCTAGCAACAGCCCTCTTTTTCTTTTTTCTTTTTTTTTTTTCTTTTCTCCTCTTCAAAGCGACTCCGCCTGTGCCTGTGCATACCTGTCGTTTGCATTTGAATCCCTGCTGCGGCTAAGCCACGGTGAGATCAGGCTGTTGGGGGCGGGGGTAGCGGGGAACACACTCGCCTCCCTCCTTGCTGCTGTTAACCCTTTGGGGAACACTACAGGACACTTCGCAGGCAGCGTTAGAGGCTGTGAAATGGGGTTCTCTCTGGTTCTGGCATGGTGTGAGGTGCCTCTCCCCCTGGCTCTGGGTGTACGGAGGGTAAGGACGATATCACGGGGTTCACTCCCCTAACGAATTCCCGTGCGTACGCCGGGAAGGCAGCTTGGCTCTGGACACTCTGCCGCTTCTGCCCAGCTGTTTTTCCTGCCTCCATTTGCCTTATGCTGTTATTATCACCTCCCAAAGCATAACTGAGCCTCTTAGTTTTTTTCCTGCAGCACTTACAGTGTCCCAGAGAGCGGTTTCCAGCCTTTCCCACTCCAGAGTGAATGCTCTCGTGGGTGGCAAAAATCCTCTCTCTCAACCCTATTTTAACAGTTTTTTTAAGACCTCCGTGTCATACTTGATCTCTCTCTCAACGAGAATATGCTGAAGGACACCGAAGGCGGCTTCTTCTTCTTTAGATAGCCCCTTTCCCATCCTCCAGCCCCTGGCCTCACCTCTCGGGTGTCACCGCTGCAGCGAAATCTTTTCCGGAGTTCTTTTCCCAGGAGCTTTCTTCGGCTCCCTAACTCCGAGCGAGCCGTCTCCGACTCCCCTTGCCACGGTCCAGCCGCGGCAAGGTCCAGCCAGGGCCTCCCACCTTTTCACTCCACAAGACCCCCTTCATCATCTAAAGGGATCTGGTCTGTTTCATGAGCGAACGTTTATCACGTCGGCGGCACCAATATGCGGGAATACGGGACCCCTGAACAACGAATCAATTTGATTACGCAAGAATCCGTTTATTCTTTACATTACTCCATTCTTAGGCATTTCTGTAACTGTCATTCACGCAATCACACATGACCTGATTGGACCCTCCGTATTGTCCACGCGCCCTGCATGCACCTCTCAGGAGACCTGATTGGTTCTAGTCCAGGATGGTACAGTCCCTCTTTATCTGCTTTCTTGCTGCCTTGTTATTCTTTCTTCCAACGTCTTCTTTCCCAATTTAGCACTTCTTACACTCCTCAGGCCCTGATAAGGGTTAACTACACGGAACTTGGCTGGAGCCCTTCTGCCAGGATTCTCATGCCTTGCAACAGAAAGTCCTTCAGGATCCTCAGATGAAAATCGCAATAGAAATGGAAGTAGATATTATTACTGACACACAAAGTTTTTTTATACCTGGTTTCTCTATGTGTTTCACATTTTTCTGAAAACAATGTGAAATCTATGAAACAAGGTCTAGGTACTTTAATGCAAGACTAGCTAGAGGATGGGAGCTTGAATTTAATTCTGATTTAATTAATTGTGAGACTCATTTCTAATCAAATTTAAGCACATTTTAAATTATAGGACTTGGTGAAGTGAATCTTGATTTTCATCAGAGTAAATAGGAGTAGAATTACATTTCAAAGACTAATAAAACACTGGTGGGAGGGGAAAGGGTGGAAATACATATTTCTTTACTGCACTTGCCAGTACAGTGCTTACTGTATGTATGTTAATTGGCTGTATAAATTCAACAGCCTGTTGTATATAAATATAACACCTGCCTAAAGGTGTTCTTTATTAGGTCAATGTAAAAGTGTAAGTAAGAATTCACAAGAATTAAGTAAAATTAAATGAAAAATAACTCAAGGAAATTACTCAAGGACTCTGACCAAAACAAAAGAACAGAGGAGACACAGCAGCTATACATTAAACTATACATTCATGCCTTCTTGTGCAATGTGACGCAAGGCTTTTCACTGGCATTGCATAAATGATTCATCAGAAACAGAGATATCAATGTTACTTTTCTTGCATATCCATTATTTGACCCTTTAAGACTAGAGAAACCAAGAACTGTGGGCAGCTAAAATGTTGCTGTTCTGAGCAGCTCCTGAAGTGCTAGTGGGTGCCACCTCTAGTTGGTAGAGGGCAGCCAGTGGAGCTGCTGCTAGGCAGTAACAACCCTCTGAGGGTAGAAGCAGCAACTCAGGCTTGAGGAAAGTAAAAGGATGTGTAAAGACATTCCTGTCCTTTAGAGCAGTAATCAAACGAGGGCTGACCTGGGGGGTCATAACAGGAGTGAGCACTGCCTTTCTGGATTGCCTCCTGCATCTGTAGCACTAAGAGTAGCAGCAGTCTGTCTTGGGACAGGTCTTTTCTAGAGAACTTATGGCAGATCTCAAATACATTTATGACTGTTGTTTCTGCTGTTTTGTCTGGGACAATAAAATGTGCAGAGAAACACTAGTTATGATAAGGATGGTTTAAATTTTAGGTTAGCCCTGTGTTGCAAAGTTCGAGGTCAAATACAGTCTTCAGAAAGAGTTTGGTTGTGAAGGAACTTCTCTTCAGATAGTCAGTCTCACACTGGAACTGTAGATTATTTTTATATCTAAAAATATTTCAGAAGGACCATGCTGGGTTTAGTTACACAATATACATATAAAATATGTAAGACATCATTCCAAATAACTTGGTGTCCTCTTTAACAATCAGTGAAGATTGATAAGAGTTTTTTGTTCTGCATTTAGCATCAAATACCTAAGCCATTTGTATTAAGTTTTCATGCAGTGAAAACAATATACATAATGTCAAGCTATTATCTCTAAATGTGAAGTGGAACCACTTCTTCCAGAAACAGAGTTGGAGATCATGGACTAATTTTCACTTTTGTTAACAAAAAGGCACACAGCAAATGGCACATGTAAATTGAAAGTGTATTGTTTTGTTTGTTTGGGTTTTTTCAGTGAATTTGAATAAACTGAGTAAGTATTAATTCTGTATGTCTTCATTAGGTTAAAAGGCTCTTAGAGCTTTTGGGAGATGGACTCTTTGCTTGGCTGTACTTCATGCTGTTTGCATGTTAAGAAATAGTTATATTTTTAGAAAATTTGCAAACTTACTTCCCATTTAACTGCAGTTAAAGAGCTGGCTGGCTCTGGATGAGAGAGAAGATAAAGAATGAAACATGGAAACACTCAAAAATAGTTTGGCTAAGTAGAGTAAGCTTAGTCTACCTTTTCTATTTTATTCTGTTGGTATTTTATAACATGCTAGCAATTTTAAAGAAGATATGCTAATGGAATTGTTTGGCAATACAGTTACAGTACTGTCTGTCAAAATAAAGGAGAAAATAGGTCTGTGTAATTTCCTTTTTTTTTTGCTATGAGAAATGAGAATTAAGAATTAAGTAACACACTATTTATGACTTTAAAAAGAAAACATGCACAATATGGGTATTTTTGAACCAGTAGGGTTTTTCTAGTAATAAAAGACTAACAGAATGTGGGGAATTTAATTCAGTGTTATGCCCGTACTTGGACGATTTCTAGTAAAATGATCTGATGTTCTTTTCCCTTCAAAAATATTTGTTTTTTCTAGTAAAAGCTTTTATGACTGTTCATAAAGTCCTGAATGTTCCTTTGACAAAAGTTTCTTTTACTAATCAAACTCTAACTTGCAGCTTAATATTTACATTCATCTTAGAAATGCTGGTAGGTAAAAGGCTATTTAGCTTGGCTTTTAAAAGTATTTTGCACTTCGTAGAACACTTTTTACCCAAAGGAAAGAATATTTTCTATGTTTTATGTAATAGCCTAGACAGTTCTCTCTGGCTTTTGAAGTAAAGTTTTTACACTGTAACTTGAAAATTAGACCAGGAAAATGACCACTGAGTATGTTAGGGTTTCCAGATATGGCCAAAATAGTCAGACGTTAATGAATGAATTTTAGTTATACCTTAACTGCTCATCTTAGTCCTGAGCAAGATACAAGAAGTCTGGAGGTAAGCAAATACGCTTACAGCTGAGTCTTGTCTCTGTAGTAATGATGTTATATTGGGATTTTTCCATCCTGTTGTGAATAGCTACTGTTGTCTGACTCTTAGAATTAGATCACTACCATCTGCTGAAGCATTCTGTATTTTGATGGGGGAAAATTTAATTTGAACATTTCAAGGTCACCAACTGCTGTGAGTAAAGGCCACTGGATGGAAACTGCTGTCTTTAATAAATATAATGAACTCTGAAACACACAAAGCCCTGAGCATCTTGGATGACTATCCCCAGGTTATGGAAGCAGTGTCCTTGCTTAGTACTGAAAACTTCAGCCTTAGAACAATATATTTTCATTAGGTATTATCATAATTAAAGCCAGATAGCAATTAAAGGCAGACTACATGTGGAAAGAGGTGAATGTTATTTTTTTCCCTCCTAACCTAGAGTGGGATATAAATTCTTATATTACTATATTCTTATTATACTATCAGGATTTGGTGACTGAAAGTAGTATTTTTACATCTCTTCTGGAAAATTATTTTGTCTCTTGTCCTTGAGACTTACTAAAAGCATCATGCAAATGGTCTGATACAGACTGATCTGCCTTAAAGCATGAAGCTATACACATAGATACACTTAAATGGGTAGGTAAATTTATCCCTATATTGGTTCCAGTAGACAAGTCATATAAATCCCTCCTGTGTAACTCTCCATATCTGTACTTCATGACTAAGTAGTTCTTCGTTAGAGTTCTAGTAGAAGACCTTTAAAATGCTGTTACAATATAAAAGCAACAATTAATGAGTTCTTAAATAATATTTCTATTCTTTTTGAAAAAGGAAGTGATGTAAAAATATTTTTTAGTTTTTTATTTGTTTTCATTTTGTTTTTTATTCAGCTAAGCTAAAACAATATGTTTGCACTATGTAAGATGTCCATATCAGTGATATAAGATGCATGTGTATGTGAATAGTAATTAACAAAAATGCTGATTTAACTAACTTCGATTCCTGGATAAATTTATAGTACTGGATTGTCTTAAATATCTCTTCCCTAAAAGATCCAAGCTATGTAAAAATAATAATTTTGGTAATTATTTCATATATATTCATAGCTAGAAGTGAAGTGCTTTGAAGGAATATTAATATTCCTGACAGGTCTAAGAAAGAGAACACTTTAATGGAGGTCAGTATATTATTTTTTTCAGTATTTAATTGTAAGTAGCTGACAATTCTTTTGAACAGCTGAAAAAACAAAATAACCACAACAAATAGCTGTATTGTGTTTGTCCCCATTCATCTTGATCTCATATTTTGATTATGACCTTTATTTTTAATTGTGAAAAATCTTCATATTTATTATCTATACATGTTCTAAATTTCAATATTTGTGGATGTCATTTCTAGGCAGGTGCTGAATATGTTCATCCTCTAATGAAGCATCATTCTCAGTCAGTAGCTGGATGTGGAATTAGTATTTCCACAACCAAAGCACTTGGAAACAACTTTGGAAGAGTTTGTAAAAGAAGTTCTATTTATGCTTGTCAGGTGGCACTAGTCTATATTTCTGTCTTAGGTGATAGCATCCTCTGACTTTTCTTTTGATACAGGTGTGAGTGCTGTCAAGTTTGGTGATGTTTTTTAAATTACTGACATGTCTACTTGAGTGTGGACATGATTCTAAGAACAGCTGTCATGTCATGTAGATTTGGTGTCAGTTTTTTATCTACATGACATCCAAACCATTAATCTCTGGGTCAATGTCTCTGTAATCTGAATCTGTTTTCTTACAGGACTTCTGATTTTCTTAACAAATCTGTTGCAATGTCAGAAAAACTGTAGTTTCCTTTGAACTTGGGTACAGTTTTGTATCAACAGCATGGGACATTGGGTAAATAAGGATGAGTAGTTTGTTAACTGAACTATCCAAAAGCATCTTCCTTCAAAGTAATGGAATTGTGTTCTTTTAATCCTAGTTGTTCATAATTATGTCCTCCTTTCTCCCATTGTATTCCATAAGCTGTGATTAAAGCTCAGTCCTAAAAAACGCATTTATAAAAATAATCTTTTAAACTGTGTTTGATTAAATTCAGTCTTAAGCCTAAGACTGGAATTTTCCCTTTAAGTCAAGTCATTGGCTTAAGTAGGATCTGAAGACCATATTTGAATGCTTTCATGTATAACACACTTTAGTCCACAGGTGAGTCTGATTAGAAACAAGGTCTTTATCTAATTAGGACCAACACTGTAGCATTCAAATAAAATAACTGTGTTAGAAACCTGCTCTGATAGGTTATATTCTTAGAGGGTAAAAATATTTTTGTTGGAAAATCAGTTAATATTGTTTTAAAAATCCTTAGTTCTTTGAAGATCACATTGAACCACCTTGTGAAAAATAAACACTACTGGTACAAAACAAAAATAAGCCTATGTACAGCAATTTTCTTCTTTTGATTATAAGTTTTCTAGTGAATATGCTAAATGTTTGTAGATTTAGCAAATAGTTGACTGTGGCCTATACCAATTTGATACATGAGCAAAACTTTTAGTTTAGTGGTTGGGTTTTTTCCAAAACTGTTAAAAGCATTAAAAAAAATTAGTGCTTACTATTACATCTCAACAACTCCCATTTAACATTTCTTTAAAATTGTAGATTAACTTTTTGAAGACTGAAATGGAAAGGAAGAGCAAAATGATCCGAGACCTCCAAAATGAGGTAAGAGGAACATTTGATTGTCATCTCAATTCAGATTTCACTTGAAAGAGTATGATTTGGCTTCATATATGTGTTATTGTAGTAGGTAAAAAAGGCACCAGTGAAATTCTCTAAACAGAAAAGCAAACCAAAATGGCTGTGTGCATTTAGAAATAGTGTTTTATTGAATGCAATGGTTGACTCCGTGCTGGTGGTGCTTAGTTTGATAGTACAGCTCTGTAACTTTTGCTGCTTTTTCAGAAGGGAAGTTCTGTAGATTATTGACACAGAGTGAAACTTTGCTAGCATTGTTACTGCTTGCTTTAAAAATAAATAGCAAGAGGAGGAGAAAGGAAATGCAATCTCAGAATTGAGATTCTTAATGAAAATTTTTTTAAAACTCAAACTCCTAAAACGTTTTCTTAAGCTTTGTATGCCGAGATATTAATCCCAGATTGATCCCAAAATCCCAGATAAAATATAAAACATGTTTTAATTAATGCTTATTGGTATTAAACTGAATTTATTTTGAAATTTGGTCTTGGAATAGAAACATGAAATATTTGAGCAGCATTGTATTTCTTTTCCTCCTTATCGTTTTCTCTCCAAACAATTTGCCTAAATCAAGATATAGTTTCCCTTTCCATTTCTTCATTTTGCAAAGAACTTTGCACTTGAAAATGTTTTATTCATACAATGTCTTGTTCTTCTTGCCAGCCAGGCTTCTTTTCTTCATCTGCTTTGTTACATTCTTTTGCTTTTCTAAGCTACTCTGAGTTCTATGTGTTTGAAAACTTGATTCCCTTAAGCTATCATTTAAACAGGGATCTCTGATGTCTTTGGTCTATGAGAGTGTATATATATGGTCAATCTGAAAACTGTGTACATTACTTTTTAAGTCACAGATGTGTCCTAGTTTTGGACAGGACAGGATTAATTTTTTACAGTAGTCAGGAATGGGGCACGGCCAGACCATAATGTTATTTGATACCATCTCACATCACTTGCCAGGGGCGGGAACAGGGGGCTCTCTCATTTCTGGTTCCATTTGAGAGAGAAAAGCATGGTGACTGAAATGGTCTGGTACTGTTTTACTTTCCATGTAATTTGTTTGTTTTATACCTTTTCTTATTAATATTGCTGCTGTTACTGTTCATTTTCTTATCTCATTGCTGTTTCTAGTAAATCGTTTTTATCTCAACCTGTAATTTTCACCTTTGTGCCTCCAATTCCCAACTCCATTACTGGAGTGGAAGGTGGGAGGGGAAGGAGGTGAGCGAGCGAGCTTGTTTGGGAGAGTCTCACTGGGGTACTGAATTGGGGAGTACTATTCCTAAACCATGACAAAAGGAAATGTCTCTTTCAGTTGCTCATGTTATTTAGGCCATGCTCTCCGTTGTCTTCATCTACGGTCAAAAATGCCTTGCTTTCTTTTCTCTCCTGTGATCATTGGATGCTTTGCAATTGAGCCTGTAAACTTTAATAAATCATATCAGTCTCATCCTATTGACCAGCCATTAAAAAATCTTTTCTCCTACTGAACACAAATAAATAACTTCATTAGTCGACATTCAAACTGTCTGACTGTTAATGATTAGCTCTGGTAGGTCAGTAGACTTCTCTAATATTTACTGTATTTATAGCACATTTTTAAAAATCGGCTCGGAAAGGAATCTTTCTTTTGGCACCAAATATCATCTACTTGTGGAAAAGAAACCAAAAGCTATACCTACCTAATGGCTTTCTATTAAACTTCTATACCATGTTTGCTAGTTCTATAAAAATTCCCTATAAGTTCACTTATATCAGTTTTTTTTAAAATTTGGCTGAATTTAAATTGTATGATTTTGTGGAAATATTATCTTATTTAGGTCCTGCCTGCCTCCAAACACTGAATACACATTGATTTTAAAAATCTCATAAATTTGAATGTGCTATATATTTAAATAATTGATAGCATTTTATATGTGTGTTTTGAAAGAATAGTCTGCATACAGATATATAGACAGATAATGAAAATGGAATTCCCTTCATAGCTACTCTTGTTCTTTCAAATATTGCATTCACCCTCATTTTGGATTGCCAAATTGTGAATTTTGCAATCTTAGGCTCTTCCATGACTGTAAAAATAATTCCCTATTTAGTTCTGCTCTTTCAGCACGTACCGTAGTGCCATTCAGCTTTGCCATTTGGAGATACAAACAGATGACAACAGCCTTCCAGCTGAATGCAGCAGCTGTGATGTAGTGTGTGAGGAAACGACATGGTACATAAAGGCAATTTTTAGGCTATTCAAGGCTTTGGGGGAAAAAAACTAACAAAAAAAATTGTCAGTGGTATGGAAGAAAAAAGTGATAGAGCACAAAAGGATTCGGTGTCTCAAAATCATCTGGTTTTTAGAGGTCTATAAGTGCTTCTTGCAAATACCACAAAACATCTGTCAGACTTCCAGCTGTAACATAATGTAGATTGTGTTAATGTAGTCCTAAAGGATTGGCATGTAAACAGATATGCTCTTATTCAAGCAGTTTCTGTAACTGACAATGAAACCAAGAAGTTTGGAAATGCAGAAGTACTGGCAGAATTAAGAAGCTGGCAAAAATGTGGAGTAAAATAAAATATGTATAAAAAGAGGTACTTGAACTTTTGGAGATGGCCTGTTACAGAGTGAGCAGCTCACTGCTAGCATATCGTATGATTTGTGGGAAATCGTGCTGGTATTGAGTCTGACTGAGATAGAATTCATTTTCTCCTTAGCAGCCCTCCCAGTGCTGTGCTTTGCATTGGTTGCTGGACAGGTGTTGATAACACACCAGGGTCTGACATTCCTTCTCCCATCTAGGGGGAAGCAAGATCCTGGCGAGGGGACACAGCCAGGCCAGCTGATCCAAATTAACCAAAGGGATATTCTATACCATATGGACATCAGGTCAGATGTAAAAGCTAAAGGAGAGGACAGGGGCATTCATTGTTCTACAGTGTTTGCCTTCCGGAGCAACCACTATGCATACTGAGGCCCTGCTTTCCAGAAAGTGTCTGAACATCACTTGCTGTTGGGAAGTAGAGATTAAGTTTTCCTTTTGCTTGTGTGTGCACAAACTTACTTTGCTTTAGTAAACTGCCTTATCTCAACCTACTAGTTGTTTTCCATCTTATTCTCTCCCCAGTCCCACTGGGAAGGGGAGTGATAGAGCGACTCAGTGGCCATCTGGCATCCAGCCAAGGTCACATCACTACAATGCTAAAACTGCTCTAAAAATGAAGCTGAACCAGAATGCTCTGTTAACCCTTGTTTATGTCAGAAAAATCATGAGTCTTGACAATTTGGCACTTGGAACTAATTGTTTTGGTACAACTCTGAATACGTATGTACATGATGGATTAATTTCTTAAATTAATGTCTTTTCTACACTGAAGTGTGTGGTGCATTTTCTGAGTTTGTTATTCATTTCCTACTGGTATATCTATAAAAGTCACATTTTTCTACTGAACAGTAGAGAATTTTTATTCAGCTTTGTCAAATGTATGCTATACTTGTCCCACATTAGACCTAGAAATGTGAAGAGCAAAAAAATTTTTTCTTATTTAAACCATTTAATTACATTTGGTTAGATAAGAAGTGACTGACTTATATTACCTTTGAGCAAAGGGTTTTATAATATTTCTGTGAATATCTACATTAAGGTATGTGAATAGCTTTATAGATTTACAGTAATCCCATGTAAATTTGATGCAGTGGTTTATATAAGGCAATATTTTTTTGCTGTTTAGACTGTGGCAGAAATTTGAAAAACATTCATTAATTTTAGCTGCAGCTGTCAGTAATATGGGGGAGTCTTGCTAAGAAGCACAGTTTTAAATTACAACCTTGTAAACAATTCTTGTGCTCTATTCATATATAAATATGTGGTTATGACTTTAGTGTTGAGTAAATCATCCTAAATCATAGTTTTTTCCATTCTCATTGTGTTTAGCTGCACTAATAAAGGATAAAGTCTCGCCTGATGTATTGGGAATTTCATGCCCTGCAGGGTGAATTCAATTGAGTTGCATTGAATTATGGTGGGGAAAAAAAACAAAATCAAAAAATGTCACTTATAAAGCAGAAATTAAATTCTAAGGCTTTGAGACCGTATGCTGATACTGACATTGGAGTTCTTCAGTTTCCATACTCTGCAGATAAAACTAACCTTTTTTCCTAAGTATAAAATCCTGTCTGCTTAAGAAGAAAATTGGGTAAAGTCCTGTGCCCTCCTTGGATGCTGCATTGGTTCTAGAACTCAGGAAACCTCCACAAGTGTCAGAGACAGGCAGACTGCCTAGGAAAGGAGGAATGAGTAGGAAGGGTGCAGGAGCAGCTGCAGACACCATGTTCTGCTGAATTTCAGTATTGTTTATTGATTGATTCCACTTTCTTTTGAAGTAAAAGTCCCATTTAAAAAATAATTTGCTTAATATTGTTCCATGACTTTTTCTTTGAACTTGTTCTTTGAACTTTTGCAGAGTTTTGTGAATCTTAGTGTTCTCCAAATCAGTGTTTTCCAGCATTTCAGATCTCAGGGGTGAGGTGCCTCAGAGTCAAGCTCCAGGGAAATTTAAGCATAAATTAAATTTTATAATTAATGAAAAAATTTTCCCTGAAGCTAGTGTAAATTTTGCCGAACTGGAAAATGAAAATGCTGATCTGATTTGTTTAGGTTATTTCAACAAGTGGAAAAGTTTTCTTTTATTACCAAGATGTTAAAATTATCTAGTGGAAAACCCACTGAAAAGGAAGTAACAGTGGCATATATGGTTAAAAAAAAGAATGTAAATCAATACATCAAAATAGGCACTACTGATTTTTATGTTAAGATGAAACAATAGAAGAGCATTTAGTAATCAAATTTCCACATTTCATAAAGAAAAACAAGATGATCTGTTGATTTCATCGTTACAAATAATGCTGTCAATTACTGCTGTTTGACGCTTAGAATCAAAAGAGAAGGCTCACCTTTGAGGAGCTCAAGTAATCCAAATTGAGTATTAGAATATTCTTTGCCTCTGAAAACACCAAAGAGTACTTATAGCGTAAGAATTTATTAGGGTGTATGTCACATAAAAATACATTTGGCTTATTAATTTTAGAAGTTGCTTGATCAAGTTATGTTGCACCTCAAATGTTCCTGTCCTGGGCTGAGAGTTCTCAAGAGACTACAAAGATCAGACTACTAGTTGGCAAGGGCTTGGGTCTCATGACATTTCCATGAAAGTCGTAAGAATTTAGAGCAAAAAGACAAATGCCAAATTGATCGCATTATCCTACACCATACAAAACACCCTTTAGTTTCAAGAGTTAACTCTTAAGTGGGTTCACATTTGTTTTACGATCATACTCATTGATGTAGATGTTCATTTGCTAACTTTAAGGGGAGCAGAAAGCAATTTTTCTGAATTTTTTTTTGCTATTCAGAAGTTTAAATTAAACTAGACTGCTGTTGTTTTGTACTTACTAATTTTAATAAAGAAGAGGTGTAGCTGAAAAATGTCAACTTTCTATAGTAAGGGGAGATTTTTTTGAGGGTTGCTAGCCTATGACTTTGTAAAAATCAGTCCTCTCCTGAGACTCATTATCCTGTAGTAGTAATTTGATCAAAATAAATACAGTATTTGGAAAGATAATACCAATTATGCATGGAAATTCAAAGACAATTAAAAGATAACAATTAAAAATACTTAATTGAAATTCCTGTTAAAATTATTCTAGAAAGGAAAAAGCCTCACACAAAATTCATAGGTTGTCCAGCCTGTTTCTACCTGAGCTAAGGTGTCTGTATAAGCTGTTCACCTGTAATGTGACCTCAGCATGTTTTTCTAAGAGAAGTAGAAGCACATGAAACTGTGTTTTCTTGACACTAAAAACAATTGGTTTTCACCTACTTTGCAACTATATCACCCTGAAACTTTAAGGTATTTTAAAATCTTGTCCCTGCAAAAAGACTTCAGAGGGCTTGCTTTGGAGAGATGCTCAAATTTGTTCAGCCTAAATTCTTATGTATTTCTAATTAATATCTTGCCCTTGCCTAGGCAACTGCTTGCCTTAAAAATGTGAAAACATTGGTTGTACAGTGCAATGGGAGCAAAACGCTCAAATTTGACTTGCCTCTTCCTGAGAAATCCCTGCAGCAATTCAGTATATATTACTCAAGTGGTAGGAAATTGTTCACCCTCAGTGTCTGGTCAGCCTCACACTGAGTCTCAAATGTAGAAATTGTGCTATTCTGGCACAAAATCATCAATTTTCTGTTATCCTGAAACATTTAAAATTAATTTGTACTAGAGATTTCTCTCCCACATGCCCTTCTGAAAACTGTTCAGCCTATTTGGCTGCAGATGTTATTGGAAAAGAAAAGACAAAGTAGATCAATCAACTTGTCATTAGTTTCAGGCATAATAACTTGAGTGAGTTAAATTGAGTTTGTTTAGTTGTCGTTTAAATGCTGCATTAATCATAAGAAAGTTCGTTTCATAGCCATGCTATAATTTTAGAATGTAATTTCCAGTAGACTGCCTTGAAAAGTGGTTTTGCTATATTTGTCCCAATAATTTTGCCTATTTGTCAAGTTTACCTATTTAAGCCTTCCCACACATGAATATTCTGTTCTTCAGAAGTTGATTTCACAATTTTTACAACAAAAAAAATTTGAAATAACAACCATAATAATGCTTGAATTGTGCCTTTTAAAAAAATTATCTCTGTCCTGTAAACAATTTAAACCATGCTGAGTTTAATAGCTGTGGAAATGTTTCTTAAGTGAAATTATAAGGGTTTCATCAAGCAGGTGCTGCTTAAAGTATTTTGTAAGGTGTTGTCCAATTTCAGTTTTCTTTGTGATTAAGGATCTGAGTAGTATTTTATCTAGTATCTCCATGAACTCAGGAAAGGTCTGCATAGATTAAAAGAAAACTGCAAAAAATGTCAGATTTGTATGGTTCATCCACAAGGTGTTTATGTATTATGATTACTTTCTGTCAGATGTAGAATAGTCCTTCTATTTCAGGATAAAAATTTAATCCTGTATATATTGGAATTCCCATTCTGTCATGTGAGTGCATATTTGTGCATGTGTTTGTATGTACTTGTGTGTATCTTTAAATCAAAACACTCCTTACATACAGGTTCAGATGCATATTTATGTGTGTGTGTGAGAATATAATATGATGTTAAAAAATAGTTTAAAAGTACCAAAATGTCAGCAGATGATTAATTGAAAACAGTAACGGCTCAGTTTCTCTGGATATGCTCAGGAAACTCTTATCTCTCTGGTACTGATCTGCTGATCTAGTTTATCTTGATTTTTATATGAGAACTTAAGTCTTCCCATGTCACTCTCAAATTATTCTGCTTGGGGTAGATTTTTTTGGTGCTTATGTAAGCTTATTTCTCAGTTTATTTCAGTGGAGTTTTGCTCATTTACTGATGGAGATAATTTGATCCTAAAGTACTTCAGGCTAGCAGTGAGCTAGAGAATCCATGTTTTCTAAATTACACTCAGCAGTCGTCTCAAGTACTACTTTATGACAATGTATCCCTTTTGTCTTTCTGAAATGGGCAATGGATAGCTGGTGTTCTGCAAGAACAAACACCTTTAAACATGAAGGATTTTATGCCAGGGCCCATATGAAGAAGCAAGTTACCAGGACAGCTTTACTTCTTCGTTAAAATAACGTTTCAGTGGAAGAGCATGCAATGGACTGTGCAATGGTGAGCATGGTACACCTCCCCTGTAGGACTTTGAGTGCTGTGCTCCTGGGAGGCCTGAAAAAGGCATTTGAGGACTTTTTTTGTATGTAAAAAAATCCCTGGACATGATGAAAAAGCAAAAATTGATGCATCCTCAAAAAAAAAAAAAAAAAACAACATAGAATAGCCATTAACAACTTCCTTTTGTTTAGCTATGTGTTCTTTTTGGCTGTTGACTATTGTTTAAAGGTCAAAGCAAGATGGTAGAAAAAGCATAATGAAAACAAGGGGTGAATGCAAGTGGTAGGATTATCCTTATAATACCCAGTTTGTGGGCTTCTGATAAGAAACTGCCTTCCACTTAAAGGTATATATATGGACAGCCAAGAAAATTTAGTAGTAGAGATAGTAATAACAGTTGTGTAAAACAACATTCCCAGGAATTGTGGGATGATGCATTCATTATTTGATGGCTGGCTGAGGCTTCAGCTTGGCCTAAACAAACGAGTAGGAGTAGCTGGACGGTAGCACAGGCTCTCTGCTTGTGCTCTGCTGCATCCTTTCAGTAGTTACAGTGGCCAGATGAATGTCTGATGAAGTTCCTGAGGTAGTTCCCATGTAGTATCTGTATTAAATCAAATGCTTTGCTGTGCTGTAAATTACACTTTTTCTTCTGGTGTATGAAGTCTGTAGGCAGATTAAATTTAATGGACTGTTTTTTCTGCCTGCATTCTCAGCAGCATAATCTGTGCTTTAGAAACATCTCTTCTTGCTGTGCAGTTGCGTGTTACAACCATGAGCTTTCATGTATTTGGTTTGGCCAATGCTAAGCACTCATTTAAACCATGGATTTCATGCCCATGACTTTCAAGTTTCAGGAGAAAAGATCTGGAACCTGAGAGTTAGGATATCCTCTTCATTCACCAAAAATTCGACTTAACTAGATTAAGGAAATAAAATAGCATCCAGGAATAAAATTCATATTCTGGAGCTGATTAATTTTGGGTAAAAGGCTATTTATCAGTGCTTCTTTCCCACAGTAATGCTTGTCTAGTTGAAACAGCTTTGGGATTCACTGAGATACCTGATGGGTTATCAATTAATATTTTTTTATAAAATCCTTAATTTTTTGTTATTTTTTACAATGCTGTTACCTTATTTTAATTTTACAAGATAAAACATGGCATGGAAAGTCATTGGGAAGAGCATGTGATTTTTAGCCAAAATGTAAATATGACATCCCAAAGAACCAGTCTAAGCCAGAACTGCTGAGACAAATATAAGAATGCAGTGATTCATTACTCTCCATTCGTTACTTCTGCAAAGTCCCCCTACCTACATAATATATCTCCTTGGTATAGAATATTAATTACTTTTTAAGCTTCATGCAGTTCCTTTAAGCATCATTTTAACAATGCACAAGAACTAGGTCACTGAACTGGATCATGTGATTATAAATTTCACGCTTTTCTGGATCAGGGAGTGCCTATTTTTCTGTGGCTGGCTGCAAAAGGAGGAAAAAAATTACATTTCTTGAACTTTCTATAGTTGCAACAAGCAAAAGCAGATCTACTTTGATTGCTGAAAAATACACAGCTAAATTGGAGGCTGTATTAGGGCATTGCATTTCACCAGAATGCTTGCTTAGATGGAAAACACTTAGTTGAATATTTTCTCTTCATTGTGGGTAACTCTTATCATTTGGGAAAAACTCTAACTTATATTTTGAAAGAGGCAAGTGTGTGTGCATAGTCTGTAGGAGTCTTGCAGTGCATTGCTTACCAGTACTTACATGCTCTGCACAGAGCAAGTGCAGTGCGGAAAACCATCAGCTGGGTAGCACTTTGTGTACTACAGTTTGCATGGTTGCTGTGCATTCCTTAAAATTGCAAAATACTACCCAAATGTTATGATGGTTGATTCTCAATAAATGATGTAGAAATCAGTAATTTTAATTTCATTATTTCTAATCATTAAACAGACCATTCTTTTCTTTGGGAATAATTCGATTTTCCTTTCTAAGTAGTCCTTCAGGTCTTAAAAAAAAGCAAATTAAAACATAAATTTGACCTAACCTTTGGGATTTTTCTTCTATTATTGTTAAGGAACCTTTAGGGTGCATATTTGTACATTTAGTTCATATTTCTTTCAAAATTTGATTATATATACTTTTCATACAGGTTAAGTGATACTACTTGCCTCCATTCAATTAAAGTTCACTTTAAATTAGAGTTCTGTGTTTTTCTTGCTGGAAATTTCTTACTTGCAATGATGAGTGTAGGAGCCAGACAGGAAACTCAACACTGTATTCCGAAGTACTGTTAGTCTTTGCAAGTTTATAAGCAGAACCACATAGAAGTAATCCGGACCATTTGCTTAAAAGAAAGAGACTATCGCTGTTCGGTAGGTGGCTCAGTGAGAAATGTGTGTCTGTTATAAAGGCAGCAGTCCTTTTGTTTTGTGGAAATCTTAAGGAAAGTTTTGGGTTTTTTCTAAGCATGTGAAGATAAATATTTTGCGATTCCAATCAAAATGTTTAGCTTCTTCTGCCTTTGTTTGTTTGTATTCAGTTGTGGTTTATTGTTTGGTTTGGGGTTTTTTGAATAATCCCAAGAGTGAGGCTTTGTATTTTACAAATAGCAGTGAAAAACAGTTAGGCTGATTCAGTTCAATCTGTTGAGCTTTGCATCAATATCCCTAAACCACACCAGTGTTTGCTGATTCTCTTGTCTGGTTATGCCGTGGTACCAGTATCACCTCTGAGATGGATGCCTTTGTAGCAGTGTAGATGATTACAGCTTGGTTGGTTGGTTTTCTTCACTACCCCTAATCAAGATGTCAACTGACCTGTGCCTATTTTTCCCTTTTCCTTACTTGCCAAATACCTTATTTCTCTGGTTAACCAATTATTCCAAAGAACAATGAGTTGGACAATTACTTTTAAGCAAAGTAAAATGATATATCAGTTGTATTAAATATCATAAATAGAATTGGGAATAGGATCACATATCTGCCTGGACTGGTAGATTTAATCTGCAGTCATGATTATGTAATGCCTTGGTTTTTGGTATTTTGAAGTATAGTTACTCATATTTGCCAGAAATGTAAGTCTGTGAATGTATTTAAATCTTGAACTGGTGGGAATTTGGAATGACACAGCTTTATCATCAGTGGGGGCTTTGTATTTTGAGAAATAAGTATGGCTAATGAGACATGCAGCTGTTGAGCGGTAAGTTCATGGAAAGATTGCTTCTCTGAAAATCCAGCTGTCTTCAGAAATCTTGAAATATATTTTGCAGATAAAAATATACCACTTTTAAATAATATGCATAGTCAGCTGGAGCTTTAAGAAACACTCATGAGAAGTACACCTGCTATGACCTAGAGCCAAATCTCTACAATAGTTCTGAAAACTAGATGAGCATAAAAGTCATTAAATTTGCTGGGTAGATGCATTACTTAGATTGTCTGCCTAGGACTGGCAGACCAATATTCTATTTGATATCATTGGATTGGATAAATTGCATTTTTATATCCCTTCTTTTCCAATACAAGTATTAATGTGAAATCTACTGACAGTCATATTTGTTTTGTTGTCCAAACCTATTAATTTCAAGTAAAAATCTAATAGGTATTGAAATAGATAATCAGTTGAATTTTAAAAAAAGGTGAAAAATTAATCCTGTGCAGATTTTTATGTGTATTCTGTTAGACTAGTTGTCTTGAATGATTTTTTTTTTATTTTGTGCAATATGGAAAAACTTTTGGAGAAAGGGTTAAAATTTCTATGCTTTTTTTTTAATGACCCTGAAATACAAAAAAAAATTCAGGGCTAGAGCATCTCTTTGGAAAGATGGTTTTGCAAGTATTGAATCTGCACTCATTAAGAAAGAAGCCAAGCTTAGATCTTCCCCAAGCTCAGCAACCCACAAGATGACAGCCCTCATTCTGTGAGCCTGTGAGATAAAAGTGGGCTGCTGACTTGCTCTGAGTTGCAGCTGCTGAATGCTGGTGAGGCAGAGACCTGCCCAGAGGCGCTGTGTTAGTCATTTGAGGTTCTAATACGGTGGATTAAAGGACTAGAGAACAGAGAGAGAAGGGGAGAGAAGATGAAGAAGAATGTATGTATTTAAAGCATCTATGAGAGTGGTTGCAACTTTTTAGGTGTGACTTTTTCGGATTTTATATAATATTGAAAAACACAAACCCAGTAAGGCTTGTTGTCTGACACTTGCTTAGCCTTAAATCACTGAAATTCAGTTAATTATTTTCAGCTAAGCTACCTGACTGCACAGCAATTATTCAGATCCATATTGACGAATATATGAAATATTTTTGCACTGGTTGGGGTTTTGTTTGTTTGCTTGCTTGCTTATTGGTTTTTCTCAATCCTTACTAGCTAGTTCTACTGTTTTCATACCACCCCAGGACCTGCACCTGAAGAGCACAGAGTTGATATGCTTGGCCTTTTGCTTTCTGTGTAAGCCTTTTACTCTTACAGAACCAGTAAACAGCATCTGGGCTGTTCTACCTTTGTAGATGAGGCATCACTCACATCTATGTGCACACGGGTTTTCTTAATGTATTCGTATTTCTTAGATACATAGAATGGCTTGTGTTAGAAGGGACCTTAAATATCATCTAGTTCCAACCTCTCTGCATGAAAATTTCAGTGTTTGTTTGTGGGGGTAGAGGCAGGAGACAGACAGCAAATCAATATGATTTGGAACTGAAAAAACCTTTATTCCTCGTTTTCTTTGCTACTTTTCTACAAAATCACACAGAAGCCATACACTACGTGATTGGATCATTCAGCTACAAACCCAGCCCCGTAAATGTTACAACACTCCTGATTGGTTAGGTATAACGCAGGGAACTAGGTATTTTCTTATCAGAAGAGGGCCTCCACAGATGTCCAGTTTCCCTAAACTGTGCATTCCTTCGTGCAATTTATAGCTTTGTTTACCTTCTTACTTTCTTCAAGGGCGAACTGCCCTTGTGAAGCTGCACGTACCAGTGCTTGCAGTCATAAAAGTTTTCTATACAGAGGCTGCAAGCTGAGTGCACCCACAAAGGCCTCAGCATTTGTTAATTCAAGGCTGTACACAAGAATGATGGACCTGGTGCATAGTCATCAGACAAATTAATCACTTCCCCTCTCGTCCTTTTGGGTTAGTAGCTTCAGTTTGGTTTATACCTAGCTTTGTCATAACTTACGATGTCCATATGTATTCTCTGTGCTTAGCCAGTACTGCTGACTGCCTGGGGACAGAAGATGAGTTCAGCTCATGTCAGACAGAGCACATACTGATACAGTCCTCAAAGAATAGACTATATGCCTGTTTCTCTTCTAGTTTTCCTGGCCTTTCTTAGGATCGATATGCCTTTCTCTTTATTTTGGGATATGCAACATTTTCATCTTAACCAGATGAGGTTTTTAAAGTATTCATGATAGTTCTCGAGGTTCCTAAACTTTGCTCAATTTTTCCAATCCATCAGCATGTAGTCTTTTTCTGTCTTGGTTCATAAACCAGAAGGAATCTCATGAAAGTACAATGCTGCGGTGACCCAGCCCACTAGGCTGTGGCAGTCAGGTGCCCATCAGACGTTGGCCATCCAATGGGCGGACGAGTCTAAGTCAGAGGGGACATCTGTGGGCGAGGCAGAAGTCTAAACCACACCCCCTGTACTATAAAGTTCTACCCGAGCTTATTCCCATTGGACCATTGTTTATGTTCCCTCCCCTGTTTCTGTCTTGTTGGTTGTTCTGATTGTCAGTTATTATAAGAATGTTTTTCTATTGGTTGGTTTTGCTTGCTCCACCCCTTTTGTCTCTTGTACAAAACCAATTGCCAAACCCTGGCCTTCGGCAATTCCAGAATGTTCCTGTCCCCATCAGAGCAATAAAGCTTTGGAATACACACGGAACCCCTCTCCCACCTCTTTCGTTCCTGGGAGCTTGGAGCTCACATCTCACCCTTCGGGGTTTGCAGTCTGTGTCCTGAGCCAGTGCAGCCTGGACAGCGGCAGCCGAGAACAGACATCGTGTCTGCAGGCAGTTCGCTGACGCCTCCCACACAGGACCTGTGCCTCTTGAGGTGCACCAAGCGGACACATGGCACCCAGAAACAGGGACTGTAGCGTGTGTGCAGTCTCTGCAGACTTCCCTGGCAACAGATCGCTGTGTGCAGGAGTTGAGTTTTCAGCAGCCGCATCCCCTTGTCGAAGGATGCTTCATTTTAGAGTGCAGTGCTCCAAGGGGAGGACCGACCACCTCCGGTCCATTCCCAGGAGACTCTCTCCACGGATTTTTGTTCCAGGGACCAGCTTTTTGTGGCTCTTTCTGTGGTAAGCCATCCTCTGGACAAAAAAAATCTTTCTGGTCTCTGGGTGGTTTTGGTTCTTTTCTCCTTTTCACTGCGGGGAGGGGTGGAGAACTTGAGGTGCCTTTAAAATGGGAAATAAACTTTCAGCACCTCAGCAGGAGATCTTTATCCAAGTTGCAGGATCCCTGAAGGAGGGTGGTTTTAAGTTTTCAAAGGGGTTGTTAAAAAAGTTTATTAGATGGATTTTCTTTTACTTTCCTCGGACCTCAATAGCGGATGTTAAAAGAATTTCGTTTTGGAACTCAGCTGGAGACAAAATGTCGTTGTTACAGAATTGTGGAGACTCTTCTTAAAAAAATTTTTCCCGCTGTTGATTTTAATCCGAGACACTTTACCAAAAGAAAGTAAAAGAAAAGACTTCAGCTGTTCCCAGTTCTACCTGTCCCCCTGATCCTAAACCTTGTGCCCCCAAACCCCTGTCCCCATTGCAGAGAAAACCGAAGGGAGGAGAATGCCAAAAGGCACAGGATTGTCACCAGCTTCCTGACTCCCCTCGACTTTCTCAGCTTCCCAATCGTGGTGACACTGGCTATGCCACCCTGAACTCTTCCCTAAACCCATTTTTCGCTCCCTCTTCCCAAGTTAACTGTCCTTGTACTTGTAAAGCCCAAAATGGTGGTGGCTAGACAAAGGAGCCCAAGAGGCACAAGATGGCGCCGACCGCATGGTCGAGCCTGCCAAAAACGCTTCTCCTTCCCAGAATCTCTGGCATCCTTCTCTCCAGAACCCATTTTTCCCTTCCCCAGAAGTGACCTGTATTAACTTCTCCCAATCTCTGAACCCCTCCTCGGTGATGTCAGGTGGGCGTGCTGTCAACACACCCACCGCTCCTGCCCTCTATGATGCAACCTTTGAACCAAGTTCCCACGACCCCCCTTCCTGTTCCCATAGTCATGGGACTGGAAGGGAGGCCATCTTTGATTTTGATTCAGTAAACAAACAAAATCCTTTTGTTGCTCCTGTACAGTACAGTAGAACAGGGCAAAATCCGCAGTGGAAACCCCTTGATTATTCAATTTTAAAGGAATTGTGCAAAGTTCAGAAAGAACATGGGAGAGAAAGCGAGTATTTTAAAAGTCTATTTAATGCTACCTTTACAACCAATGTTTTAGTCCGTCATGATATTGGAAAAATTATGTCATGCCTACTTTCCCCATCAGAGTTCCTGTTGTGGAAACTGATGTGGAAAAGGCAATTGACAGAGGAATTTCCACTGCTGCAGCAAGATCCTAACTATGCAATGCTTACCTTAGACCACTTATTTGGAGAAAATCAATGTCCTGGGTTGCAGTGTATTCTATTACCATCCTCATGAGCTGTTGAAACTAGGTGGGGCAGTGTTTCCTTGCTTCCTCCCTCCAGACTGTTGTTCTGTTAATGGCCCATTAATGTTCTGCCGCATGACTCAGAGGTAACTCCCTCCGGACTATTTTCTGTTAATGATCTTATCAACACCTGGCCTCATGACTCATCATCCCATTGTGAGAGGCTCCGCCCAGAGGGAGGAACCAAGCATTCCATCCTAGATAAATCTGGGTTTCTGAACACCACGGGGAGCCTTTCCACTGGATTCCCAGCGGACAGGAGCTGCATAGCCACCACCGGACCTTCTGAGGAAGAGCAGACCCTTCTACTGGACCACTGCTTTGACAGAAGCCATCACTTCAGGAGGACTGCAGCCACTGTTGTATTGGACTGCTACCGCCACCCTGACTAACGGGGTATCAGGTTGTATTCTGACTCTGTCAACTCTGTCAGTTTAACTCACTGCTTGCCTACCTTTGTTTTTTTTGGTTTTTTGTTTTTTATTATTTCCCTATTAAATTGTTATTCTGACTTAGTGCCTCCCACTGGTTTGTTTTCAAGCTAGCACAATCAATTAGCTAAACCACAGGATCAAGCACAACAAATTCCAAAGCCTGTTTTGGATATTGTACAGGAGCTATACACCAAGCTATTTTGCCATTAAGCAAGCCTTCGAAGAAACATTTATGGATTTTGTAGATCACTTAAAGACCACGATTGTCAAACAACTTGATGATGAGACCTTGCAACAGCGTATATTGAGAGAATTGGCCAAAACAAATGCCAATGATGTTTGTAAAATAATTATTAATACTCTTCCGTTTCATCCACCTCCATCATTGGAACTGATGATTGAGGCTTGCATGAGGCAGACAAGCACAGAGCAGGAAGCTCCAAAGAAAAAAGGGGGAGTGGCGGGAGAAATGATAGTCGGAACAACAGAGGTAGAGGAAAATAATGCAAGGACAGTGACAAAACCAGAATTCATTTGCCAGAGATGCAGCAAAAAGGGTCATACCGCAAAATATTGCCGTGCACCTGCACCTATTCACAGTGTCCCTAAGCATTTTTCTACAGAGAAACACCGGAGCTCAGGACCAACTGCTGTGGATGGGAAGCAGGGAAACTGAGGAAACAGCTGCGAATTGTGGCAAATGGATGTCACTCGTGCCCTCTTTTGGAAGGTAGAAATATGTACGTTTCAATTGATACCTTTTCTGGCACAATATTTGCCTCTCCCCATGCAGGTAAGAAGGCAAAAGACGTTATTAACCACCTGATGCTTGCCTTCGCCACCTTAGGAGTTCCGAGAGAAATAAAGACTGACAACGGATCTGCATATATTTCATCTGCGCTTCAGAAGTTTTCAAAGCTGGGGAATTCCACACAAAACTGGTATTCCACACTCGCCCACGGGACAATCGATTGTAGAGAGGGTACACGAGAATATTAAAAGAATGTTGGAACAACAAAAGGGTGGGGAAGAAACCGACTCCGCGGTAATAAGATTATCAAAAGCATTATTTACATTGAATTTCCTTGACTGTTCATTTGATGACCACAATCTGCCAGGGGTCAGACATTTTAACAACAACATACAGCTGAGATTGCGGGAGAAACCCCCAGTTATGGTAAAAGACCCCGAGTCGCAAAGGGTCCAGGGCCCCTTCCCACTACTAACACAGGGGAGAAGCTATCCACTCCAGCAGGTCCCAAATGGATCCCAGGAAACTGGATAAAGCCATACAGGACCCCGAATGGCAAACCTGATAAACTTGTTACTAAACCTCACGAAAAAGGGGTAACGTGAAATTTTGTAACAGTTATATTCACTGCTTTATATATTACTCATTACAGATAATGTGGGTTCAAGCTGCTATTATCCTGGCTGTGATGTTGGAAACTGTTCCTGGATGGATAGTTGCCCAACCTAAAGTAAATGTTTGGGCAACTTTGAACAACTAGGGACTGTCCAAATAGAGTGCTTCCATTTTAAAGACCTTTCTCAAGTTAATCTTAATTGTTAGCCTGATTGTTTTTGCATTATCCTGTTTCAAACACTTTCTGCTAAAATTAATAAATAAAAATGGGGGAAATGCTGCGGTGACCCAGCCCACTAGGCTGTGGCAGTCAGGTGCCCATCAGACGTTGGCCATCCAATGGGCGGATGAGTCTTAAGTCAGAGGGGATGTCTGTGGGCAAGGCAGAAGTCTAAACCACACCCCCTGTACTATAAAGTTCTACCCGAGCTTATTCCCATTGGACCATTGTTTATGTTCCCTCCCCTGTTTCTGTCTTGTTGGTTGTTCTGATTGTCAGTTATTATAAGAATGTTTTTCTATTGGTTGGTTTTGCTTGCTCCACCCCTTTTGTCTCTTGTACAAAACCGATTGCCAAACCCTGGCCTTCGGCAATTCCAGAATGTTCCTGTCCCCATCAGAGCAATAAAGCTTTGGAATACACACGGAACCCCTCTCCCACCTCCTTTGTTCCTGGGAGCCTGGAGCTCACATCTCACCCTTCGGGGTTTGCAGTCTGTGTCCTGAGCCAGCGCCGCCCGGACAGCGGCAGCCAAGAACAGACATCGTGTCTGCAGGCAGTTCGCTGATGCCTCCCACACAGGACCTGTGCCTCCTGAGGCGCACTAAGCGGATAGTACGACTAGTTGATTCTGATATAATTCTATACATCAGTTACCACGTTCAGTGAATTATTTTGCATTCTGATAATCTGAAGGAGGAATATAAGCATTCTTTATGCGCATTCATAGTCCTCTGAATATTTCAGTGGCTTTGATGTTGAGGTAGAAGTTAAGAATTATTTGTCATATTCACCAGATTTTTTTTATTTTCCTTTTAGTTTAAAAGGCTCTGCGAAGGTTGAATCAAAATCAGAATAATTGCTGTTAATATGCCTATATTCTGTTCAGCAGAATAACTTAACAGCAAGCCCCTGTTTCATAAAGCATGATAACAGTCCTAAAAATACCTTGCTAATGTATACAGACTGCTCTTAAGCTAGAGAAAACAGAATCAAGTAGATTTTATTAATACCATTTGAAAAAATATTGAGTTACATACATTTTTGAGTAGTGACATAGGGACAGTTGATATTTTGCCAGTATTAAAGTAAGGAAAGAAAGACTTACAGAAAGTTTCTATCTGCAAACCACTCTCCTGTGCTTAAAAGAAAGAGCAGACTCTAACTTGGAAAGTAAGAGCATAGCAGCATTTTACTTGCTATGCTGTTTACCAGAATCTGCTTTGCCTGCTAAATATTTTAAACTGTGATGCCATTCAAGGATAGATGTAAAATGCAGTTCCTTTTAAACTTCTTCAGAGAAGATTTTAAATACTTTGCTACACAGCATTCAAATTCAGATCTTGAAAGTAAAGTCTTTTCATTACTGTCTAATGTGGAAGGAATAGTTCCTTAGCCCTACTTTGCAGATACTGGCTGCTCTATTCTCTGTTACTAGTCTTGCCATGCTTTCCACATGGCTTTGACTTGGGTATCTGTAGCCGGGAGAAAAAGAGCGGTAGTCTCAAGGGAAAATCTAGACTCCTTTTTAATGGGCATCATTGGCAGCTGCATAAATGGGCCTTTGTTGGTTAGATAATGTTGGTTGGTTAGGGAATGTTCAGCGGTCTCTTTGACTAAGTGGTGGCTCCCATCCAAAATGTCGAAAATGTTGAAATTACAGCTTGTCATGGCAATATTTGTTTTCTATTTTAAAACACATTTTGTCTTCACACATTCTGATCTGTCTATACAGATCTTTACATCTGTCAGATGACTAACCCGTGGTCTGTGAGGTAGGCAATGCTCTTTCAATCTAGCTGCTTCTGTGTGTGTATGGAGTTGAACAGAGTTTATCATTGATATAACAAGCTTGTTCTTCTAATTCATCATTTGTCTTTATTACCTTGTCTGCAGTATAATTACACACATTACTATTTACGAAATACAATGTGGACGTTCACACCATACATAATCAAAGTGAAGCTAATCTAGTAGACTGGCTGAAACACTGTATTTTTATTTTGGAAATTTCACTGAAAATTAGGGTATTTTTGATCTTAGCAATGCTTGCCAAAGGTGATCAAAGGAAAGTCAAAACAGAGTAGAGTGAAGTATGTTGTCCCATTTCTTCTCTGCTTTGGGAAGGTGAAAGTATGTAAAAAAATGGAAAGTACTGCTTTAGAGATGCTAATTCAATGTGCTAAGCATTGCAAAATACATGGACTCATGGCTGAGCTTCTGACATAAAAAGTCTGACATACTGACATAAATTCAGTAACTTGAACTGAAGAGACTATGATCTAATGTATGAAAATAGATTTAGAGGAAATGTTGGTATCAATCAGTCTGGATCTTGATTTTTGCAGAAAAAAATACAGGAAAAAATTTGAAGTCCTTCAGTAATTACAGAGTTGGGTTTTTTACATTTAATTACAGTAAATGGCTCCAATACTTGGAGCCAGATTTCTTCTTGTAGCATTCACATCAATGCAGCTGTTCAGAGAACATTATCAGTAATAGATGACATTTGGAATATGCACAAAAAGCAGGACACCAGGAGATAACAGTAAGGACCAATAGTCTGGGTAGACAGAAAAAGACTTCTTTTGACAGTTCCCTGTATACTAAAAGATACAGCAAAGTACTAGTAATGCATTTTTCTGAAAAAGGAAGCATGTGCTTTTCTTTCTTAGGCACAGTTCACTGCCAAACTTTGGAGGTATATCTTTGCTAAATGTTACAGTGTGTTGGGGCAGAGATTCAGAGTGGAAACCAACACATTTGCTTTGATACTTTGGATATTTGCGGCTTTGTCTTTTTTAATATAATTCAGAATGGTGGTCTGTCTAATTTCAGTGTTACATAGTGCAGCCTCTGTTTTTTAATAATATATTGTCTGAGGTAATGATCAACAAATTACCTTTTTTCTTTGCTGAGCATAAGTAATGAATCATGTCATCAACAGGAAAAGTAATAGTTCTACAGAGGAATGTGTTTTGTAGGAATAATTTTAAAGAAGTTTGAGTTAGCACATTGCATAAAATGCATCTAAAAATTACTAAGAAAATGTTTATTTTTCAATATGAAATTGTTATCATTTTCAAGCATGACCCCAATCTCACTGAAACCCTTCCTTGACTCTGCGATATTCGCTCAAGTCTATATTCGTTACAGGGTTAATGAAAAGGCGAGATTCGTGTCAGAACTAGGAACTGATTAGAAGATGATCAGACAGATCACCTTGTGTTCCAGATGTTATTAGGGGATAGATGTCCCATGTCCTCTTGATAGACTAGGCTGTTTTATAACTACTAGGAAATGTTGTCTCCAACTCTCTTTTATGTTGGTCTTTAATTTCCTCAGTTTTCTGCTGAAATACTCTTTAGTGTGTTTGGTTTGAGGATTTTTTTCTGAAAAAATGTAGTTTGCAAATGCATGCTATTTACTATCAAAAACCAAAGACAATTAAGCTGTACTCAGAGCCTTCTTTTTATTTTTTCATAACACTTAGGAGCCTGATACAAAGTATCTTATCTGATATTGCTGTACTGAGCTTAGATTGGGGGAAACACTTTTCAAAAGCATGGGAAAATAGCTAATTTTAAATTAGAATATTCTCCTTTCTTACCCTTTGCCAAGACAAGGGATTCTGGCATAAAATGTAAGTTTGGCATCATGGATAGGTTCATGAAGACATAGAGTTAATGGCTCAGAAAAAGTTAGTTGGGTCCTCTAAATTAGGTCCTACTGCTCCTGACTTCATCTTATTAAATTACTTTTAGGAAATTACATTAAAGATTAATGGTGATTAAATTGGAGTTCTGTGCCACTAGATTAAGAATACCCCTAACTGCCCATCCAAACTGTCCCATGCCTATGTTTTCATTAAGTGAACTATTCACTGATTTACTCAAAGATCTTTATAGAGGACAGAGTCTCCCTGCTAATGCAGCTGGGCCGTGTCAAGGTTGAAGGTATCTCATGTCCTGCCAGCTTTAAACACTGATAGAATTTGTGTTGCTGCCTGCACCTGATACAGTAGGACAGTGGATAATACTTAGTTTCCACTACTGACGTTTTGAAGATAAATGGATTTAGCTTATGATTTTGCTACACATATGTATGCATATGCTTACTGTGGTAAATTGCTACCATGATTTTCTTGTCAAGACACAAGAGTATGTGAACTCATTTTTACTTCATCTGTTCCAAAGATGGAGCCAAACTTTGCCTCCTGATACGAACTCTTTGCTGACAGAATTCTCTCCTTTCAAACCTTGTAGCACTGGTGATAGCACTTGCATAGGATTTGTGAATTAAAAATAATATTTTAGAAAGTGCTGGAATATCGTAACATGGAAATATTATACTTCTGGAAATCTCCTTGTATTCTCTAAGTGTAGATAGACCATACCAGGATGGGGGTAAGAAGAAAGTATTATCTAGTACATATTTTGTAGGTACTTACTGCTCTGTATATTGAATGACCATAGCATGGTGAAAATACATTTAGTATGCAAATCAGTCCAGTAAAACTGTATCAGGAATATCTTTTTTTTCTGATTGAAAGATACTGTAGTAGCTTCTTCAATACAGCTTATATAAATTTTATATGTCTGTAGATTGCACTTGCAAAACTTCTTCTAAAACTTAATATATTTGCCAAAAAAGTTCTGTAACAACAAATATTCAGTGTACTGCTACTGAGTTCTCTCAGTAGAGAGACCAGAGCATTCAGGAGACAGAGCATATTAAAATTAAAGCAACCTGAGTGATACGACTCCACAGAGAGCCACAAAAATATATTCCTTAGTCATCTCCTGCCTGTCTCATTTCATACCTGGCATTTCATAACTTTTCATAACATGTCATTTCTGATTTAAGACAGATGGTGACAATTCTGCTTAATGCAGTGTTTCATGTCCTGCTGCTGTTACATCAGACAAAATGACATTGTGGAAAGTTATGATCCTTTACTCCACTAGTGATAGAGGACCTCATTTTTTCGAAGTGTGTTTTATATTTAAATTATTTTTATTTACATGTTTGTTTACAGCACACTATTCATTCCTGTCACCCTGCTTTAATAGCGCTTTCACTGTGATTTTGTTTTTAAAGCTCAACCTGCAGCTTGCAGCAACACCAACTTCTTGTCATCATTCTGTTCACAAATGTCAAACCAATGAAGAGACCTTCAGGTTAACATCTACTTAACTAGGTGCTCTGTTTTGTTGATCCTGCAAACCATCCCCAAGGCACTTAGCCACTGCTACCAAAGGGAATGATCAAAGAATTGCCAGGTTTTTTTATTCTCTAAATAACCCTGTATGGCATAGGCAATTACCTTTCATTGCAGATATAAATTCTGTACAGTGGAGTTCTGTATTTAATATGCTGTTGTGTTTAATTAGAGTATCTAACATGGAAAGAATTAGAAATAGTATTTGCTTTCCCATAGCGAAGTCATATTGGAATGTTTGGAACATCAACACCACCAACACAAACCTCCTGCTAAAGGTAGGTAGAAGATTTTTGTGTGTTGCTTTGTTCAGCTCAGCTGGACTACATGAAATACAGGAAAAAATAAACAGCCTTTAGTATTAGCAGAGATAGGCAGAAAAAAAGAAGTGTATACTGTTTGTTTTGGAAGGCTTGCTCTTAAGTACCTTTTCCTGTAACACAAGAGTGTTAGGCTGGGGGACAGGTTAAAGAAAAAAAGCTCAAAATGCATGAAACAGTCCAAATATGTCTAAGCTTACAGCAGCGGCAATGTGATGTGTTTGCTGGGTTTATTGATTTCAGCTATCAGCCTCTGGATGTTGCGCTTGCCTCCTAAATAACAGTATGGACAGAGTCCATTAGCACAGAGAGGCTGAAGCCTGACCATAGTGAAAGTGGGCTTTTCCCAGGAATTCAGAGCTAGAAGGACAGTGGTGCTTACTGAGTTTCGATTCAGACAGATCTGAAAAGTGTGCAGTCCATATATGCATCATCATTACTAAAATGCAGTGATGGGGCAGAGTCTTTCAACTGTTTGACACACTTGGCTATTGAAAAACTGTGAGGAGAAGAGACTTAAACATGCTCAAGAATATCAATGCAATCACCCTTTACAAAAAGTCATAGTGTCTTCACTGACCATAACAACAGGTAGAAAAGCAGTTTTAAAGATCTTAACTAATAAACTTAAGTACAGGAAACTCAATTTATGTCTCAGAAAGATGAAGGGCT
Source organism: Monarcha castaneiventris obscurior (assembly GCA_026261815.1). Lineage (NCBI taxonomy): Eukaryota > Metazoa > Chordata > Aves > Passeriformes > Monarchidae > Monarcha > Monarcha castaneiventris. The sequence continues at coordinate 212,078 of JAMPIT010000515.1, read as the reverse complement.
CAGCCAACCCTGCTGGGATTAAAGCAGTCACACTGTTTCATGAGATATTGTTGTCAGTAAGAGTTCTGACTTGTGGGCTATTACAGTCGGGTTATTAAAATTTTCAGAGAGATTCCTCTGCCCAAATTAAGGTGTAAATGAGACCATATGCCCAAGTCAATAGTATGGATTTTATTTAACAGTAAATATGAGGTAAAGACACAGAGATAGAAAGAAGTAGAAAAAAGGAGGGGAAGAGAAAGAGAGTGACAGACAGATAAGTAGAAAATATCACCACTGTAGAACTCAAAAGTGTCCCATTGGTCCTCATCTTCTGGTCTTCTTGGTGTTGAGGATCCCACAAAACTCAGGGTTCAGTGGATTAATGTATGGTTAGGGCCAGATGGGAATGCCCAGCTACCTCCCCTGGGAGGGCAAGTTTGACACTGTCTCATGAAACAGACTCTGATCTGTTGCATCACTTTGCATCATGTGCTGTCACCTGGTACAAGGCCTCAGGAATGGCTCTGGGTGCGTTTCAGGGGTGTTTGGTGGTTTATGACACTTCCTCAGCTGACTCTCATGTGAATGTCCCACGTGGATGTGACCCTTCTGGGATGTGAGGAGGTTTATGACTGAGCCAGTTTGTGTAAGGGAGGATGGGTGTTCACTGCCTCTGACCAGAGGTGATGCCACACACCCAAAACTCTCCTCCTCCTCCTTGCCCTTTGGTTGGGTGGGGAATGTGTGCAAACCTGGCCTCAGCAAATGAGTCTGAGCTATGACCTCCCCCACCCTGAACCCAGCCAGAGCTGATTTTCAGGACAGGTGCTGGGTCTAGCTTTCTTGTGGATATGTTCTTCTCCCTCAGCCTTGTTTTCTTCTACCTAGACCTGAGATAACTGGGTAACAGTGTCACCTTCATCTTACCTCATGTTCCCTTAGGTGGCTTAACTCACTGTCCAAAGCTCCAGTCAGGAGGCATATTCAGGAAGGAGTGGGCTTTGGTGGTAGCAGCTTCTTTATACAGTTTTTCCATTAAGAGCAAAAAGTCCTTCATAACAGTGTTTAAGCCCTTAGCCATAAAATTTCAGTCTCTCACAGTGGACAACAAGGGCACTGGACTCATGTGGTGTTACTAAGCGTAGGTACCGAGACAGTAAGAACAAACTTCATGGGAAGAGACAGCAGAATTCTTGCCCGTGACGCAAACACTGACAGCAATTTTCTGCACCTGGATTTAGGGATGCACTTGAAACTACTGGTGCAAATGGTGCAAATGAGCTAAAGTGAGAGTTAGGTACAATAGTAACTTGGCTTAATGATACGATTGCATGCAAATACTCCAGCTTACAGCTTTTGCTGTAAGCTAAGATGTTCAAATACATTAGAATACCTGTTTATTTTGAATACATTTATATTCTATCTCTAAATCTAAAAGGCTATTCCTAATTAAAATAATTACTCTGTATCATTTTTTAATTGATTCCTAAAGATACATTTACAGATACTTAATTCCTTATTTTTTAGCTTGAAATGTCCAAGATCTTTTCCATTAAAGTACTTAATTACAAATGAAGTATTTGAAATAAAAACTGTGTAAAATTCTAATTAGTTTGTTTGTTGTTGCTCTTTGGGGGATGCTTAGTAGGAAAATGAGCATAATCTTTAATCCTTGTAAGTCTTAGAAGTCAGAAGTTCTGTACTAAATCAATAGGCCTTTGTAAACTTAAGATTTCATTGATTACTTAATCTGACTTTAATAGCTCCTTTCTAGAAAAAGGGACATGCTCTTGTAGATATGTACCTCATCACACTTCTTTCAGAAGAAGAAAGAAGATTTTAATTCAGAATTTTTTTTTAAAAAAAGGTTCTGTTACACTTCATATGTTTTTACTGGTATGCGTCACATTCTTCTATAAAAATTAGCACTATTAATCAGGATGCAAAGCTATTTTCAACAGTGACATGTGATTTGTGAAGTAACATAAAATCACACAAATTGTAGGCGAGAAATTGTCATCTACTTCTGACAAGCTCCTACTTATTTTACTCCCAATAATGTTTACTTTCAATGCTTGCTCTCATTTCTTAAAACATTATTAAGTTCAGATCGAATCAGGACTATTTTGCTTGCATTCTGATGACCCTGCTGGGTGTTTTTGTTGCAAATAGACTGGAGAATGAGACAGAATTGGTAAATCACGTTAAACCTAGCTTAATCTCCAAAATGGAGTCCATCTCACAACTTTAAATATTTTCATCAAGTTTTGGTTTTGGAAAAATTCTGTACATATATACATATAAATATATTCCTTTGCCAGGTTTATTTGTCACAATACGTGGAAATTGCAACAACCATCTAGTATATTGTGTGTCCTGTTGACGCACAGTTTTTTACATTCTGGGTTACTGCATGGTATTCTCAAAATAGCCCATGTAAAAATTACGTAAAAAAGACTAATGTAGACGTTAGTAGCTCATACTGGGCAAAAGGAAGATTAATAAAAACATAGCGATTACAATTCATTCTTACTTTGGTTCTGAAATACGGACAAAGTGTTACTGAACCAACCATCACCAGTCTGTAGAAGGACTGGAAGATAATGAGTTAGTCAAACCAAAGGGATGATGTGATATCCTGGGTTAATTAAGTGCAAGTCCCTAATGAAACAGTGCCTTTGGCACATCCGTTTCACCATCACCCCAAAGGTGATGCTGATCTTTATGTGAAACTATTAAGATGTGCATAAAACACATAAACTGTGTGATCAAAAGTACAACACATTTCTTTAGGTGTACCCCTGGTGAGTAATAGATGAGTCAGCTATGCTTCATGTCTGATTTCTATTCTGTTTGCCTTTGTTCATCTTATATCTGCTATACGGTTCCTTTTTTTCAGAGCCAGTTGTCTTTTTCTGTATTTCTATAGTAGTTAGTACAATAGGGTATTGCGCTTTGGTGAGTTACAACGTAAATTTTCAAACAAAGAACAAAAATAAGTAATTGACTGTGAGACTTACTAGAGCAACACCCAGCTCTTTGCAAATCATGTTTTGCAAGACTGAATCTGGATTGTTGGGTTGTCTCATTCAAAGTAACATCCTAGTTCCTTTCTGTTGTATCAGAGAACTATGGGCATCCATGTCAAACAGCTGGGAAAGTTTTATTGTTTCTGCAGTAGTGTGTACTGTTGCATGGTAGCCAGAAACAGTGAAATGTGAAATTATGTCAGATCTCCTCCTTATTTTGAAATGGTGAAAATGAGGTTTCAAATGAAATTTTAGTTTCTTTGCATTTGCTTTAATAAAAAAGGGTTTTTTTCAAGAAAAACTCAAAGCTTCTAATTCTGGAATTAAAGCTTCCAGTATTTCAGTGGGATGTGGGTCTAAATTTGAACTGGATGGAATTACATTTTTTGCTTTTATGACAGCTTGTTCTTGTGCACATGTACAGGAAAGCAATTTGCTATTCAGTAATAAACATACATTCCTGAAATGTGGTGAGTTCTGCTTCTCTTTGTATATTTACAGTTCATTAACACAGGAGCAGTTGGTTAGTGTTAAGCATGTTACATTCAGCACTTGCAGATCTGCTTATTGAATACTTATGTTTTTGACCAGTTTTGGAAGATGTTCACACTGCAAAGAAATTGTTACCCTTGACTGTCAGTTATGGGATAGTATGAGGGAGGAGTGGAAAAATAATTACAATGGAAAATTCATTTTGTCAAGGTTTATTATTTTCCCTGAAAATGAGAAGAAATACATTTAAAACTCCTACATGAAAAATCTTATTGAATTGGCAAAATGCTGTCTCGGGTAACTAACCTTCTATTGGTTTTGATTACTTGCAGTTTTAAATTATGAAATTTAGCAAAAACACCCCTTGATTTTGATCATCAAGGTCGAGTAATGAGACCTTGGCCCTATTACTCGTTGTTATAATGATTTACAGAAAATTATATTGAGCTATGAAGTTGACACCAAGTAAGGATTAGACGGGTTTTTTTCTGCCCTTTTTTACCTCAGCATATTAAATCTAAATTGCTTTCAGGTTCCAGAGTGTTTTGGAAAGGTTTCTATAGGCAGTCCTGTTCCTGTTGAAGCAAATTTTAATGCAAATGCCTTTTAGAATTCTGTAAGAGGATACTGTGCCTTAATGAATCTCTCTTGTCTTATTTATGTCTTTGTTGGTGACTTGAAGATGTTATCCATGCATAAAATAAAGCCAGTATGATCAAATAGTTAAATGGTCCTTTAATATTTTAGTAACGCTTACTAATAAACTGTTTTGGTTTTTTTGTCCCTCTCTCAGAACAAAAGCCTCAAAAACAAGCTCTTGTCAGGAAACAAGATTTGTGGTATTCACGCAGAAGAGGTAAGGAAAGTTCCTCTCTATTCTAAACCTAATGTACCCAAAAATACAGAATATATATTATGCTTTTATGGTGAGTGTTCCTAAAGTGTTCTCATCCCAGCTCATCTCTGTGACTTCACAAGAAGCAGCTAAAATGTATTAGGAAGAGAGTTGCAAACTCAAGTTTTAGACAAATAAAATCATCTGTGCATGCTTATTATATAACTCCGTAGGTGCATACATCTGTAACATATGTAAAACTAATTTCATTTCCATGATCTTCATGTCTACACTAGCACAGCAATTGCCGAATGCCTCTTTTGAAATTAACATAGAGAGAGGAAAGATCTATTATTATGGATTCCCAGAATCTTTCATTATTTCAAGGGGGAAAAGGGTCACTTTATGAAACTAAGGGAAAAAAATCTCCCCTCTGCTGAAGAGTGAGATAGATAGTCAATGACACAAAAGCCCTATTTTTGGCAAATTCATCAGTGTAGAAGTACTTGCACTTCGTGAGCACTTTCTTTATTTAACTTTCCATTTAAAAAAGCTATTTTATATTAATCTGATTTACTCACATTAATTTAGTCTGGGTTTTTTACGTATATAATTTCTATTAACATCATTGCACCTTGCCAGAATGAAACCAAAGCATAAAAAATTTCTTCTGCACTAAAATTTTCATTGGTTGAATGCATTTTCTTCATTAGAGTCTCTACCTTTTAACTTAGAAGTCAGTACGTCGTAGGTCAAGTTTCTGATAAATTCTCAAAGGTAGGAAATAATAGGGTTAGAAGTCTTTTTTTTAAGTTTTTCAAATCTGTTCTTTTCCTTTATCCCCGTTGTTGCTTTCAAACATGTCACAGTGTAGGAATACAGATCTATTTTCTTCCCTTGTTCTCTGCTTGAAAAATCAGCAGTGTGGGCAAAAAGTTTTCTGTTTTCCCCTCTTTTGTTTTTCCTAGTGTATTGGGTTTGCAAGGCAAGGTTTTGGTAGTGGGGAGGAGGGCTATAGGGGTGGCTTATCTAGGAAGCTGCTGGAAGCTTCCCCTGTGTCTAATATGGTCAGTGTCAGCTGGCTCCACTGTGAACCTACCACTGGCTTAGGCTGAGACAATCAGAGATGGTAGTAACTCCTTTGTGATAATATATTTAAAAAAGAAAAAAGTTATTGCCCAGTAATAATTGTTGACAGAGGAGAGAGGAGTGAGAATATATGAAAGAGTCATCTCTGCAGATACCAAGGTCAGTGCAGAAGGAGGGAGAGGAGCTGCTCCAGGCAGTGGAGCTGAGATTCCCCTGCAGTCTGTGGGGCAAAGGCCATGGTGAAGCAGCTGTACCCCTGCAGCCTATGGAAAGATCAACAGGAGTGCAGAGATCCACCTGCATCCTGTAAAGGAGCCCCATGTCAGAGGAGGTGAATGCCCAAAAGAAGGTTGTGACCCTGTGGGAAACCAATTCTGGAGCAGGGAGCTGTGGATCCATGGAGAGAGGAATCCATGCTGGAGCAGGTTTCCTGGTAGGTCTTGTGACCCCACAGAGGACCCATGCTGGAGCAACCTGTTCCTGAAGGACTGCACCCCATGAAAAGGGATCATGATGGAAAAGTTTGTAAAGAACTGTAGCCCATGGAAAGGACTCACACTGAGCAACTTTGTAGAGGACTGTTTCCTGTGGAAATACAGTTCCCCATGGTGGAGCAGGGGAAACCTTCTCCCTGAGGAGGAAGCAGTGACAGAAATGTGATTAACTGGGCATAACCCTCATTGCCTGTCTCCCCGTGCTGCTGAAGGAGGAGGAGGAGGTAGAACCTGGGAAGTGGAGGGGGGAAGCTGTTTTTAAGACTTGTTTTACTTCTTGTTAATCTGCTCTAGTTTTGATTGGTAATGAATTCAGGTAATTTCCCCAAGTCAAGTCTGTTTTGCCCATTATGGTAATCAGTGAGTAACCTCTCTCTGTCCTTAACTCATTAACCTTTTGTTATATTTTCTATCCCCCACCCAGTTGAGGAGGGAAGTGATAGAGTGGCTTTGGTGGGCACCTGGCATCCAAACGGTCAAACCACCACACTTTGCTGCATAGTATTTGAACTTTTGCTAATTAACTTGAAGATCTGATTCTCTGATCATGTCTCTTTTAATTTTTGCATCTAAGGATGAAGTGTAAGGATAATTTAAATTTGTTATAGTGTGACAAGCCCTGACAGTGAGAGAACTTCAGAAAATGAAACATAAATTAAGTAATAGTCAAGACAGCAGATTCTGTAAGAATCTTTGACTTTATGAATCATCCTGGCAAAATTGCAGCTATTAAGCATGTTACCATTGGAACAAACAAAAATGCTACAGGAGCATCCTTTTTTTGTGGTCATTTTGCCAAATTAGGTTGTGCCAGCCAGAGAAACACAGCGTGTTTTCTGTTTTTAATTAAGTACTATGCTCACCAATCATAACAACTGTGTGAACTCAGTATCCTTTCAGTTATTTTATCCAATACCTTTTGTGGGTAGAATTGCCTGCCTGGAAGCTCCTGCTTCTTTCTGCTCCCTCAGGCTGCATGCAGACAGAGACACAGATAGTGATTCCTTTTTACCTAGTTGCATCAGTGGGAGCATGCTTCTGATCCTGCACAGTTTTTGCATGGCTGGATTTTCTTCTCCAAGAAGTCAGGGCCTTGGAGAGAGGAAGGCAGAGTGGTGCAAACATTGGGGTTTCGAGGACACAGAAAGGGACACGTGCCAGGGCAATACTACTTGATTCTGTATTTTAGAGGTCTGTGTTTAATGGTGATCTTATCTGTCTGACTCTGCTAAGAGGTCCTGTCCTTTGAAGCACAGAAAATCCACAAAATAACCAAATTTTATCACAAAGAGTTCCAGGTCATATGCATGCCTTTGACCTGCACTGAATGTATTTAGCTTTATGACTTTCTATTTCATCACAGGCTTCATATTTAGTAAATGAGTTATACCTTAATCGTAACTCTTAGATTCCTCTACAACCTATTTGGATACCTTGTATATCACAGAGACTGTATATTTTATTAAACACAGCCCTCAGAACTATTAAAATTGGTGAACATTTTCTCATTGGTCTTTAGGTGATGTGGAATATATTCCATAGCTCAACTAATTGCCTTGCCCAGGTCAGAGGACAGTGCTAGTGAATGAAATAACGGCAGATAAAGTCACAGAACAAAGAATTGAGCTGGACTGATCTTGGCTATTTGTTTCAGGTTTTACAGAATGCCATAACCATTTTGGCCTTACTATTTAAATATTTAAAGCCGGTTCTAAAATTTTATCTTTAGATTCATTCAGCCTTCCCAAAAGTCTGTCACTGAATTTGACTGCATCAACTGGAAAAAGATAAAATCTTTCCAAAACTCCAGCTTATGAAAGATAATGTGTTGTAATATGTTATGTTTATGGAATGCTGTTTCAGTAAATGTGAAACAGACTTCTGATCCATTCCAAGGACTTCAAAACATTTGGCATAAATTAATACAAGAAAATGTATTAAATATCAGTCGGGACTGTGGATTTTATTAAAACAAGTTATTATTTTGAGAGGATATTTAGATAAATGGTGAAAAAGTGTTCCTTGGATAGTTGGGTTTAATATAAAAAAACCAATTTCTATTATATTTTGTTTAAATTAATAAAATAATATATAGACTATTACTTAATATATAGACTATTCTTTTAAGGATATATTTAACAGTATATAAAATAATTATCATCCTAAACTGATATAAATAAGCATAACTATGCCTGTTTTCAAGGGCATGGTTACAAACTGAGAACCTAGTTCCTCTGGATACCACCTGGGACACCCTGATCTTTACAAAGAATAACCCGTGCAAGCCTATGGAGCCTTTTACTTCTAAGAATAAGATTTTTACTTTGAAGGTGATGCCTTCAGTTATGCTTCATGGAAAGTATTAATAACAATTCATGTCTAAAATGTGTAAGCCAAACAGCTATTCTTCATAGTACTAACTCAGATATGTGCTTTAGGTGAGTGCAATTTTACATTTTTTTCAGTATTTTTGGCTGCTTTGACTTGTGAACCTAGAAAAGCAGTTGACAATTATTTGGAGAGGGGTGTTCTGCATTTAAATCTGGTCTAGATTCTGCTGTTCTCAGAATTCACTTCCTTTTTTTTTTCATATTTAAAATTAAAAAAACCAAAACCTGATTTTATTATCCTCACTTTCAGTCAAAAAAGATCCAAGCCCAGCTGAAAGAGCTTCATTATGGGAAAAAGGATTTGGTTTTTAAGGTAAGCTTTATTTCACTATAGTTAGATGAAGTATTAGAGTTAATATAGTATTGGAGTAAAGTAGGAATATGATAGCTGCCTTTATTATTTCAGTTCTAAGGAATAATTTTTTTCTGAAAAGAGTACAAATCACCAAGACAGACTTAATACCATAATGCATTTTCAGGAATATACTTATGTCTATATTTATGTGCTCACAAAAAGCAAAATTCTAGGTTACCGCTGTTGAATAAAACCTGTTGCCCTGTTCCATACATTCTGTAATGTTTTTCATCTTTCTAACTGAACGATGTAATATTTTACAGATGCTTCTTGTTTTTCCTTTAATTAGCAGTCCTCTATGGCAAAGTAAAGTATTTTTAACATTTAAAGCAAATCTTTGTGTTTATGATAAGCTTGAGCAATGTAATGTTTCTTAGGTCTGAAGATTTAAGAAAAAGAAACGTCTGTTGCTCGAACAACCCAAATCTGTTCTAGCTAGCACATTTTAAAAAATAATAAAAATGTTAAAAATAAAGGAGGGGAGGGCAGAACATAAAGACATTGCTGAAGGGCATCGAGTCCTTGTTAACAAAGAGAGAAGCTAATCCCTGTTAAAAGAGGATGCAGGTCACCTAACTGAAGACTGTTAATGGAGTAGTCCTTTTATTTATTCCCAGCATAAAGGATGAAGATTAAGTAGTCATCTTCAAAGTGACTAGACCTAGAATTACTTACAAAGTCATTCATGTCAATATGCATTCCAGATTGTCTTCTGGAAGTGTTTAACTCTCTCTACTGTCTCTATTTTATATACAGTGCCATATATATAGAAAAATATAGGCCATTTAAAAGACACTTTTTTTTTTTTTAATGCATAGGTTGATTCCAAGTTTTTTTCAGGAACATTTCTGGTCTTCATAAGGCCAAAACCAGGGAAACACATTTAGAGACAAAAAACAAAAGGGATATTATAGATCCAGGTATTTAAATTTTAACTCCATCTAGCATTAACAAAAATAACACCTCTTTCATCAAATTCAGTATAATGGAGAGCTTGAGCAGAGGTAAAGATGAAAAATTCTAATCTTGCCAAGGTGTGAAAGTTTGTTTTCTTCGGCTGAAGCAGTAGGATTGTTCAGCACTAGTATCTACTTGTTGTTTCCATTATGCTAATACACAGTGATCCCAAAAATGGATCTGAGTTATACTAGGGTGTATACTAATGCTTAGCAAAGGAAGTCTTGCTAAGTACTACCCACCTGGAAAAAGCTTATAGAAGATGAAAAAGAAAATGGGAACATAAACAAGTGAACATGGCAGAAAGGCTGTCCAGCAAGTCACTGGCATGCATGCAATGAAATCCACCTTTTCCTAATCCTAGTTCAGTAAACTATAACAATGTAGTAGTTAAGGTACACATGTAAAGAACTGTACTAATGGAGAAAATGTGTCTCCTGTGAAAGGGAATAGATGTGGTCTCATCTGACTGGATATGCCTTTCTCCACCATAGTCTCCACTTCAAATCCTTGGAGACTTATCTTCTGAAGAGTATGTCTACCTTTGACCACATGAATTATGCCTTAAAGTCCTTGATTTACATTGAATAGACATAGTTCTTGATTATGAATGAATATTAGAGCCACCAGCTGAGATGTAGGTCCCAAGTTAGGTAGTTTAGGTTCTCCTCTGAGTGCTCTTATTGCAAAATAAGGCTAGTTACTTGCCTTCTGTGGGAACTATGATCTAATGTAATTAAAAACACTCTGAGAACTTTAGATGGAGAAGTTAATGAATTGTGGATTCCAAAGGTTCACATGCTGAGAACTGGATGCATAAATACTTAAAACATCTCTTGACCATGTGCAATTCCATATGAAATTGACTGCCTGCTTTGCTAATTTGATACATCCTTTATATGTAACCAGAAATATTTTTGCAGGTTTATTCATCAGTCTTTTTCCTGACCAAGAAAACTTGATTTTGTGAAGCAGAGGGAGCAGCAACCATATGCTATCCTCCTCAATCATGTGAGATGTGGGGAGGGTAGGTTCAGTGTGCTTGTTTGTGTGTGTTTCATGTCTGAAGACAGGCCCACTAAGCAGAGTAGAAGCCATTTGGTATAGGCTGGAAAGCTTTTTAAGTATCTGCTTGTGCTGGCTGGAAGGTAAAGCAGTGGGAAGAATTAATCCCACACAAATACCTTGAGAAAGATTTCAAGTTGTAGATATAATATATAGGAAAATTACAATAAAGGCAGTAATATAGAAACACTGGCTTAAACTGACAAAGTCAGAACATGACCTGTTGGTCAGGGTGGTGGTAGCAGTCCAGTTAAATGGTGGTTGCAGTCCCAGTGGAGTGATGGATGTGGTCTTGTCAAAGTAGTGATCCTATGGAAAGGTCCGGTCCCTCTCTGGAGGTCCAGTGGTGATGGTGGAGAGCTCTTGTCCTCTGGGAATCCAGTGTTTGGTGTTGTCATGTCCCAAACCCCAGGTTATATATAGGCAGGAATGTTCAGTACCTCCTTCAGGGTGGGGAATTTCACAATGGGCTGATGTAATTCTAAGAGTCATTCTGGGGAGTCCTTGATGGCCCCCTCAGGGTGGCTGCTGCTTCCCCAGAAGGAGTTATCACAGTTGAGTCATGGCAAAGATAGAGAAACGCTGCTCCACCCATCTAAACATCTCCTCAGAAGGTAATGTAGATGGTGGTAGAATATATACTTTACGCCCCACAGGACACCCCAGGACACTGCTTGATCAGAGAGAGGCTGCTAGGTTTGGGCAAGAACAGGTGATATTTCATTTCTAATTGCTTTGATGCTGGAAACATAACAGATTTAATGTTAGCATTGCTGATGAGGCTGTTTTATGAAGCTCTTACTCTTTCTGATAAATGAAATGGATAGATGGTCTTTTGCCAGCACAGCATGCATGTTTGGGATAAAATCCTGGCTGTTAGCTACTTTCATGTTACTGGACTTCTACCTTTTCTCCTTCCACTCCCTTCCCACCCCATTAAACTTCTTTTTTCTGTGTGGCTTCCTGATGACTTTTAGGAAGTCTGCTCTCCATATAGCTCTGAACATTGCAAGCTTCTTGGAGCAGTTCACCAGAAGGATGTAAGCTGCAGGCTATGAGATTGCTAAAGGGCATGAAGGAAAGCTGCAATTCATGTCCATAATACTAAGGCTTTCTCTGAAGGAATTCTGCAGATATATGTGAAATAAGTAGGGAGGGATTGTTTGATTTTTATTTTGCATAATCGACATCAATAAACTATTTCATAAATTCTGGTACCTGTTACTGCCAATGGCTCTATTCTGAGCTAGACCTCTGGGGATTAAGTGGGAGAGGAAGACAAAAGGGGGAAAAAGGTAGCTTTCTCCTTAACATTCCAGTGAATTGGTAGATCATATCTTTATCATATCTTACTTACACTTCTTACGTTTTCAGAGTGTTTTATAATCTAGCTGATTAATTAGGAAGCATATATGTGTGTATGTTTATATTTTTAACTCTCCCTATATATTGGTTTGAAAACAAACCAGTGGAAGATCACAAGTCAGGATTAAAATTTAATAGGAAAAAAATATTAAAAATAAGTGAAATAATACAAGGCAAAAAGCACCAACAAAGTCAGATACAACCTGACACCCTGTTAGCAGAGTGGTGGTAGCAGTCCAGATGAAGTAGTTCAGTTGAAGCGGTGATCCTATGGAAGGTCTGGTCTCCAGCTGAAGGTCCAGTGGTAGCTCTTCTCCTCTGGGAACCCAGTAGATAGGGCTAACTTAGGCAGTTCCAAGGCCAGGTTATATCCAGGTGGGAATGCTTGACTCCTCCCTCCTGGGTGGAGTCTCTCACAATAGAATGAGATAAGTCCATGAGTCATGCAGTGGTTTCTTGATGGCCCATTGTCTGTTACCAGGGGTGGGTCATAGCAGGAAATAACAGCTAATGGCCCACAGCTGGGGGTAATAGAATACATCTGTATTGTAACCTAGGACACCCTATGTGATACAAAGCCATGAGACATACAAGTAATGAGCATCACAAAAATTAAGTCATGCACCCAAGGCTATAGAGGTTGTCCGTATCTCTACTGAGATCATCATTTGAGCTCCTGTTGCTGTCAGATTTCAGTCCCTTAAAGCATGCAGCATTCATCCTTAAAAGAATTGTAAAGAGTTGAAATTTGCTTTGTATTATGAGAAAACCAAGAAATTATTAATAAAATTGCCACTGAATGTTCTTAATTTTATCACTGCCTTTGTAAGTAGGTACTTACTAGTTCTGAATGACACTACTCTTAATTGCAAATAATTTAAATTATCATCCTAAACCCCTGATTCAGTGAAGTACTCCTAAGTTTAAGTGCTTTGCTAGATTGACATTTGCATTCATTTCAGGCATTACAGACCACTTCTTTTTTAAATTACTCCTCTTTCATTAGCTGTCTTCCCATTATTGGGCTATATTGTCCTCAAAGAAGTCTCATGTTTTACTAAATTAGAAAAGAATTTGGTTTTTTGTTCATGAAATGCAAACATGTATAAATAATAGTAATAAGAGATGAAGAAAAATTAGATTAATTAAATTTAGCAATGACTTTCAGTGTCAGTTTATACAAGTATCTTGTATTATTGAAATTTCTCTTGTAAATTTAAAAGGTGACCATGCTTCAGTGCTATGGTTTGAGTATATCTTTGTTTGCTTTTTTCTAAGGCTTTTGCTTCAGAGTTTCAGACATATTTGATCTACCACTTAATCTCTTTTCCCTTTAGTTGTTTAAATTCTAAGACAAAATATATTGATAGATAGTCCTAGAAAAACAAGAAAAAGTTCAAACGTGAGTAACAACTAACAGCACCTGGCCTACCAACGTACTTAATCTTTGTTCCATCGTAGAATTTAACTTCAAATAAGCAAGAAAATAGAATTGGCTATTACAACAAATAATACAACAACTTAGTACCCTAACACTTACTACCTTACAACAAATAAAGTAACTGCTAATATGTATTCTGTAGATGGTTTTACCATGAGTGACGTGGCTTATCATTTTGCACCTTTCTCTGAGGAGCAAACCATGTTTGATCCAGTTGGGTACACAGACATGATCAGTTCCTGCTGAAACGTTGCTGTCAGATTGGGTGTTTACTGAATAACGATCTGCTCTTGGCCCTGGAGAGTCTGAAGGCTTCTCCACATGATCAGAGCCATCAGGTCCCCAGTCAGTAGCATTAAACTAGAGGATGTCTGGGAAGTCCAGTGCATGACTGGAGTCAGCGGCATCAGGAGCAGCAGAGGTGCGCAGATAGAAATGGCAAGGCGAAGGCAAGCAGGGATTGTAGTGGGCATGACTGGGAGAGAGGAACAATCGATGGAAGAGGGAGGAAGGAGGGAGGGCAGTGGAGAACCTTGTTGCCAGCGCCTGACAACCTCTGCTGCTCCTTATAGTGGTTTAGCTTGTTTCTATGATGATACTCTTGAACTCACACATTTCTTTGAAGCGCAGCTTCACAAAGTAAGAACAGGATTGTCATTTACCTTCAGTGCTCTTTTATACTTCTCAATAATGTTTAAAGTACTATGAGTGCTCAATACCTCTAAAGGACTAAGGACCATATCACTATTGTAAATTTAAAGTCAAAACAATTTTCCAAATTCTTTGAAACACCTAGGTCTACTCAAATTAAGTTATTATTTGACATGTGAAAATCATTTGCTATGGTAGAGTCAAATATAAAACTATGTGAAATTATTTTTGCTTCGTATTGACTGGATCTGGTAAATATCTGTACCACTCCTCCCTCTGAAGTAAAACTGATGCGATGTGTGTTTCCCTCCCTATTAGCAAAGTTAATTACATGCTACAGTAAACTGATTTCCCAAAATTTTAAATTATTTATTTCTCTAATGAAGACAATGTTATTCTACATTACATACAGAGAAAGAGATTAAATAATTAAAGAAAAACAAAGGAAAAAAAAAACCAAACAAACAGAAAACCACCAAAGACCTGCTTTGGCAGAGAACTTGTGTAAACATTAAAATTGCTTTGGTGCTCAGTGTGGTGATGCACATGTATTCACTATAGAAGTGATAATACACAGTGTTACATAGTTATTAACATCAGTTATTAACATAGTACAGTTTAATTTGTTGGCTATTCTCACCCTAAATCAAATCCTCTTGAGGCACACACTGGACTTCCCCATCCTCCAGCATTACCCATTATCTGGTTGGTGGTATGGGGCACAAGATGTTTTCATCCAGTGGTTGCTTCCACCATTGTGAGCAAATGGTGTTTGCCTTCAGGGTTTTGGTGAAGTGTGACATACTCTGCCATGCCTCTTGGGTACATGAGCATCTATGTGATGTACCCTCACAACCAGATTCTTCACCTGGGCATCAGTCTTGCCACAATGTGGCAGCTCAGATGGGCTTACCTCTACAGCAACAGTTATTCTGCATCTCTTGCAGAAGAGTTAAACTATTGGCTATTTTTCTCCTTAAGCCTGTCTAAAGACAGTTGGATAGCTTTCACCTCTGCAAACTGACCCGATTCACCTTCTCCTTCAGCAGTTTCTGACTTGTTGTAAGGAATTCCATACAGCTGCTTTCCATCTCTGATGCTTTTCTACAAGATGGCAGGATCCAGCAGTGTAAACAAGGTATATTGCTTCTCACTTTCTGGTAATTTATTACATAGTGGGGCCTCTTCAGCACATTACCTTCTTCTCTGATGACCTTCTAAAATCTTTGCCCTCTGGCCAGCCCATGATAATTTCTAAGATTTCTGGACAACTGGGGTATCCCATATGAGCTTTTTGTGCGATTAGTGCAACCCACGTACTCCATGTACAGCATCTGTTGCATGATGTGTAGAGGAGACCCTTGTTTTGAACATCCAGCCCAACACAGGTAACCAGGTTGCCAAAAGCAGCTGTATTTCAGTACTAATCACTTCTGCAAACAGCTCAAAACCCTTCATAAGCTGCCAGTATCTCTTTTTCAGTTGGAGTACAGCAAGTTTCAGATCATCTGTATCTCCAACTCCAAAACTCTAGGAGTTAACCTTGAGTCTTCCCTGGTGTTTTCTGCCAGAGGCTCCAGGTAGGGCCATTCTCTCCAGTTGCATTATAGAGCACATTTTTTACATCTTGCTCTGTTCAGACTGGCCTGAGGGCTACTGCTTGCTTTGTTTAAAAGCTTGCCATTGCTCAGGTCCCCATTTGAAATCATTCTTCTTCTGTGTCATTTCATAGAGTGAAGGGCTTGGAGGGCTTACAGTCAGACTAATATGGAATGTGCATTCTCCAAAATCCTACAACACCTAAAAACCCTTATGTTTCTTATTTGTTAGTTGGTGGAGGGATGGCTGTTATCTTATTATTCACATCATTGAGATCTGATATTGTCTATCTTGCCATTGCCTTTGCAGGTCTCTTTACCTTTTTTTACATAGCAAAACCTGCTTTCAGGAGAATTTGGACTATTTTCTTCCCATTCTCAAAAACTTCAGCTGTATTGCTCCTGCTTTCGGGAGAATTTGGACTGTTTTCTTCCCATTCTCAAAAACTTAAGCTGTATTGCCCCATATGACGACAGCATCAAGGCGCTGCAGGTGTTCCAGAGCTTCACCCTGTTCCAGTGTAATCTGGATCAGATGATAGGGTGCCATGGCAGATGGTAGGGTTATGTTTCCACCCCTTGGGCACTTGATTGTAGGTGTACTGGATGCCAGTCCAGGTGAAAGCAAACTGGCCTGCACATTTTTTTATCCCACTTCCTTTTTTTTTCCATCCCACTTCCTCATGGCCTCTCTGTGGTCCCACAGATAAAACGCTAGGGTACCCTGTGGCATGTACCTTCTATATCCTATTTCTTGAGCAAAAGGATGCCTGCTCACATAAACTTGCTGAATTGCTGGAACTCCCAGGACAGTTTCTCCAAAACCAAGATGAGGGAAAACAAATACTGTCTTCATATTCCTGGATTTGACAAATTGCTTCATCCACTGCTGGTGACACATCATCTTTCCAAATTATTGTTGACAATGGGCTGTCTTGCTCTGATGGCACACTCTTTACAAATTTCTACCACATGGGTTGTATACATAGGACTTCATCTGGATCTGTGGGGAATTGCTCATTGTCCAGGCTATAATATATCATTTCTCACATGGCTGTTTCTCTCAGGTGTTGAATATCTTTCTCTATTGCCATCTATCTGCCAGGGTGACATGGAATATTGCCCTTATGTGTATACCTTTCCCTTGCACTTCACAGGAGGCTAAAGGGTCCAGAGACTAAGGGCTTGTGTCTTTTTTCCCATCTCTTTGGCAATGCTTGGCTCTTTAGCAAGTAATCCCAGCTGATTGCCTTACTTACCCTCTAATCCCAAACTACTAGGCCTGTTGTCCCCAGCTAAAATCTTTTTGTATCTCCCACAGCTCACTCAAGCATAGGGATTGAGTGGTGGTTGTTTCTTCTTTTTTTCCTGTTCCTGTGATGGCCCTTATGGTAGCCATGGTAACGACACTGAAAATGGCCCTTGTACTGGCTCTGCTTCTTCTGGTTTTTTTTTTTTTTCTGTACCTCTTCTCTGCCAGAGTATGAGACACACAAAATAAACACTACTTAGCAGCAAGCAAAATATTAGTGTATTACCAACATTATTCTCATACTGAATCCAAAGTACAGCAGTGTACCATCTACTGAGAAGAAATTAACTCTGTCCCAACAGAAATGAGAACAAAAGTAGATGTCACTTTACATTGGCATCTTTCTGGTGCATATTGGTGCATATTCTTGTTTCAAATGTCATATCTAGCATTTATATGTTGTTGCCGTGATGTTATAGTCATTAACAATATGTTAATGTTAGCAACACAGGAGGGGCCTGAAGATCTAAACTCAACTTGCTGCTGAAAAATACTTACAGGTTATTTGCAGACATGGGAATTTTTTAATATCTTTATATAAGTGATATATGATTAGGTGAAGGGGTGTTGTCATTATATTTCTCAGTAAGGACACTGGGTTATGTATTAACATAATTCATTGATACCATTATTGAAACAAGTATCTTTCTACTGTTTTTAATGGCTTAATGCAGTTTGGAAAATATAAATATGTAAAATGTGAATATCATTTCAGTACTTAGTAATTCAGGTCTATTAACTTATCGTCTGTACTTTTTTTACAACACAGATTTAAGCATGAAAAATTGTAGCTTCTTTAATGAACTGAAAAATCCCATTTAAAAATTTCTGTATGGATCTGAGAATGTGGCCTTAGTGATATGGTTTTACAGTCTAAAGTAGCTAGTCTGCGTTTGTGTTTGAGATAAGTCTAGTTAAAAACTACCATGAGACAAGTTGGATCCAATAGCACATGATCCACATGTGCTGTTATGTGCTGCTGAATCAAAAGCTGCCAAGATGTACAATTGTATGCTAATGCCAGAAGTACACTTTGACTCACAAGGATCATCAAAGTCCTACTCCTGGCCCTGCACAGGAAAACCGTAAGAATCATGCCATGCACCTGAGAGTGTTGTCCAAACACTTCTTGAACTCTGTCAGGCTTGGTGCTGTGACCACTTCCCTGGGGAGCCTGTTCCAGTGTCCAACCACCCTCTGGGTGAAGAATCTTTTTTAATATACAACCTAAACCTCCCCTGACACAATGTCATGCCATTCCCTCAGGTCCTGTCACTGGTCCCCAGAGAAAAGAGATCAGTGCCTGCCCCTCCCCTTCTCCTCGCAAGGAAGTTGTAGACTGTGAGAAGGTCTCCCCCCAGTTTCTTCTCCAGGCTGAACAGTGCCCTCAGCCTCTCTTCATATGGCTTCCCCTCAATGCCCTTCACCACCTTTGTAGCCCTCCTTTGGACGCTCTCTAATAGCCTAATCTCTTTCTTACATTGTGGTGTCCAAAACTACACACAATACTCAAGGTGAGGCCATACTACTGCAGAGCAGAGTGGGACAATCTCCTCTCTAGACCAGCTGGTGATGCTTTGTCTGATGCACCCTGGGACACAATTGGCCCTCCCAGCTGCCAGGGCACTGCTGACTCATATTCAACTTGCCATTGGCCAGGATCCTCAGGTCCGTTTCCACAACATTGATTTCCAGTGTCTCATTCCCAAGTCTATATATACATCCAGGATTATCCCATTCCAGGAGCAGAATCCGGCACTTTCCCCTGTTAAACTTCATATAGTTGGTGATTGCCCAGGAATACAATGGATCTGAAACTGGAGCACACTGACATGCATTATCCCAAACTGGGTGTTCTTCCTCCAGAAAGAAATGAAAAATTATTTGAGAGGATACTTCTGCATCACTTAGTCTCCCCCCTTAGAATCATAGAATCATCAAAGTTGGAAGAGAACTTTAAGATCAAGTCCAACTGTCAGCCTAGCAATACCACCATTATCCCTAAGCCACTAAACCCCTAAACCATAACACTCAGTGCCAGATCCAGACACCTCTTAAACACTTCCAGGGAGGGTGACTCCACCACCTCCCTGGGCAACCTGTTCCAAAGCCCAACCACCTTAACAGTGATTCTTTTTTTCTAGTATCTAATTGTCATGGTTTAGGAATGGTATTCTCCAATTCAGTGTTCCTGCTGAAACTGTGCCAGACAATGCACTGCTTGCTCACTTCTGCTTCTCCTCCCCCTGCCCTTCAGTGGTCTGCAGAGAAGAACTGGAGGCACAAAATGTAAAGATCATGGGTTGAGAAAAGATTTATTCCAAATTTATCGGAAATGAGATAACAAAATGAACAGTAACAGCAACAATACTAAAGAGAGAGTGTACAAGTAATGAAACGTTATTGCTCACCCTGTGGAAATCCCTGACCACTCTCTCTTCCACACTACCTCAGTCTGGAAGGGATCCTGGATCCCCTGTCCCTGGAAAATGATCTGAGGTGGTATTGAATAACCTCTGAGTCCTGGCCATGCCCCCTCCTGGCTACTGCAAAAATTAACCCTGTCCTGGCCAGCACCAGGACACTAATCTGAATCTCCCCTGTCCTGGCTTAGGATCATTTTCTCTAGTCGTCTCACTGCAGGCATGGTAGAAGAGACTGGCCCCCACCTCACCTACAACCTTCTTTCAGGTAGTTGTAAAGCTTTGATCCTGTTTCTTAGGATATTCCTGACAGCAAATTCAGAGACATCTCCCTGACTATCTGTAGCATGAAGTTGTCAAAATAAATCAATAAATTTTGGCATTTTGGTGGAGTTTTTTTAATTCCTGTGCTGCTCATTGTTGCTGACTTGGAGGCAGTTTGCAATAGTGAATATGCTGGTGTCAGTAAATACTGTTGCTGCATAGTTTGGGTTTTACTTTGTTAGCAGCAGAATATGAGGTAATGTTTTTGAAATGGAAAGTTTTAAGAACTTACCTCTTCACAAACACTTTTAAGTGATATTGCCAAAAAAGTAGGTTTTTTTCCTTTGTTTTGTATTTTCCTGGCTGAATTATACTATTCCCTGGAGTGGTCAAATCCTACAAAGAAGCACCAAAGCCAAAAAGCTGAAGCTTTGGTCAAGTTGTGAGCTAATCCTCTCTGAAGAAAAGATGAAATAAATGTTTCTAGCGCACTGCTGACAGAGGTGTAGAGCGCAACTGGTATGCCTAACATGAATTTTAAAATGCTTACTCCCTCAGTGCTTGTTCTCTTATTATTAAAATAAACAAGATAATTTTTAAAAGAAGATTGACTTCAAAAAGAAAGAGCAGCAGGTTGTTGTGATCATTTGGATGGGTTGTCCATTGTCAAGTACAACTCATGCTAAAATGCATGGTCTTCTGGCCAGATCTAAAGGAAGAAAATTCCCCCATAGGAAGTAAGTAGCAGATCAGGCCCAAAGATGAGTGATGTGGCTCTTTGTGTGCCTCTTCTGAATGTGTTTCTGCTGAAAAAACAATAATTTTCCTTTAGTTAAAAGCTGAGTACTGAAACCCTGGCAAACTGCAGTTTTGCATTCATTGTAACGACTTTTTGGGGAGGGCTGGGGAAGGAAAAGTAAAATTTCAGCTAATAAAAAACCACAAAGGACTTATTTCCTTTTTCAATGTACATCCAGAATAGTAAAAAATGAGAGATAAAAGTATCACAGCTGTAATAAGCATTAATAAAATGTACAAGCTGTAAGACTTTGCAGAAATGCTATTTTTAACTGAATTTTCTTCTTGTTGTAAATGCTTGAAATCTACTTCAGATGTCACTGAATATCTGGTTTTTGCTGCATGCCTGAATAAATGTAGTAGCATCCAAAAAGTGTTACTCTCATTTACATTTAACACCTTATGCTACAGTACAGTGCAATTTAGAAGAACAAGTCTCTGTTTTTCTAAGATACAAATAATGCTTACAGAATAAGCACAGCAGAATTGCGTTTACTGAATAATTTATCCAAGTGTACAGTTATGTGGTTTCCAATTGTAAAATGCATCCTGCTTAGAAAATATAATCAGTTATGAAAGTTGTACAGTAAAGATACTTTTTTCTTAAATGTTTAAGACCTGTGCAGAGATAAAACAGAGTTGAGAATATTCAATCTATTTAACAAGTGTTTTAAACATTACAATCATGTTTTCTAATTAATTCTAAGCAGCACGTGTAGTAATGTAATCATTAATAAACAGCAATTCTTTGCATGAAATAAAATATGTTCTTAAAAATTTTGAAATAACCAAATAAAATTCCAATTTATCATGCCTTGAAATAAAGAGAACCAAAACATGACTGTTTATCTCTGCACATCTGAGTAATCCTTCTAGCATGAAGCCGTAAGCTAGTCTTTTCTGGAAAGAAAAAAAAACAAACAAACAAAAAAAACCACCTTTGAAATTTTGCATAAGGAAAAGACAGGAAATTGATTAAGTCCTTTTTCTTAAGAGTTTTGAACAGTTAGGAGTTTAAAATAAATGACCAAACACAAAAAAAAAATCTCAGCACCAACAATAGCAAGAGGGATCACTATTTTCTATTCCATATTGACATGTTGTATAAAGTTTCTGGGGAAAAAAAGGTTAAAAGCCTGTTAATACCCTATTTTGGCTGTGCTAACAAGCATGTAGTATTTGTAGTAGCTATCTGTACAGCTGTGTGACTGCATTACCCACCTCACCTGTACTTGTAACACTGGGGTTGTAACATTCTAGGAGTGGAGTTTGTATTGCACTATGAATATTGAATATATTAGGGATCAAATACAACTGAAAGGTGACAGTGGCCTCTCTCTGACCCACACCAAGTGTTGGATTATTTAAAGGGGTCCTGGTTTTGGCAGTTCTCAGGAGAAAAAACAATGTTTTTTCTCAATTAGTCATTTCAAATAGTCATTCAGTTAGTCATATTTGGTTTGTTAAATCTTACACAGAAATAAGAGTCACAGCCTGGTTTTGTTGGCCTTTACCTTCAGAAAAATTTAATAACTCACCTCAAGGATGAGATGCTGAAGGTTTTGTCTGACTTCCAAGAAGAAATGGGTCAGTTGAAAAGCCTATAGACTAGCTAGGTTTAGGAAGAAGGAGGAAGTACAGACCTAATTTTCAGGGTAAAATACCAAGAACACTAACAGAAGCTGTATTTGGAGCATATTTGTAATGTACCATGTCACCAACAATACATAATCCAACAGTAATTTATTCCTTTTATGTATGTGGTTATGTTTGCCCCAAGAAAGATCATTAAAAAGACTGATTTTCTAAAGAAAACAAAAGGTACTGATGCCTTGAAGTGGCTACCTGAAAACCGAGGCTAGATGAGATTAAGATAATAAAAGTAGGTATTTATTTGAAGGGCCTTTAAAGGTACACCTTGGGAGTGTAAAGCCTCAGAGGGGCTCCACCCAAGATGGACCTTGGGTCACGAGCTCTTCTCACTTTTATAAGTTTGGTCCATTTGCATATCAAGGTTAATTCTCCAGTTATAATTTCAGTTAATGATATAATTACCCCAAGTTTGCTCCTTCTCTCAAGGCTTTGGTTTACACATTTTGGGGCCTGTGACAATCAAGGTGTCCTTGAAATGCAAACCTAGAGAGGGTTTGTTATGTCTAACCAGCATGAGAGAACAGTAGTTAACAGGCCACACGAAACTTCAGAGTTATACACTAGGCAGTACAGGATTTGAAAAATATAAAAGTTAAAACTTAAGGCATCAGTATAACTTCTGCAATGGTACATAAAAGACTACTACTGAATGTTTTTGGTTTTTTCTGATGTGACTAAGGAAGTGAGAAGCATAAAGCTTCTAGCAATTGTTTTTCAGATAACAAAACTTGTCTTACCCGTTTTGTTGCTTTCAAGTGACCTTGAGGAATGTGAATATCTCAATATTAGTTAATACGCTATTTATAAATTCTTGAACATTCAAAGTAATTATTCCAAAGACATGTAGGCATTTAGTCTAATGTGATTCATAGTGAGTAAAGGTTTGTACATTCATTTAAGTGAGTTAGAAAAGTGTACTTCACTGACACTAATTCTCCGTGAACTCTTTCAGAGAGTGAAGAAAAATGTTTTTCGTAGAAACAGAATGGTTTTTGTTTGAAGGAACCTTAAACACCGTCTAGTTTCAACTCCCTCTGCCAAGGGCCCATGGGCAGTGATACCTTCCAGTAGACCAGGTTGCTCAAATCCCCATCCAACCTGGCCTTGAATACTTCCAGTGATGAAGCATCCTCAACTTCTCTGGGCAGCCTGGGCCAGTGCTTCAACATCCTCACAGTGAAGGATAGAACAGAAAGTATATTTCTTCCTGATGACTAATCTAAACCTTACCTCTTTCAGATTAAAGCCATTCCCTCTTGTGCTATCACTCCATGTCCTTGTACAAGTCCCTTTCCAGCTTTCCTGTAGGCACCCCTTAGGCACTGGACAGCTGCTGTTTATCTCACTGCTTCCTCTCAAAGACCTCATTCTGTAAGACTACCTAAGAGAAATTTAATATTTTTTAGTTCTTCCAGGCTAGTCTTTTTAAAGACTCTTTGCAGCTTATTAGAATGGGGCTTGTGTAGTCTTATTGGTGTTTGTCCTTTTCTTTATTCATTATCAAAGCCATGCTAGTTCACTTTGGATCTCTAAAAAACTTCTAAATTGCAGTAGCAGTGAAACTATTGTAATATGAATTTAGCCTCGAGAGACAAAAATTTTCAGAAAAAAAATTTGGTTATTCTACAGATTTGGACCTAAGATGTAAATAACTATCACTACTTTCAAGTGAATGGTTCATCAAAATGCACTTTTAATGCCAGGATTTTATTCTTACTTGGTATCAGTTGGTTTGATATTACTGAGCTATTTGCTCACTGTTCCATGAAATTAAATAAATATATATGAATGTTGCAGAAAATTTTAGTCCATCAACATATGACAGTATTATGAAAAATGAGAATAAGTCTTGTTAAATGATGCATTCAGGAAAACTTCACTAATATATTTGAAACCTGTCCTTCGGAAGAATAACTTTTCACCATAAACCACAAATGTTTTCCTATATGTGAACAGTGTTATTACAATATAGTATTTCTTTGTCACAGAAAATATCAATTAAAGAACTTAAGGACTTTTACTCCGACTTGATTTTTGATATGGAAGCAGTTTCACTGAGTTCAGTGTGTTATATAGCACCAGACATTCCCCTGCAAGGAAGAAAACAGTAGTCACTTCTAACCACCATTACCTGCTTTCTCTCAACTACCCAGATATTCGTATGCCTGTGTCATGCATGTATTGAAGGAAACCAGACACCCTTAAATTCATAACTGTAGTTCTGGTTTTCCACTGATTTAAAATGTAACACTGATGATGCTGAAGGAAGAAGTTGCCTAGTTTTCTGGGCTTCACCATCTTCCATCTGACTGTAATTCTTCAGCAACGCACACTATCAGAGGTGCCATCCTAGCCTCACATTTATCATGTGTTATTTTGTGTAATTTTCTTTTTAGTGGCAATTGAAAGTATACAATTAGATACACAGTTTTTCAAAACTTGATTCTCTTTAATTGAGAATGTATTGATTTTTATAGCTGTAATGAAAAGTAATTTAATAAGTAGCAATATGAAAATGTTAATGATGTGAGAAATTTCTTGATCTAGTTCTAGTATCTAATGAGACATGTCTCTGCATCACATAGAGTCAATATTCAGTCTTTTCAAATATTGTGTGTGACTATGTTTATTGTGAGTGATACTGTGTCCCATATTTAGGAAAAAATCCAAAAGTTACCGAACTCTATCAATTTCTTATATCTTAGTAATTTTTTTCTCTAGTAAACCAGTGATAATTCCACTTAAATTTTGGAAACTGATAAAATGGAAGGATTCTTTCTTGTAGTGGATTCTCTGTTGCCAGACTGAAGGACCAAACTAGTGGTGTGATGTGTGTGTTGTGACAGTGACTGATGTTAGGTGTAAGAAATGTGATACAGTGGGAATTATGGACTGCAATTCACAAGAGACTTTCCCACATCTGAACAGTTGACTTCCACTTTGAAGCAAGTTTGGTTTTGACTAATGAAACTGTGACCACAGTGATAAATCTGAAGATAAATGCCTAATACTCTTTTAAAATGCAACTAAGCTCTTTACATGAGCTGGGAACTGAAAATTCCAGACTTTAGACATTTTAGTTGGCAGTACAGCCTATGCCTAATGCTAATAAACATCACTTTAGCTGTCTGCTGAGGACTGCAGGCTTGCCTAAGATCATGACCTCATCTATGACATGTCCTGGAAGAACTGTCATTACCCTAGCAGAGACCAAGTTAACCACCTTTATAGGATTTACACTAAACAGCATTTATGTTGTGTGGCTATCCATTAAGCTATGCTACAGTCAGCAGAGTACATGAGATCTTGAGACGTCTGTTAAGAAAAAAATCTCTGGTTGGGGATGAACTCCAGAAACCTGGGAGCATGGGATGGTGTTGAGGGAAAGTGCGCTTACAAATATTGGGTCGAAATAAAAATGTGTTGCTCTTCATCTGAGGAACGAGAATTTTATCCAATTATTCTGCATGTACAAAATGTGTATTTATCAGAGAAAAAAGATAACTGGCTAGTCCAGTGTCCTTCTCTATGGTTCCCTTTTCAAACAGGGAAAACAATGACTGAGCTGGGGTTTTTTCAGATACAACAGCAGAAGAATCCTTATTCCTTTTAGTTGCATAGTGACGTGTTGCTAACGACAAGGTTGAGAACCGCAGGAATCTGGGAGCTTCTGCTTCCCTAAAATGGAAAATTCTTGCAGAGAATGTATTTCCTTCAAGCGAGCAGGCCGGGTTTATACACCTCCTAGGGAAGGAGAGAGAAAATAATTGCCTTAATTTACTGAACTTTTAAAAGGATCTTCTGAACCTCTGCACATGATATATACATTATATAGAGCTAGCAGTCCTTCCACTCAGGATGGAGGCTACTTGCCTGATCCTGACTTCAAACACAAGTCTCCCAAAATGTTCTCCCACTATGTAGTTGCATAGGTAGCTATTCTTGTGAATTTTCCTTTTATATTTCCAGGAAAAGACATGGAGAAAAAAAATCTGGAGTTACCACCTTGTATACTAGTAAATAGTATAATTTCATAAGGTGTTTGCATGCAGGAATGTTTGGGTGTTTTCTAATTTCTCTGTTTATGCCAAGTTAGCTTAATGTTGGCATCTCAATGTTTAGAACTACAAGACAATGTTCAAATTGCTCTCAGAAGTCAGACAAATGAACAACATAATTAAAGGACATTTGAATACCTTGAATTTTCCAGAAGTATATTATGGCATAATATTAAATATTTTAGTATGGAATTCATTTTGTTATTGAATTATTATAAATAATTGAATTCACATAAATGGAGCAGATTTGACTATAACTTTTTTTTTCTCAGGAAAAGAAAATCTGACCCAACCCATATATATTACTTGTAAAATTTATATTCTTTCCTCTCTCACAAGAAAAAATGCATTGCAGATTGCATCAGCTTTTTTTCTTGATTCCCACAGGCACAACAGCTAACAGATCTGGAGCAAAAACTAGCAGTTGCAAAAGACGAATTGGGAAAAGCAGCCCTTGACAAAGTAAGAAGTGTAATGTAATGTAAGCATGTTTACCTCTATCAGCTGTCAATGTTTTTGTGTAATTTAACAAAAATGAATGAAAGCCTTGCAGTGATTTAGGTGCATACTAAGTTGCATCTAAGTTGTACCTGGGAGTGATGCTACTGGAATTAGTGGAACTAATTCCTGAAGTTAAGTACATCTGCAAAGTTGTTTAAGAAGAGGATGGTCA
The DNA here is from genome assembly GCA_026261815.1 of Monarcha castaneiventris obscurior. NCBI lineage: Eukaryota > Metazoa > Chordata > Aves > Passeriformes > Monarchidae > Monarcha > Monarcha castaneiventris. The sequence goes on along the minus strand of JAMPIT010000515.1, from coordinate 185,154 downwards.
AATTAGAAAAGAAAACGCTCAAAAAAATTTTACACTGATTTTTAATAGATTTAGATACTTATTGAATTATAGTTTGTCCTAACAGTAGACAGTGTCTCTCATAAGTTTATTTACACTAGAACACTTTTCTATTTCCCACCACGGACCCTTAGAATGTTCACAAATTTTGCATTACCAGGGCCCAAATATCAGGGATAGTATGGCCAGCAGGACTAGGAAAGTGATTGTCCTCCTGTACTCAGAACTGGTAAGGCCACACCTCATATGCAGTGTTCGGTTTTGGGCCACTCACTTCAAAAATGACATTGTAGTACTGGAGCAAGTTCAGAGAAGGGCAGCAAAGCTGGTGAAGGGCCTAGAAAACATGTCTTCTGAGGAACTTCTGAGGAAACCGGTGTTGTTTAGTCTGAAGAAGAGGAAGTTCATGCTCATTGCTCTCTACAACTGTCTGAAAGGGAACCATAATGAGGCAGGGGTTGGTTTCTTCTCCCATGTCTCAAGTGAAAGGATGAGAGGAAATTACAGTAAGTTGTGCCAGGAGAGGTTCACATTAGAAATTAGAAATTTTATTTTCACTGCAGAAGTGGTTAGTCATGGGAATAAGCTGCGCAGGAAGGTGGTGGAGGCATCATCTCTAGAAGTGTTAAAGAGGCATCTGGATGTGGCAGTTGGGTTTAGGGGTGATTATAATGGTGGCATAATGTTATAATGGTTGACAGATGGTCTTGAAGGTCTCTTCCAGCCTTAATGATTCTGTGATTTTGTGGATCTAACCATGTGATAGGAGTATAAATGGATTGGGGAAATACGAAGACATGCATCCTGTGTGGGCAGTATTTTGGCCAGTAAGCAGCCTATTTTGACCACAATCACATTTATGCAAGATTATAGAGAACTTTGTCAAATTACATCCCTGGTTCCAATAGTGTTTCCTTCAGCTGTGCTTTCATGCTGTCTATTTATAGATCTCCTATCAGCAAAGTCAATATTGAATTACGCTATCCGCAGGATGAAAATAAATTTACTTGTTTTTCTTTTACCTTTGGAATGGCAAAATTGGAATGGCTGCAGCCAAGGCAGAATGACCACTGGATGGCTGGACTAAGAGATGAGAGGATGAGAAATTATCCAGAGAAATTTGTGGATGAGAGGAGAGTGATCTCAGATCGGTGCGATCTGCCGGAAGCACTAGGGTCACACAGGACTAGATTGACTGAGTCCATACCATCATGCAAAATTAGACAGTCTGCTACGTCTGCCAATTTGACCATAACAAATGGTGATTTATGCTGTCTGTGCAGTCACTCCTTAAAAAGTTAGGATTAAAGACATGTTGCATGAAAAGTAGCATGCTACTATCTTCTGCCATCAATTAGAAATTAAAGGGTCCCTGAGTCAAATGGATAAAGTAATCCTTTCCCTTTTACTCTGCCTTTAGTTCAGAGACATATCATCTGACTGCACACATCTTAAGGGAAAGACATTCCATTTTCTCTCTTTGCAAGCAAACCAAATTCCATTCTGTGGGAAACTGAAATATTAATGGTTAATGATTCAAAACAGTAGGCCGTTTGGGCCATCGGCAGGGTGTTTTCCTGGGACTGGGTTTGCACCCCCAGGCAGAGGGAGAGAGGAGAGTTTTTGGGTGCGTGATAGCAAAGCCTCTGATCCACATGAGACGGAGACGGTGAGCACCCACCATCAGAGACTACAGGCTGGGCTTTGGGCCAGATGAGGGAAGAGGCTGACAAGAAGCAGACCCTTCGGAAGTGGGATAGTGCTTTTTATCATGCCAATGTCCTCCCTTACACAACTGGCTCAGTTGTAAAACTCCTCTCCCTGGGGAAGGTGGAGGCACCATCTCTAGATAAGGAACATCAGAGGACTGTTCATTATCCACAATGTTGCAACAGACAGTGCAAAACTCCTCCCTCAGGGGAGGTAGCTGGGCATTCCCACATAAGCCTAAACATATATTAACCCATTGAACTCTATGTTTTGTGGGCTTCCCCCATCTCCGAGGAAACAAGACTCTAAACATCACTTTAACCAACGGACATCTAAATGGCATCAAGTCTCATTGCTGGATCCATGATACCTTTCTACTTATATCCTTCCTCTCTCTTTCTTTCTTTTTTTCTTTTTCTTTTTCTTTTTCTTTTTCTTTTTCTTTTTCTTTTTCTTTTTCTTTTTCTTTTTCTTTTTCTTTTTCTTTTTCTTTTTCTTTTTCTTTTTCTTTTTCTTTTTCTTTTTTTCTTTTACTTTTTCTTTTTTCTTTCTTTTTTCTTTCTTTCTTTCTTTCTTTCTCTCTTTCTTTCTTTCTTTCTTTCTTTCTTTCTTTCTTTCTTTCTTTCTTTCTTTCTTTCTTTTTCTTTCTCTCTTTTTCTTTCTTTCTTTCTTTTCCTTCTTTCTTTTTCTTTCTTTCTTTCTTTTTCTTTCTTTCTTTCTTTTTCTTTCCCTTAGACATTTTCTTAAGTCTTATTTGTACATTTTTATATTGCAATGTTACTGTTGGTAATAACCAAAACAGTTAAATACTTGCTTTCCATTGCAAGCAAATTGTTCTAAAATAAAACATACCTATATACCTATATACATATATAAAAAATACAAATAATTCAGTGTTTTTTCACTCTAATCTGCCCCAAGGGATCTATTAACAAGAACCTGAGTTACCCTTGCCTTAAGGGGCAGGTCATAACACATTCCATCTCCTATTTCTTTAATTTTTCATATTGTGTGCTGCATTAATAGTTTTTTATGGTTGTCTCTTATACTACTATTGAAATGCACTCTACTAACTGGCTTTGTTTTTTTAAGAAACACTCGGTTTTTTCCAGTTATGAGATACATTCCCTGCTTTCGGTTCAGGGGAAGTTTATCTGATGGAAAATGGAATATTTGTCACGTTCTCGAAAATATTTCTAAGAAAACAAACTAAAACATGCTGTATGCCATTGCTTAGGATTAATATGACTGTGAAATACTTTTATATTTTATATGTAATATTTCACATACTTAGTGTGTAGTGTGCAAGGTTATATACACATTTTCCACCATATATACATATGTTTTGCACCATCTTTTGCCATGGTATACCTTGACTTATGTACCTTTAAAAAAATCTTTGATGATTGAAATGTGCTGATGTATTCTGTATTTACAGGTGCATTTATAATAAAAAGAATAAAAGCTAGGGTTTTTTATAATGCCAGATACTACTAACTCCCCTTGGAATGAGTGTAAGAAGTTACCTCAAAGGCTAACATTTGATATTTGTCTTGCTTTGATGAAACAAAGATTTAAAATATAATTTCCTCGCTGCTGTAGTTATCTCATTGTTCTTGCTCTCTCAGCTTTTTTCAATTACAGACTTCTATTTCCATTAATATATGTGTCTATATTTCTGGGAGTAAAATACAAATATTCTAACATGAGTTGCAAGCACCTCACCACTTAAAAGTTTTATTTTGACTTAATGGACAGTAGTGGGTCTGGACAAATATATCCTTAACTGTTAAAAAGACTTATAGTTTCTTTACGATGCACTGCAAAAGTATAATATGCTCATGAGGGAAACCATCTTTGTTGGAATACAATCAATCTATAACATGGAAAAATACCAATTATTTGAAATGTTATAAACAAAACTCCATGCAAAGTCTGTGTCTTGCAATACTTATGACTCCTCTGTAGATATTATACATAAAAGGCTGAACACTGTATGATATTTTGTAAATTGTATTTTTCTTTTCAGAAAAAATAATATTCAAGTATTATTTACAATAATCAGTGTGGATAAAACTACATGAAGGGATGAGAAGTGAGTGCAGTGACTTCCTAGGTAGTTTGTTGTGTAATGCACAGTAACCTAATAATACGAAAATATTTCTTGAGACAGACTTAATTCCTTCCATCAGTAAGAAAAAGAAGCAGCTACTCGTAAGTGTTTGGTTTAATACAGATAGAGAAAGTAAGCAGTTGTGTTCATCACAGCACATTTTAGGGAAGTGATGGTTTCTTATTTTCCCCAGGAGTCACAGCTGAAAGCTCTGAAGGAGACTGTGCAGCTTTGCCTGTCTTCCGTTCTGCGCAATCAGCCTCCCGCTATGAATCTAATCCCTTCAAAACCAGCCAAGAAGCTGAATTCCTCAAATACAAAGGACTCCAAAGTTCCATTTCAAGTGACAAGCACCAAGGTATGATTTTTCTCTTGGGTACGGTCTTTTTTAACATCTTTGAAAGTTTGTCCTGTAAGAGCATCAGACTAGAGAGGATTTCAAGTTCATTGGAAGATTAGGATGAGTTTTGAGGGTAATTCTAAGACTGTTTCTGATGTCAATAAATAGTTTTTTTAGTTGGGAAGCAGCTACTATTTTGCTGAGTTACAAAATTCTTTCTATCACTTGGTAAATGGATCGTGTCTGCACAACAAGTCTACAATGAAGATGGATTTGCATTTAAAATAAATGAGGGTATAATTCATAGGATCATTTACCTGTGAGGCACTGATAGTGAGTTTGTGGTAATACAGCTCTAAACAATAATATGGGGCTTGCTTATCATGGTTTCTTTCAGTGGAAAAAAAATTATATAAAAAACATAAAATAATCTGGGAAACCCAAATCAAAATTGTCAAAATGGATCAGTTGACTTGACAATAGGCCATAGGGAATATTCCAATACTGCAAGATGAGAAGGCCAGTTTTTCAGAGAAAACATGAGGAAAAAAAAAAAAGATGAAAAGCGTTTTGAGTCAATAAATTCAAACATTATAATATAGTCAAGATTTACAGTGGTTAACAACTGTCCTAGTAATTTTCATCTCCAGAGTTGCATTTTGCTCCTGAATTCAATAGATAGATCTAAAAGAAATCATAATTTCAGTGAAAAGGAAGTTTTACAGAAGAATGACTGAAGGACACTTACATGTCCTCCTTAAACTTGAAAACTGAAATAAAAATAGGAATTGCTAACCCATAGCCAATCTGTGATTTGTATATGGCAGCTGTTGGTATTCACTGTTAGTGCACAGGCTGAAGCCAAAAATTAGTAAACTTTCTATATGTAATTAAAATTAAAACACAATTTCGAAAAGCAGAATATAATTATAAAACTGGATATCACATCACATTGCTACTTTTAAAATTATGATTGTCAGTTCCTTAATAACTGTTTTACAGAAAGAAACCATCATTCCCAAAAATTATTACCTCTGAAAAAAAAAGCACTGTGTTAATTAGTAGCAGCACATGGGTATGATAGTGTTCATTTAGATTAAGATCACTGGATCTATATTCTACAGGACAGCAGACTCTTCTTTTGTAGGTCATGCAAACTGAGCAGCACTGGGATTTCAGGAGCATATTGTTCCTAATTAATGCGGCTGTAGAATTGTTTATCTTGCTCTTCTTGTTCTTTTCTTCAGGTTGGAAGTGTTCATGCCTCTGTCATGAGGCATGAGAAGTACTGAAGGATAAGGGCCAGCTAGCCATTATGTCTGTGTTTAAGGTTGGTCTAGGGTCAGAGCCTTTGGAGAATTTTATATCTCCTTGATTTTACAGATAGAGATTAGAATTATATGTTTGATCTTTGAGTGAAATACTGAGTACTCTTCCTTCTTTTTTTATTCAATGATCATAATACATTTTGGGTTTAATGTACTTGGTAAAATGTGTCAGTACCTCTGTATTATAGCCTTTTGAGAAACCAGCCTTTAGTCCTCTGTGTCCAGAAGTGTTTGAATAAGTTAAACTGCCTCTTTAATAGGCAGTTCTCATATTTCTCTGCACTTGGCATATGCCATGAAAATGTCTGAAAGAATAATGGTCTGCAAACCTCTTCTTCCACACAGTGACACCTCATTATTAAAAATCTGTGTATTATCTGTGATTATAAAACTAATGAAATCTGCTACTGTGAATCTAGTTGTTAAAGAATCATAATCAGTCACCCTCTGCACTTGAGCTGGTTTTTATGATGATGCCCTTTCTTATATATCTTCTCCTTGGATTTTTTTTCCTTTGACAAAGACCAAGTAACTCTTAACTACGGATGTGTAGCTCACTTTTTCCTTATTATTGGATTTGCATAAATATTTTGATACAGGGGGCTAGTATTTTAGGGGAATATAAATGTATGTGATTAATTAAATGTGTTATCATATGGGAACGTGGGAACTTAAGATGAGCAGCACTTACACATCCACAAGAACCTAGTGCAGAAAGGATAACTAGGAAAGCAAGTTGCCAAATTTCTTGAAAAGAAATTACTTGGTCATTTTGTTTTTTCTAGAGAATGTGATGTTGAATTGCTCCAAATTGAGCCTAAAGACACGTCAGAGAAGAGGGCATTTGCTTTATTCAGCACACTGGATGCGTGGGGGATTGCTCCTCCTAACATGCCCACACAGCACTCCACAAGGCACAGTATATTGTTACAGTCATGAATATTCATCACATTCCTTGGGATAGGAGTGGTTATACAAATTACTTCTCTGAAGTCATTAATATCATTAGCATACGTGCCGCACAGGCACTGTGTACCCTGGTGGTCACACTGAGGAATGCTCTGTTGTCTTCGTTGGGGGTCTTTCTGATGAAGGCTACTGGTCTTCCTCACACTTCATTTTTCACTTCTCTCTCTGGAGCATGCACAGTCCTTTGTTGGCTGATGCAGCAGTTTCTGCGCTGGTTTCAACAGATTCTGTTCCACTTATATTGACAAGGTGCATTCTGTTTCTCTTATCTTGACAAGGCTGAGGTGCACCCTGCTTCTTAGGCTTATGACTAACATTTGCTGACTCTTAATAGTTAATTCGTGCTTACAGAAGTTAGCTATTGATCAACCCCTCTCAATATGAAAAATAATAAAATGTGTGCCAAGCAGTGCATTTTAAGTGCCTGAATCAGTGCAAAATAAAGTTATTGTTCTTGATAGTTCATTAATCTGGAAAATTATGTAGTAATGGGAAATTATTGCATTTCAATCATAGAAAAAAGTTATCTTGAAGTGATCAAAAGCAGTATAAGTCTGAGGTCTGGTTTTTTGACGTGTCCTAAATAAGTTAATATTTGCAATGTACAAGAATGTAAAATACAGAATTTACCATGTAAATTGGCACTAAAATCTCAATTCAAAGCCATTTTGCTTGTCGTGTACCTGTCATAACACAACACTGGTGCCAAAAGTATTGACAGACACGTTTAGGGCTCTGTGCATACAAGTTCAATGACACAACTAAAATCAAGCATAACCAGAAGGTGGATCATTAATCATGAACCATGAGGGTTTTAGCTTTCTGTATTACTGACAATTACTTTTATTATATCGTTTCTTTTGCACTGTAATGTCGCAACAATACACTGTTCTGCCAGTGGAAAATGCTTCCAAACTAGTTGAGAGTTGGAGCTATCTTTTGTTGTAGTACTTTTCTTGCCTCATTCCCATTACAGAGGTGATGATGAAAGAGAAAAATGAAGACAAAAGAGGACTGAAACACTGCTTTCCTTTTTATTCTCCAGATGCATGCCTAAGGATCTGGATACTTAGAGTGTAGTTTATAAATGGAAATCATAACATTGACTAGGCTGCCAGCCATGGGAAGTGTGGGTTGGTGTAATCAGAGAATCAGAGAATCAGAGCACTGCTACTGAAGACCTAGTGAGGCATTTTTTGCACTTACTGTGTCTTGGCATGACAAAAAAACTCTGTGAATTTATATGGAGCTAGTAGAGAGATTGCATACTTACTCCATTTCTATTAATTCCTCTTTCTGAAAAACGTTAACAATATACCTTATAAAAAAACCAAAAATTGTAATTATATCTTTGGCCATGCTGTGTAAAGATACCTGTGCTCCAAATGCAAGAAAATGAGCTTTAGTAGCACTGTGGGAAATTAATGGCAAACCAAAATCAAAAGGGAAACAAAAGAAAAATCTATTTCCAGTACCAAGGTTGAATACAAAAATCATGGGGAACACAGTGATACCAGAATAATAGGGGCTAGCTTGTTCTGTAGTGTTTTTTTCCTAATGCAAAAACATTGTTCTGTGTATTCCCCAAATGAACTCCTTCTTTATACACGGCTGGCATGTTTTGTGTATTTTGTGAACTGCACTATTCTAAGAGTGAAAATACACATGAATTTCAAACTATAAACAATAGCACCCATTCCCATATTGTACACAGCGTAGGTTGAAAGACAATGATGAATGCCACATCAGTGTCCTTGTCTCAATGGAGAAAATACAGGCTGAATCGAATGAGAACTATCCTTCTGTAGAAATGCATAATACAGACTGAAAGGGCAACTACCACTCCATTGTGAAAAGATTTAAAGATCTTACAAGAAAATGAATCACTTTTGTGATTAAAAACTTCTGCAAGGAGTCATTTCCTTTTCCTCACATATACTGTGAATAGTGGACTCCAGCATACATTACTGAGTACAAAAATTCAGAAAAGTTGAAGTATTGTGGGCCATCTTCCCTTTCTTTGGAAATAAGTACTTCTCTCATTTCTCATCAAAGTAAGCTTGGGGAACTTTATATCTTTGTTTAGACTAAAAAAGTGTTCTTGTAGGAGCAAAGAGAAGAACTTGTGAGACCTTTCAAAGAAAGTACAAGTCTGGAAAGTTCATCAAGACCAAGACACTGAAGAGCATTTTGAAATGACCATGTAGGAAATCAAAAGGCTAAGTTTACTGGTTTGGTACAGAAACAATGTATTAGGTAAAATTTAATCTCACAGTTATTCTGTGTGCATAAATATTGAACATCTACAAACACAGAGCAAGGCTGCTGAACAAATAAGATGATTGCATTGTCATGACTCTTACCTTCTTCACTAATTTAATTGGAGGAGAGGTTGAAGTTGGTTCTGTATAAAGGATATATGATTTAACTAGGAAGACAATATTTTTAGGCTCTAGTTCTTATTAATTACAGAAGTAGAAATTGTTGATAGAAACATTTATATAAAATAATAATAATTGCAATAGTTTATTATTTGTACTAAATCAGTCATACAATGATCATATCACTCAATACTTCAGGGTATTTAATTATAAAATTTACTAAAATTTGAAAAAAGAAATACAGTTATGTGTCTACATTTCTTCAAAATATACAAGTAGATTTCGAAGGAATGAAGAAATGTCTGGAATGTGTCGTTTGGACTCAATCCTTAAATGAAGATTTAACAAGGTCTTCATGGATAAAACTAGAAAACAAACAGAAAACTAACAGAATAGTGTGATTCATGAAAAATTAACCAGCTGAAAGAGCCGAGATGCAATTTATCATATTGTATCTTGGATATTGATTATATCAGTATATATCAATATTCCATAATGAAGGCTCTGACCACTGGACCAAAGCAATTGCAAATTCCTTGCTCAAGAACTTATGAAAAATTACTACTACTGTACTGGTCAAGAGCTGACTGAACATGAGCCAGCAGTGTGCCCAGGTGGCCAAGAAGGCCAATGGCACCTGACCTGTATCAGGAAGTGTGGCCAGCAGGAGCAGGGAAGTCATTCTTCCCCTGTAATTGGCACTGGTGAGGCCGCACCTTGAGTGCTGTGTCCAGTTCTGCATCCCCCAGTTTAGGAAGGACATTGAGATGCTCGAATGTGTCCAGAGGGCAACAAGGCTGGTGAAGGGCCTGGAACACAAGTCCTATGACGAATAGCTGAGGGAGCTAGGGTTGTTTAGCCTGAAGAAAAGGAGGCTCAGGGGTGGCCTTATCACTCTCTGCAGCTCCCTGAAAGGAGGTTGTAGCCAGATGGGGTCGGTCTCTTCTTCCAGGCAACCACTGACAGAACCATAAGATACAGTCTTAAGCTGCACCAGGGAAAGTTTAGGGTAGACATTAGGAAAAAAATTCTTCACTGAAAGAGTGATTTGGGCACTGGAATTGTCTGCCCAGGGAGGTGGTGGAGTGACTGTCCGTGGAGGTGTTGAAAAAAAGACTGGACGTGGCCACTCAGTGCCAAGGTTTAGTTGATGAGGTGGTGTTAGGTCATAGGTTGGACTTGATCTCCTCCAACCTAGTTAATTCTGTGATTCTTTGATTCTGTTATTAGGGTTATTATTTGGAAATAGTTTTATGCTCATAATTGGGGGTAAAAATAATGTGTGACCTCATAACTTTATCAGAAGGAAAACTTAAAGGGCACAAAATATTATATATAAGTTTTTTATATTAGATATAAAAACCTAATAGATATGGTGCTTGGGGACATGGTTTAGTGGTGGACCTGGCAGTATTAGGTAATGGTTGGACTTGACGATCGTAGAGGTCTTTTCCAACCTCACATATCCTATGTTTCTATCTATGGTCAGCTACAAGCAAACAGCAGGAGCATTGATGGCAGTGTATAGATTTGTGCTCCATTAAAGCCTTAAGAGTCAGCTTCTGGTATATCAGAACTTTTCGACTTTTGTTGCCTCCAACTTTGCTTCTGCCACAGTTGGTATCACCAAGACCTGCAGTTTCAGTGACCTGTAAATCATTGTGTTCAACCAGCGGATTAGAAAACTGCAATTAAAAAGAGAAGAAGGCAACTAGTAAATGTAGACTGAGACACATTTTGTTCTACACAGTAATGACATGCAGTCACATAGCCCTTTCCTAATGCATAAACATCAGAGGAATAAAACGGCATGGAAAAATGACACTATCCATTGTTTTAGGATTTAATTTCAAAGACTAAGGAATACGTGTCTCCTAAGATACTTACCATAGAAATCTCAGGTGAGTGTCTGTAAGGCTAATGGATTAAGAATTTTGTTTTTAAATAGATAGAAGGTAATTTAATTGCAAAAGCATGACTAGCATGACTTATTTATTCATGTCTCTCCTATTCTGCTTTTCATAGCTGCCTTTGGGCTAATAGAGTTTTATTCTCATTATGATCATCTAGATGGCAGCTGTAATCCTGTATTAATGTTAATGGTGGTTCACAAGGTTATGGCAACTCTTGCTCACATCTTTTACTTCCAGAATTTACATTAGATTGAGTATGTTTTTGCTATTGCCTCATAAAAATTCCACACAACTTTTTCTACAGCCCTTTTTCTTCTGTTCCTAATTTTTAATAAAATGTTATTACATGCTGGAAAAATGTTTAACACCAGATATCATTAAATTGGAAGCTAAAGCTCTTTGGTTTTATTACTTACTCTGTAGAAGTCTTCATTATTAGTACATTATATTATTAGTAAATTTACTTTAGAGGGTTTTTTTTTCCAGCTGAATACAATCAAGGGAAATTGGAAAAAAGCACCTGGTATGCCTTACTTAGTCTGTAACCCCCCCCCCCCTTAAAACAATATCCTTTTCCTTCAAGTTTTAGTGACACGATCTTTATCTTCGTTTCATTAACTATTTGCCCTCACTTCTCTTTGTTGTGGAGTATAAGCAGCTCGAGTGGCCCATTAGCCTGGGGTTCAACTCTGAAATTAGCAATGTGCTAATGGGTTAAAGAGGTAATTGTTAACTGTTTATTGCTGCACATTTTGTGGCTGTTAACTGCAGATCAGTTTGCCTGTAAATGAAAATCATTCCATAGCCTCCCTCCAAATACCCTTTTTTAATTAATGTCTTCACCTGTCAGATGTTTCGGTAAAGTCTCCCATAATCTAGTACACAATATGTCTCAAAATACTGTGGATTACTGCTTGACAGGGGTTAAAAAGGTATATGTATATACAAAATTTAAATTTCTTCAGGAATGTTTTAAATAACATCAAAATCCAGATTGTTAGGTATGGTGAATGGTCTCACACAGACCCATGGATTAGCATGGACAGCATATATCCAATTCCCCTAATTTTGCTTCAGTCTAAAGCCAGGACCCCAAACAAGACACAAGCTTGCTGTGATGCTCAACAGATTTCTGGACAAGCTTACTTGTCTTTTTCTCTATCAAAAACAGAGAAAGGAAAGACCCCTTAATTACTCTTCAGATGTTATTATTTTAGAGATATCTTTCCTCACCTACTAACATCAAATAAGATTTTTTTTATGTTTCTTTTTTTGCCTGTTGACAGCGGTGATGATTGGTAAAATGTGTTTTATTTCTAATTTTAGCTGAAGTTGCATTTAGCAGAAAAATAGTAATACATTTTTCATCTTTTGACTTTCCTAGCTGATGTGTTTGTTACATGTTCTGTTAAAAAATATGTGAGCAATGACAGTAAAACTGAATTTATGTGTTTTTGCAGTTCCACATTAATAACCCCATTTTAATTTTTTTTAATATTAGCAATTTTTTCTATGGATGTTCTGTGTAAAAGAAGACAAATTGTGCAGAGGAGCTAAGGATCATTTACAAAATATAGTTTAATTTTGAAAGTACTCACAAGGGAATTTTGCTACCCAAGAATATATTGAAGATTTATTTGAAAATTATTTATGCATGTATCCTTTATAAAATATGTATTATTAATTTCACGAAGTTTGCCTTAATATGTGTATAGGAAGCCAAGCAGGAAACATTAGAGAAAGTTAAAATCCTTTTATGTTAAGACAGTTAAGATCATTTTCTTTGATTTGAGCGAAGATGTGGTTTGGAAAATACTCATAAAGAAAATATTCATTGGGCATTTTGGCCATTATTAGGGATTTTCTAGTAACTTGATTAAAAGCATTGCATTGAATCATAAAGCATAAGAATTGCAGAATAAACTAGTGATTAAATCCAAGCCATTTAAGTTCAATTTAGCCCTGAGCAATTTAAAAAACGGCTTACTGCTTTACAAGTCAAGTCTCATCATCTTCCAAAATGGTTAATCTTCCCCCTTTTCTATGTTTATTGTTTTATGCTAAAATAATAATATATAAAATGCAAAATAAAAAATAGTAAATTAAATGTTATTTTATTGTCAAATTGAAAGTCATTTAGTCTGAAGGAATGTGCTCTCATGTCATGGAAAAGCAGACATTGAATTACAACAAAAAAACTTTTAGCATCAAGCATATTTCAGTTCAAATCCTTAAAAGTTATTTGGATGGTGCTTAAATTGAGTGTTTGAAGCAATGGAGTCATATAATTAATTACTATTAAATATTTAATTATTACATATTTTAAGGTACTTCATAGCTTATTTATTAAAGCCTTTTTTCCTCATGTCTTATGAAAGACAATAGTCCTTATCTCTGTTGGTGAAGCTGTTATCATGTTATTATATTGTGAGATAATTATTTATAAGAGCAACTGTTTAAGATGGGACTTAAATAAACAGGCAAGTAGAGGGTTTGTTTTTTTTAAAAAAAGCTTCCCTTCCTTATAAGAAAGCCTCTTTTAAGGCAGAATTAGGGAAGAAAAGTCAAAGCCTCTAAAGGAAAACACTTTTCCAAGTGACCCCATTCATGGAATTCGGGTCATGATTCAGAAGGGTTCCAGCTTCACCAAGTTGGTTTTTCAAGGGTCTATACCTCCTCCACGGTAGAGCATCTTTGTCTTTGTCTTCCTGAAAATAGATGTTCATGTCTGTGACTGTAACTTGAGTAGCCGTTTCATTCATTTGGGAAGACTGTAATTGCCTATAAAGCGTATTCTGATGGTGTGTATTATTGTTGCTCTGAGTGTAAGTAATGTTATGCAGTGTTCATTATCCACACATAATTGCTTTTTTCCTTTGTGATGGTTGTAGAAAATCAAGAATGTTTTTTTAAGGAATGTGTTTATTTGGTGGTTTCAGTTTCTTAAGTATTATAACACCAACCTCCCACACACAACTGAGGATGATAAGCATCTTAATAGTTATAGAAAAGAAAGTTGCTTTCCCTACAGTGAAGGATGAAGGGTGCCTCTTTTAAAACTTCAGAAGCGGTGGAAAAATGAAGCAGAAGGTGTATTTATATGTGTATCTTATATATACATGTATTTGCAAGAGCATATACCCATGTCTCTAGCCATCACAGAGCTTTGCATCTACAAAATACTAGGTATTTCAACTTGCCCACTCTATAAGAAAAAATGATGTAAAAATGTAGCTATTATTAAGGGAATGTGAAATTATAGGTTTAGGTATAATCTAATATAGGTAATTGACTTACAAAAACTTATTAACAAGTTTTTTTCTCTAATGTTTCTTATATGCATGAGTATTCAACAAAACCATATGTTTTCAAACCTAATTAATTCTATTTCCTTTTCTTTTTGTTTTAGCTACAGATAAGTTTACAACAGACATCTAGAGTTACAGCTAAGCAAATGATTATTAAAAGAAATCTGAAGTTAAATGATCCATACAAAGTGAGCTAACTGTATTCTGACATTAGACATAAGTGTTCATGAGCAACTAAGCCACTAAAAAAAAGTTTTGCTTTCTACCCCCAGTCTCTGATACCATGTTGGAGTAATATTTTGGCATCAGTGAAAGTTGCTTTATGCTGTGAATTATATCATCATACGTATTAAGGGCAGAAGAAACCCCTGGGGACATCTTGTCTCACCTGGCATAATATTTGCCACAAAGATTTTCTATACAAATTTTGATGTATACCTTGAAAGTTTTATTATCCCAGTTTACCACTTGTGTAAAAGCTCCTAGATAATGCTTTCATCCATGTCCTCAGTAGCAGAAATTCAGCAAAGAAGGAGCTATAAACATGTAACTCAGACCTTGCTGAGGCCTTTGTGGGTGCACTCAGCCTGCAGCCTATGTATAGAAAACTTTTGTGACTGCAAATACTGGTACGTGCAGCTTCTCAAGGGCAGTTCGCCCTTGAGGAAAGTAAGATGGTAAACAAGGCTATAAATTGCACGAAGGAATGCACAGTTTAGGGGAGCTGGACATCTGGAGAGGCACTCTTCTGATAAGAAAATACCTAGTTCCCTGTGTTACACCTAACCAGTCAAAAGTGTTGTAACATTTGCAGGGCTAAGCTTGTAACTAAATGAACCAATGTAATATAATCACGTAGTGCATGACTTTTAAGTAATTTTATAAAAAAGTAACAAAAAAACAGAGAATAAAGGTCTCAGTTCCAAATCATATTAATTTACTGTCTATTTCCTACCTCTACCCTCCTTAAGACCTTCTTTCCTATTTTTCATGTTGAGATCCAGTGTAACTGAAGTTCCAATTTTGCCTGTTCTTACATGGACATTCATTGGGAAAAAACAAATGAAAAAGTTACTAGGTAACTTTAAGCATATTTTGGTTTTTAGGTATTAAAGAGCTGAACAGATAAAATTTTACAGGACAGTAGATTTCCTTACAGAATAATTTACCATCTGACATTGTGTCATCATTGCTAACTACTCCTAATGCCACCTGACTTCGCTGTCCACCCCATTACTATTTATTATTTAAATATGTGAGTCAAGCTCTTTCCAAACACATGGAATGATCCAGATTTAATTTTAACAGCCTGCATGGAAATGTCTTTCCATGTCAAGCCAATATATCACAACTGAATTCAGTGCAGCCCTGGCAAATTACACACTGGCATGTAATTCAGGCAACAGCTTAGCTGCTCTAAAGCAAACTCTTGACACAGCAGTATGCCACTCGATATTTCTGATTATCACTGCTTTATGCAGCCTTTGCTGCCTTTTTTAGAGTTTTCCAGTAGTTCCAGTTAATTAGAAAAGCTCTCAGCAGGAATATAGCTACACATTTCCCAAAGAAGTTGTGGGTACCCATCCCTGGAAGTGTTCAAGACCAGCTTGGATGGGGCTTTGAGCAACCTGGTCTAGTAGAAGTTGTCCCTACGGAAGTGGGACACTTCCACCAATAATAGTGGAGGTGGCAGGGTGATTGAACTAGATGACTTAAGATTCTTTCTTTTCCAATCCAAATCATTCGGTGATTCTCTATCAGCAGACCTGTGATATATGGCCAGGAGCAGATGATGAACTGTGCTCACAAGTATAACTAATAGCTCACCAGCAATAAAGGAATTAATTTCTATTATATAGGATCTACAACTTCTACACCCATCCCTAAACATCTGTGAAGAACTTAAAAGATTTTTGCCTACTACCTTCAGTTTCTTTACTCCATTTTACAGTGAAGTTACGTTTAGTGCATGATGTGTTCATTTAAGTATTTGAACTTTTTATCACCTCTCCTATATTGTAGCTTCTGATGCGGTCTACAAGTGTTTAACATATACATTCTGCTTACTCTTGAAAAGACAAGATTTCTACTTAAACTCCTTGGCACAAATTTTGCCATGAAGGAATGTCTGTAATTGAAATATCAGTCACTAGGTCAAACTAAAATTATTCTGGCTTCAAATAGGATGCTTATTCTGTATTTTTAAATTGTAAGGTCTTATTCCTGGTCTAAATTAAAGGTGTTTTTTATTATTATTCATTGTTACCCAGATCTATTACCAATCAAGTGCAATTAGAATGAAAAATACCAATAGTTACCCGTATGTTTTTAAGTTTATTACTACCTTTATTTATCTGTTGTGATTTCTGTATTATTTTCTTTCTGATAGAATAGTCTGGCTTTCAATAACCACTGAAATTTCACAATCCATTTCATTCTGCTTGTATATAACAGCTTCTCTGTGCCTGTACAGCAGACAATGATTCTCACACAGCACGAAGAAAATCTGTTCCTCTAGCAACTACAAACTTGTTGTGAGTTTTTGGACACCTTATCTAGGAAGAAATATTAATAAGGGAAAATTATTCAGTCATTTTGCTAAGACCAATATTGTGAAACTGTTTTAATCAGTGAATGTTAGATTAGAGATGCCTCCTCCCTGGGTCAGAATTCCATTAGCTGCTCATTGAATCCAACACAAAAGAGCAACAAAATGTATTTGCAAATATACGTATTGCATAGATAGATACATAGATAGTTATATATATATATAGATATATCTGAGGGAACCAACTGCCTTCCTCTCCATTTCTAGTTGTGAATGTAATACAATAGCTGGACTGTCATAATATCAATAGCTGTAGTTCCAAATCATGAGACATTTGGGAAAAAAACCTGTGATTTCATGGTTCCATGCTTTATCTTCCTTCATGTTTTTGTCATGCTATGGCAGAACACCCCCTAGAGAATCACAAAGGTAGACAGAAAAGTTTAATATCTAACTCCCACTGCAGATCAAATGAAAGAAAAAAGTGAAAAATCATCACAAATGCATGATTTTAAGATTAAACTAGCCTCTGTAGAGTTGCATAAAATTGTTTCTCTGTGAATTTAGAGCCAAAAATAGCAGAAGCACATCACCTAGTTTTTTTTAAAGTTATTCACTTACATAATATTCTGTTGAAAGCCAGTAAGAGTGTTCCATAAATGCCAAGAGCAATTTAACTTGGCAAGGTGACCCTTCATCTTCAGACAATAATACTGTGCCTAGATATTTGCAGTATATTTAGTGTACACATGCCACTCTGAGATCTTCAACTGCAACAAGCCAGTAAGCCTAAATCTCTGTCAGGAAGGCACAACAACCCCAGCCTGTGTCCACATACATCATATAGAGGTTAAAATGTATATATTATTTACTACAGAAGTTTTGGTGGTTGGTTTCTTTTTTTCTCTCAACAGCCTTTTCCCCAAAATGCTAGGAGGTCTAGAGAAATGTATAATACTAATGGGATAGATAACATAGCATATGATGCAAACATAATACACATGAAAGTCCACACCCTGCTGCTGTACAGTTTGTATTGTACAAATGATGTGCAACCTGTGCTTTGCAGTTTGATATTTTTTCATTATTTAACTTTTATTACAGTCTATTTCAAAAGTTTTTCTATTCCTATGCAGAATGTAAACCACAGTTTACTTGCCATCTTGATTTTTATTTGTTCCTTTTTTTTTTTTTTTATTTTAAATGTGTGATGTCTCAGGAAGCCAAAAATGTATTCATTCACTTTTCATGTCCAGGGCCTGAAAGAAGACCTGTGTTTGGAGATGGAATTACTTCTGTATTTTGCCGTAACACTCTTTAATTTTAATGGACTGCTATTTCACTTATTGTGCCTGAGTAGGGTAAGCCCTGTAAAATGCAGCATGGGCAACTGAACAAAAAAAAACTCTATTCATATTATTTGCACTAATTAATTGATCCTGCATTTTGCCAGGCAGTACTTCTGTTTTCTCATTTATGAACTAAGGGGCACTGTTTACTGCAAAACGCAGTAACAGGTGAGCTCTTTTGAGCATGCTGATTCTTATCAGATCCACACTTTTTCATTGTTCCAAATAAGTTTCGGTTTATGATGTGACAAGCAGGAATTAAAAACCGGAGACAAGACGGAGACAACACTGCATGAATATTTGCTGTTGTTAGTGACATGCAGACGTTATCAAAACATACCGAAATTGCTTTTTTTTACTTATCATTTGCCTCTAATGCCTCTTTTCTTTTCTTTTTTTTTTAATATTGCTATGGATGCCCTTTTCCTTACATGCTTTTTGGCATCTTGTCCTTATTATCTGGGGTTGTGGAGGGTTGGTTGTGGGGCGGGGTTTTACTTCATTTTGTTTATTTTAATAAGTAGTACTATCTAGATGATGAATTTTCAGCTACCTCAAGGCTCTGATTTGCATAGGTCAGTCACATAGTGCTGTATATCTGTCTTTGTAATTCTTCAACTATTCTGACTGCTAAATTGCTTATGAATGTGGGTTGGTGTTTGCAGGTGGCAGTATAAGTAGGTAAAAAGTATAATATCCAGAACAGTGGGAGTGTTCTGGAGGTACTGAGAGTAACTGTAGGGGACTCTGGAGTCTTGTTGCATATTCAGGACTGTAGTCTTCAAAGTATGTTGGGGAAAAATATTTTCAAATCATTTTTTATAGTTGGAAAGGTCTCCTGTATAAAAAATTCTGTGTAATATATACACCAGACAGTTATAGAAGACCCTGAAAATCATGGTGAAGTTTATATTCAGAAATAAGACTTGAAGGACAATTTTGTTACTGGCAGGCAGAAAAACATAGTAGATAGTAGAGCTATCCTGCCTTTAAAAAATATTATAAAAATGTTGATAACTAAGTGCTTTTTATCAGACCTGTAGCAAAGATAATATTCCACAGAACTGAACGGTTAAATAATTACAGGGCATCAAAAGTAGATACAGCTTTTATTACATGCAAAGCCAAAATAACTTGAGTTATTTCTCAAGTTGCCCCAATTTTTTATTTGACTAAGAAAAACAACAAACTAAAACTTTTTAATTGAAATAAAAATTATTAATGATATGCATGCCAGAAGTTTATTACAAAATCCTTTGAAAGAATAGTAATTCAAGAAGGACTTGATATGCTATGTGGCAAATGTAATTCTTCCCTTGGCCATTTGGAGGTTATTCTGCTTTTCCTTTTATCTAGGTAATATAGGCTCGGGTATATTTGCTGCAATAAAATGCCTTGAAAGCAATTAAGGAATGATATTTCTATGCTCTTAACTATATCCAACAGCATATGCATGCCTACACAATATAAATAAAGGTTTTAAGACCCAGTTCTCTTGAGATATCTATGCAAAGGACGTCCATGGACCTCAGCAACACGCTATCAGATTAATTATAAAATGACTGGGGCATAACTTTATGACAAGAGAGTAACCCATCTATAGTGCCATGAGATCTGAACTCAGGACTCCAATCCTGTAATATTACAGAAACATTTTCTTGAAAGCATGTGCCAGGATGGAAAATTAATCGCAGGGAAATGTCAAACGGAAAGGTCATAGAAAAATGCTGTGTTCAGGGACTAAATAAATAGAGGCAAGGGAACTCTTATAGGAAGCCCTCCCTTTTTTGTAAGGGCAGTTAGCCTTCTCAGCTTCCACTGAAATTGCTGTGGTTGTGCCTAGGACTTGTCAGGACCAAACCTCAAATGTGTTATCAACAATTTTCCCACAGCAGTAAGCTCCATAATATGTGTTTGGCTCACACATTGTTACATCATTAGAAACAGCACTGACTTTTGGCAAATATTTCTATCATTAGCCCAGCTGTCTTCAAAGAAAGCAAATTGAGTAGCAATAGAGCATTTCTCTCACCTATAAAAATCAGAAGACTCCTGATGTAACATAGCAGCATCTACCTACAGAGTAGTAGAGATGTAATAGGAATTGTGAAATTTTCTAACTGGATTATATGAAGTGTAATTTAGTTGTTGTTTTTTAAGGCACAAGCCTTTGTATCTTGGTATACACTCAAAAAATGGATGCTTTTCAAAAGATATTTTTCTCCTCTGTAAATATCAGCCAAATGATTAAAGTGAGACAGAAGCTGTAGACAGCTGTAGGAACACCTACCTGGTTACAAACAAAACCCCAACAGATGATTGTCGCTGTTGTACCGAGAATGGTGAGAAACGACACAGTCCAAGTTCAGGAAAAGAATGGCATGAGCCCTTTATTCCTCTACAGACCCATTTTTATACCCTAGTTTGCTTGCATGACATAAGATCATTGGTTATCAATCATCCGCCTCTCACAGCGGTTGGCTAGAACCCACAACACCCCCTGAAAAATATTTTTCCCAGTGTGTCCCATAACAATTCTGCAAAATAGAACCCAGGTGCACAGATATAGTTTACAAAACCGTCCTCGCTGTTTTCATCTAGTCTGCATGTGAAAGCAATGTTCTCACAGAATATTAAGAAAAGGCTGAAGAATTTCTCTGCTTCTAGCTTTTTAGCATCCACAGATGATCATAGAAAGCAAATATTTTACAAGTTTCACAGGTTGCTCTTATGGAATACAGTGTTGCTGATGGTAAGACTGAAATCTTGTATTGCTTTTTACTGATGAGATGTAATTTCCATTTCCATGGCTCATTTTATAGATTCTTACATATGTAAAAATTTTAGTCTGGTATTTATGTTAGCATATTTTGATTGAATTTGCTATATGAAGAACAATTTTGGCTATTCTTAGCAAAGGAAAGCCTGTTTGGGTTTTGGCAGAATGATAAGCCGAATGTGCTTTAAATTCACTTTGCAATTATGTCCTCTACAAAAATAGAGCATGTAAGCAATAAGCTAAATTACTACAGGTAGTAAATGAGAAATTAGGAAGACACTTGATGCTAAATATGTTATATTTTTCATTGTATTACCATGAAATTATGGAGCACAGGTGCTCTTGTAAATGGTACCCATTTAGAAAATGTTAATGTTCAGTGACCCACAAAGTTGAATAGCTGGATTTTGTGGTGGTGTTATGCTGCAGTGCAATTTCAAATAATTTTGGAATAGCATCTGTTCACAAATTTCAGTAGTTTTTCTTATATTACAGAGTATTTCCACATGGGTGTAGCTGCAGATCTCAGTTCTGTTATCTGCAGAAAATTACAAGTATCTTTTTTATTAAGAATCTTTCTTGTAACTGCTCAAAAGTATGTAGCCGTAGAATTGCCCTGTACAAAGCATGCACCTGATTATCCTCCATGGTAATCTATTAATAAATTCGAGGCTTATACAGGTTAGTTCTCTTATCAACACACTGTATCAATCCACACTTTAAATTGTTTATTTTCTTTGCTTAGTTTGTTTTTAAGTAGTAAGGAGGCACGTTTTCTTGTATGTGTGCACTAAGCACTACTTAGAAAAACTTGTATTCTTTTGTGTTGGCCATTATTGATCAAAATACAATTTGGACTGTAAATGTTTAACCTCATTAGGCTACAAAACTGTGTGACATGTGTGGTTCTATTTAGCAAGAATTTTCCTGAACAGCCGACCTAAACAACTGACTCCAATAATTTCAGGTTTTCATTGTCTCATATATTTCATATCAACACATGCTATGCAACAAGAAGATGGTTATGTTTTGTCCACAGTTTAATATAAATTATTATTTATGACTTCCAAAAGGTTAGTACAAGGGAAATAATTTCTAAATTATGTTTTCAGTTACATAATTTTATCTCTTTCTCTTGTATAATCTTACCAGAACTTTGGTTTGTTTCCTTTTGTTTATTCTTCTCTATGCATATGACTTAGATATTCCCTCTTTTGTTTGCAGTTAAATAGAAGTAAATACATCATTCTGACTGTTGAAAACTGAGGTACTGAGGTTCACACTGAGGTTCACAAACTGTGAATCATCACAGAGCTGCTCTTATTGATCCAGAAAAAAATGGTTATATACATTTTCACAAGGTCTTCCATGCCCTCAGCTGCATGGAAATACAAACAAGAAACTGCAGTTGTTCCAAGGAAGTGAGGCAACTGAAAGTGTTGGTTTGAAGTTCTATTAGAAAACTGAAATTATCTCAAATATTCAATGCTTTCAAAATAAGCTGTATTAGAAAAAAACAGCAGAATTCAGTGCACAATAACAAACACATGGAACTTCTTTTAATGTGTAGCTAGGCATTTTAAAAATTGCTTTAAATTGGCATCCATTGCCTATTGAAATGCCCTAGAATAGCCCTCCAGCTATTTCCGTAGAAGAGCACTCCTCTCCTGTGAGTCTTTTCTCCTTTACCAGCCCCTTGCTATCCTGGAGGCATTTGGGGATCAACCTAAATACTAGCTGCCATAGAATAGTTAATAGATTTCCACTCCATACTGTAAATGCAAATACATTCTGTATATTACTAGTGGAAGGTGACCTATTACTATTTTTATCTTCTGTTTCTGTGCTACCTTCTTATCTCTGAGCACATTTGTGAGTTTGCTGCATGTCATGCCAGACTACTCTAGAAAGGAGTCTTTGCTCTGGTCTCTGAGAGAGACTATCATCCTCCAGTTCCCTGTAGTTCTGGGAGGACTGTACTGGCTCTCATATAGAAAGGATGTTCAATTACAGATGAGTTCCTCCGTTTGAGATGGTTAGGAACTAGTTTTTTCCCCCAAGAAGACTTTAACTAGAAGACTTGTTTAGTAGGAAATACTAAAAATAGTGTTTTAAAACTTCAAGATATCATCCTTAGCTCTTGACAATAGCAAAAAATGTGTTTCTGGACAAACTCCATTATTTCAGTATTTGAAGTTCATCAAAATGGGCATATCAAGACATTGCCCATCATTAGAGGAAAACCACCATGGCTATCATAGAACTGGGGTTTTTTGGTCCTTGGATATCATGAACTTGTGCTCTGCCAGAAGCTGCTTAGTTTGTTTGCTTACATTGAAAATGCTGTGCAATCTTCCTGTTAGATCAGTATGAGTGTCCATTTTTTTTTTAATGTGGAAATTGATTATTAAGAAACCCCTAGTGTAGAAACGATTCATCTGTGAGAGTCTAAGTAGCAAGAAAAAACTGCATTGATGTGACCCATATTGGTGTTGGCAGGTCATCTGGCAAGTAGTCCTGTTCCTAGCACCCTGGCATCTCACATGAAAAACTGCTGACTACAGAGTAAGGATTGTGCAGTCATGCTCAAAAGTCATGTGAGCAGAACAAAGAGCCAGTAAGACTATTTCTAATAAAGGAAATAATTGAGCAACATATCAAAGTCAATAAATCTCTTGAAACATGGGATTCAGTTGACCTAATTTTGCAGTTTCATTTAGCAGTGAAGGTGAGGGTATTACAACAGTAATGCATCCCTTTGAGAAGAAAAGCTGTTTGATATTAGAAATGAAAAATATATAAAGCATAACTGAAAGAAATTTCAAAGGCATGAAGGAGAACTGGGCTCTTATTTATTCCACTGCAAACTTTGGAAGAGTTCTCAAAAGAAATAAGGAGTTTGGTTTACTTCCCTCAAGTATTCTGCAAGTTCTGCTGCAAGCAAAGCACTCATCAGTAGTCTAGTTTCCTCTGCAAGCATATACCTTCAATACATTTTAAACAATTATTTCAAGTATCTGAAACGCAAAGCTTGGGTTTTAGTCAAGCTTGTAAGGTCTCGCCAGGAAGATGCTTCTAAATTATTTCGAAAAAAAAAAAACAAGCTAGAAGATTTCATGTTCCTTGAAAAAATATTTGCATTTGAAATCCCTTATTGAAAAGATTTGAGGACAGTTTAGAAAGCTTTAAGTAAATTGGGAAGGAGTTCAAAATCTGTATCCAAACAATTTCACTCTGGAATACTTGATATCATTTTTATTATGTAAGATGTCAGTCTAGCAAATAGGCCTCACTCAGATAAGTAATATTAATTTTTATATGACAGGTTATTTTTAATGTTATTAAATACATTTAATAACATTTTAAAACATTCTGTTTGCAAAGTCTTCCTGTAAGACTCACGCATCATCAGCAAGCATATAAGCCTCTACAAATTTTTTTTTTTTCACATAAAAAGTCAGTGTTTGTCCTAAAATTTTATAGAATAAAACTGCCTAACTAGATGCAATAAACTCTCCGGTGTTTTGGCCAGAACTCAAATTTAAAGACCCAGCCAGGGTCTTGTCCTTTGTTCTGCTTTCCTCCTTTGGCCTTTGTGAGAAGTGTGGTGGTGTTTTAAACTTGAACTTAAGACATGCAGATCAGTGTCACCTTGGGGTAACAGTATGGAAAATAATTGAAAATGGTGGTTGTGTGATAGCTGAAGGGCTGCAATGTCCGTCAGTTAGAAAACAGGGGGAATGAAGCAGCCCTGTTCACTGCTCCCAGGTTTGGCTGGTGTCTGAGCAGTGCAGCTCTGGTAAGGGATTTTAAATGTTTGTTACAGAATCTGATCCTACTGGCTAAGGCAGGCATATAGAAATTTCAAAACCTTATAAAATCTTATGTTTTGTTTTGGGAGAGAGAAAAGAAGAAGAGTTCTAGTATGTAATAATGGACTTCACTCTTTTTAAAATTGAACAGGAGACAATTGGAAATTTTCCTGTTTTCTGGTTTCCTAGAAATAGGAAATGCTCTAGACATCTGAAAATGTGACACTTGGAAAGTACTTTCTTGATGACAACTTACCTAAAATCTCAAACCTCCCCTTGTTCTGTAGAAATGAGTACAATATGCTGAGAAATTGTGTATCGTTTGCTAAGGTACAACCTTAAGCAAGAATCAAATTCTGAAACAAGACACACTATGCACAGGCATTTATTCTCCTCAGTTAATAAGGCTTAAAGCTGTCTGGTTTTGCTGGCATCCCATGGGTATTCACCGAGCAGGTAGTCAAGAAATCAAGTGAACATATGTTTTATCAATTATTGAACATATACTTCTTTTATTCAATGGGAAGAAATTTAGGTTTGAAGAACTATAATTTCTTTCAGTCCCAACAGACAGGTCAATCAATACAGGTATTAAATGGCATTTATTATTTAACAAAACAATTACTTATATTGATTTTTTTAATTTGTTTACCTCCACATTACTTCCTCCAGTATTAAGTTGCTCTATAAAACTAACAAATCCTCATTGGAGAGCTGTTAACCAGAAACTATTTGAACTATTTGAACTATTTTATTTCAACTATGAATTGAATGTTTTTTCATGGTTCAGGTTAAATTGTAAATAGTGACCTGCTTGGTTTGGTTTCTCCTGTTCTCCATCATTTCTGAAAACTTTGTATTACTTAGTAATTCAATTGAGTATAAGTGATGTGAGAAAGGTTTCAAAACTGGTGTGTGAAGTTTTAACTTTCCTTACAGAGAAATTATTTTGCTTGGTTTCCTGTCACCACCACCCTGAAGAGTTTCAATGTGTCTTGCAGACAATTTGATGCCTTCAGGATAGTTTCAGTGCATGTTCTTCCTTTTTTGTCCTTTTGAATCTTGTAAGTTGCAGGAAATATACAAAATGATGCTTAAAACAAGCAACAATTCAGTGGAAGGAAATTCACTGCTTATATAAAGCAATAGCAGAATGCCTTCCCCATACAGCAGTCCATTTTGAGTGTAAGGAGAGAAAGGCATGAAAAGGAATATGTTTTGCCAGCTTGCAGCTTGGGAGGTCCCAGCAGAGAGAGGCTGTAGACAGCTGAGGTAAGCTAAAGCAGTTAATAAACATGTCAACTCACAGTCTCAGTCTTTCCCAGAATCCACAAGAGTCAAAGCAATATGAGTTCTGAAATGGCTTTTTTCCCCCTCCTTTGGCATTTAGATAGAATACCTTGATTGTATATATGGAAGTAATTGTTTACAAGGGACTGCTCTGACAAGAATGTATATTAAGATATTCCCTGTATAAAATTTGCTGAAAATGCAGTATATAAAGTAGTTAACAGTTCGCAGTATATGAGCTCTTGGTTTTTCATTGTTATCCTGAATTTTCAAATGTGACTTATTTGATATTTTATCTCAATTATATTAATGTTTTTAATTTTTTTTTTTCCAGATCTGGCAAAATGTCTCAGCAGAGAAAGAGAATTTTCATGAGGCTTTGAAAAAGGAAGAAAATCAAAGCACCCAGGAGTGTGATTCTCAAGATGTAAGATTAGCTCACCTGAAAAACAGGGTCCAATCTAGGCTGTATGAAAACATGAATGCTTTAGGCTCTTATCAGTGGGACTTTTCCTATTCAAGATGGTACACATACTTTATAAGCCAGCCATGTTCTGTATTAAAGTGCTGAGGAACAAATGCTCTTTGCTGTCAATCTGTGCATATATATTTTCTGGGTTTCTTTTAAAATCTGCTTAATAGAACTGGTAGAGCTGTTGCAGGAAGAGCAGTGGTGAAAAGTGTGTCATTTGATGTTTAACCATTTCAAGAATTCGTTTGTTCCTGGTTGAAGTGTTGCCTGCATTATAGTGAGATGCAAAAACCTTGTTTACATATCTTCATGTTTATTACTAATTTATTTATTTCTAATAATCAGGCACAGCCGTCACAGATGCTTCATTTAATAAAGCAAAACCTCTGGGGAGATGTAAGAGATGACAGCTGAAATAGTTGAAAGGATGTGATATCATTCACTGACAGTCTAGGAAATCTCCAAGCTGTGTTTTTCTTATGACAGCTCTGACAGAAAGCTAAATCTGGTTCTTTTACTGAGACAGTACATACAATCAAACAGCATGGTATGAGCTCTTATCAGAAATCTCAGATGCATGTATTGTGGCTGTAATTATAAAGACACAAATAGAACAGGAAAAAAAGAGAAAAAATGAGCAAGACAGATTTTGTTGAGAGAGTCTGCTCTGACTGTTGAGGATTTTCTGCTCAATAGTCCAAAAAGTATAGTGCTACTTTGACTAATTTGCAGGTGAAATATATATATATTGAATATTCAACATATATTGACTATATTGTTATATCTTGAGACATAACAAAGTCCTGTGGAGGTAACTGGGTAGCTTGCTGTTAGTGATCATGGCAGTGTGAAGAAAATTCTGGGAAAAAAAATCTTAGATAACTCAGTACACAACAAATTATAAAAAAATTATATCGTATCCATTTATTACAAATATGTTACAAGGTTGTTCATTTGTAAGTTCCCTCACTTCTGCCTTGTTCTAGAGAACAAGGAGAAATTGCATATCCATAAGAGTGCATAATTTGCTGTTGCACATTTCTTAATGTCTAGAAGTAAAGGTAACTTCATTTTATTAATAAAAATTGAAGGAGGAGAAGGAAAACATGTAAAATTATGAAGCTGGAGTGAACTCCATTTAGATTATGACTAGAGTTTAGTTATCCCTTGGAAAAGTTATAAAAGGTTAGATGAAATGTAGAATGCTTTCAGTAGAGACTGAAGTAATTTAGGCTAAATATTTGTGTAAAGAGATTCAAAAAGCTCTTTTTTACAGAAGTGAATACATTAAAAGAGAAATCAAGGAAAATAAGTATTAACATATTTCAAAAATCAAGAGTATTTAATTTCTGTATCAAGTACTGTGATGAAAGACACCTAAAAGATGCACTTTTCCATAAAACCAAGGTTTTAGTTATTTAGACTAGACGGTGGGGTTTTTTTGTGCTTCTAGCAACTAGTATTTCTAGCCATTTAATTAGTCAGCGTGGTATGCTGCTTGGTATGAGAAATTGGTCGCTGTGGTGGTGCATCCCCTCCCCCACCCAGGGAAAGTAGCTTATACAACTGGAGTTAGAAGTGTTCCTGAGTTGAACTGTTTTTCAAGATTCAAGCTAAATTAAAATCTAACTCTATTCCCTGCATTTCTCTAAGTAACATTATAATTCAAATAAAATAAATTAGGCTAGATATCTATATTATCTATTTTAGCCTCCATTGTTAGGCTATAATGGAATTAAGTTTTATATCATTTAATCTCTCAATTATCATATTTTAAGACCAATTCTATATTTAAGGGACTCACTTTTCCTTTAAATTTTAAATCTTTATGGTTTGCTAAGTCTGTATTTGCCAAAACCTCCTGCTTGGAGGAAAAAAAGTAGTAAAATCAATTAAAGCATACCTTAGGGGTATTCAAATTAACTGTGCCTTGCTAGATAATGTTCCTTGTAAAATTAAGCAGGCAATGGTTTTCCCAGTTTTATCTTTTTTCTAAACATGTCGCTGTTACAAATTAATTTTTCTACTGAAAAATGAGCATTATGTAATATTCATTGTTCCTTCCTGTTCACATTAAAAAAAAATCAATCTAGGACTCATGCAAATACATAAAACACTGTGCTTGTGGTGTCTGTTGAAGGAATGGCTTTGACAGCAAAGTTACAAAAAATATTGTGAGGACAATCATATCTCCAAGCAAGGAGGGCTTGCATAAGTAGTGCCATATTTATCCAAATCAGAATTTTTTGTGTAATTAAAAAATTTTCAAGTACAGGGAGGCATGTTCTCCCTGCACGCATGAGACTTTTATATCTTTTTTTTAAATATATATATATCTTTAATATTTTTTTCATATAAATATATATAAAAATTGAGGCCATCATGGGTGAATAAAACATCAGTTTGTCAGAATACCCTGATTTCACTTTGAATACCATAAAAGTAATGAAAATAATGAAAATGAGAAAATGTTCTTGTAAATTGAAGGATTGATTAAAAGAAAGCAATTAAATTTTCAAAGAAAACTAAAGCATTAAATATGTTTTTCATAACAGTTCTAACTATTCTGCAAGTCTGAGATCCATCCTTGTACCCTTTTCTGCTGTGGATTGCTCACAGTGGTGACTAAAGTAATTTCCCTGATTGTTGTTTAAGTTAAAACTATTTTCTTTATCTTACACACTAGAATATAGACTAACATGAACATAAAAATAGTGCAGGTGATGACATTGGGCTAGCAACCTCTTCATCATCGTTATTATCTCACATTAACAGAGAGAGAGAGAGAAGGAAGAATTCAAATTATTAGCTTTGAGAAATGAACTAAAAATGTCTCTTTCCACAATTAACCTTCATATATTGGCATTAGAGATACCACCATAAGTTCTGAAAGAACTGGAAGGAATTTATTTTCCCAAAGGATCATATTACTTCAGTAATACAAAGCTGCAATTTGAAGTGAACACTATCACTTGAGAAAATTCAACACTTGGAAAGAGTTTTTATTGTATTTTTATCATTACCTGGCTGTGTATATTTTTTTCTGAAGTTTTTACAGCTGCTTAACTCTCAATGAAGGAAGATTAAGGTTGGATGGCTATGAACATAGGACAGGTTCTAATGCAGCATTTTTAAAGAAAAATTAGTGAAGATGTACTTAAAACTCTCTTGCTTAGAAATCTAGTATTTCAGCAATCCTTTCTCAGAACTTTACAAAGAACCTTCTATTGTGTCTCTTGTAAATAAAACGTGATTTATATTTTGAAAGAATTAGGGTAGTAAAGACTAACTAGAGAAGAACATGCAATCATACAGATATTAATGCAAAAAATAAAGCAAAATGGTTAGTTGCTGGTTCCAACCAGTATTTTGAAGTCTGTATGGCTAAGCATCTCTGTCTTGAATTTGTGATCTTTCTGCAGTTTTGTATTTATGGGGTTTATGCCTGTTCATGGTAATTAATGTAGTTTCCATTAGAACAAATACAGATGAAGATTTATTGACAAATGGGATACAGACTAGAAAATTTGGAAATTAGACACTGCTGATATTTATCTGTAATGAAATTTAACATGGGACCAGTAATAGCCAGAAGTAGGTAGGATATCCTGTAATACATAATCTGAAATTCATCAAAAACAAAACAAATTAATTTTAATGTTCTTGTAAAATTTTCCATTATATAAATTATTTGTGCTTTATTAGAGGCATCATGTCAGTATTACTTTTTCTTAGCCTTATCCAGAGATGTTTTCCTGTGTCTGGTTCCTGAAAGTCTCTGTGCAGAACCAGAGTTCTGCAGAGCTCTTTCCCCTATATCCCTTCCCTTTTCTGTCTTCCGAAAAGCTTTTGGGATTTTGGCTTTTACTGCAGAATTTACTTTATTCCCTTTTCATATCAAATAATTCTTATGCACGTAACATATCATTTAAAACCACCTATTTGGTATTGCTAAAACATCAGAGAATTTATAAAATGATTCTTTGTTGTCATCTTAGATTTTTTGCTCTTTGTAGAATCTTCTCTGATAAATAGAAGTGATAGTGCTTTTATTTACTGCCTTAATATCCTGCAGTAAACAAACACTACATGTTCATTAATCATTCAGTGACAAAGAACATTGAGTATTGGAGCCAAAACTGTACACATTTCTAAGCAATCACAGCATTTTGCTTTATTTTTTAAAATCAGTTTCAATTGCAGAGCTTTGATCACATTGTACACTCTGTTTTCCAAAGGGAGTAATAAGAGAAAAAAAAGTAACCATTGTTATAACAAAATTTCAAACTAATAAAATCCTTAAAGTAAATTTGATTCCATAAATGAGGACTATGAAGGTCATAAGAAGTTACATCATCTGAGTTTAACCATCCCCTTGATACACTGATCTAAAACAGAAGGATCTGAAAGACTGCAGAGGTGTCTTCTGAAAAGGTATATGCATATTTCACATACTTCTTGCTCTGTATCTTTCTTCTAAACAGTGGGGGTTAAAACAGCTTCCAGTATAGATCTGTAAGAAATTCATGAGCAAATCTGATAAAATATGTCTTTGAATAAACTGTGAACTTACTTGGTTAATGACAACTAAGATAAGTAGTTTGTCAGCTGACCTAACCACACCACCCTTTTCTCCTGCATCTGGTTTATTTTCTTCAGAACTAACTCAGTGCTTTCTCCCCCATCACACTCTACAAACATCCTCCAAATCTACTTTTTGTGCCCTCTGAAGCCAAAAGCAATAGTGATGAGAAGGAACACTGAAACTCCAATGTTTGGTCCAATAAATCTGTATGATGCTCTTTAGCAGCAGCAGAATTATTTTCTAACTGCAAAAGCTGTTAGAGTATCTTTTATTTAAACTTGATTTTCTGTCCATTTGTGATTTGATTGTTTGACCTTAAATTGTTACGATTTTTTGACCAAAAAGCCAGTTCTTACTTGCTGAGTTGATGCAGTGGAAAACTAGTTATATTATTCAGCTGTTTGCAGATAAAATTGCATAGTTTAATAGTCAACGGACATGCTGAGTTCTCACTGGCTTGATGAAATGAAATGCACACTTCGTTTATCCACCTTTGTCATTTATACATCCAGCCATGAAGCTGTCCAGCTTTGCAGTGTTATTTACTAGGAGAATTGAATACCATAACTTCTCAAATTTTGTCTACATTACTGATCGAGATGCAGATTTTATAACCAGAACACACACAGATACTTTGTTAATTGGACTCCAGGCTAAACTGACAAAAGCAACACAGCATTTCAAGGCATATCCTCATCTCAATTTTTCCATTATGTTAAATTTCTCACTGCTCTTGATTTTTTTTCATATTACAAAAGTATTGTTTAAAGCAAAATGCACTTTCATGAAGATTTGATTTTACAAACAAATAGATCATAAATGTGTTTCCTAAAGTTTATGTAGACCAAGTAACAAGTGTTCAACATCACTTAATTTGTTCTGTTTCACTGCCATATAGAAGAAAATAATAATAAAAATTCTGTTGTGCTTAGTCATAAAAATTATAAACATTGGTCAAACTAAATTTTAAGATGTTAAGAAACTATGCAATTTGTAAAGAGTTAGCAACAGTGAAATCAGTGAAATGGTCTGTCCAACTATCAAACACACTTGAATAAAAGATTTTTTTCTTGTAATCTCTCTTTGGAAAACGTTTTGCTTTCATACTTAGAATTCTCAGTGCTCTGTTTTAGAGCTTTTAATGTTGAGTCTTCAAATGTTAGCTCTTTCTAGGTGTTCTATAATAAAAATACTGTATGTGTAATTTATTGAATATGTTTGTCTTACAAATATGCCCATTATTGCAAATTATAGGGCAGATGTTCCAGACATACCACTCAGAAAACTTAATGGTGAAGTAATAATTCCTCTACATAAAAGTATAGAGATTATTCTGTGAAACTGATTTGTTCATGGGTGAAATTTTGAGATCTGTCACTAATGGTTAAATACAACTTCTAAAATTATTATAATTTGTTATTAAAATGAATTAAGGAAGGGGTAGGAAAGAGAGGAGGCAGGGCTCTAAGCATCAGAGAAGTCTGTCTTTCTTACTTCACTGCGCTGAGTCATAAAACTACTTCAAGGATTAGTCATCATTTACTGTGTATGTGGACAAAGACTGGCTATGATGGCAAGTGTTGAAGGTTTGCTTCCTGAATCTAGGTAAAAGCAGATTGCTTGCATGGGGACATGCAAATGAAACAAGGATAAAATATAACTGATTGAGAAATCTCTAGGAACTGTGGAAAATACCTCTAGCAGAATCACTCTTCACCCCTGATGAGCCTATAAATGTGACAGTTTCAGTTAAAGCTTTGAGAAGCTTACCTTGGGATGAGGAAAGCAATGAAATGTTCAAAATGCACCTTCCAGCCTGGTGAAGTTTTTGACCAATGATCAGAGCAAATACTAACTGAGTCTCCAAAACATTAGGAACTGTGCTTCTGAATGAGATCAGGACTTCTGCCACCCCTGTTCCCTTTGAAACAGCCAACCTCAGGCTCCTTAAAAGGGGAGGCAGAAGAAAACACAGAAAATAGTTAGGGATAAAAGACCTGTTTTGGTCTAAATACCAATGGCAGGAAATAAACTACTGCAGTTAAGTTAGAACTTGAGAATATTATTCTCTTGTCTTGGTTTGAAAGACAGATGTCTGTCAAGGAAGGCAAGAGCCTCCCCTGAAATGGAAAATGCAAACCCCTTCCCTCCCAATTATTATAATTTTGAAATTAAGGGGCTTTCAGGCAAAGATATGAGGGATAGGAATAACAGTTCTTTATTAATATATATACATGTATAACAACGCAAACAAACAACAGTAACTGTGGCAGTTACAGCAAACAGAAGCACAAACCCAGTGACAGCCCTCTCTCGGCTGTTGGGCCCTTTCCCGTGGGTGCAGTTCCGCTCACAGCCGGCAGGGGCGCTGGCGGTTTCCGGTGAGCAGGGCTGGTGCGATGGTTCCCCCGTGGCTGCAGGGGGCGCTCCGGAGCGAGCTCGGGGAGCAAACGGCAATGGTGACTCGGGGTCCCAGGAAGGGCGGACAAAAAGCTTCACAAATCCCTGGGCAGCTGATCCCAGTGTCCGGCCGGACCCTGGGGAACAGCAGGCTGGGACAGCACGGGCGAGTACAGACCCCGGGTGGCAGCGAGATGTATCAAACTCCGGTGCTGCAGCAGGAACCGTGGCAGGTCTCAGCCGGCGGGGCCTGCGGGCTACGATGTAGCGAAGGCTCCGAGCAGCGGCGGGGCAGAGCAGCCACAGCCCGGCTCCCAGCAGGGCAGGGAAAGGCGGACTTGGGAATCCCGGGGGTTCTCCCGTAGAAAGCAAGCAGCTGAAAAAGCAGAAGCTTTGCAGTGCTGATGAAAACCGTCCACCGCGATGGCAGGTAGCTCTCTGTCTGCCCTCTGAGAACAGCAGCCAGCCCCCCGGGGTGTACCCAACCCCCAGGTAACAAAAGAGTGGCCAGTTGGACTCCACCCCTGTGGTCAGGTCTTTTGTTTCTCTTAAGCACTCAGTAATTTGTTGCCCTGACAACATATATGGGGAAAATTCTTTAAGAGAAAAAGAAAACTGGATAACTCCTAAACCCCAACATAGCTTTTTTCTTTTGTTGTGCTGTCAGTTTCATAAATACAGAAGAGTATTTTTTAATATTCTTGTATGAAAAGTTCATTAGAAGACAGCCTTTCACCATGCTAACAATTAGTTGCGCTTTTAAAAATGTTGTGATATTTTAATCATCCAGTATTTTTCAGCTAGATCAAAGCACGGTGTGTTGAATAGTCTTACTTTATAGCTCTTGAGGTATTTGGTCTTGCCCACCTATACTATGTTTTCTCCCTTTTGATCTGCAGTCATCCACCTGTCACTTCAGGCACAAACAAGAAAAACAGCCAGCACTATTTGGCTGTATGATTATGTTGACCCTGCATTCACATACTGCCTTTCTGTATTCCTGGAAAGACATTAGCTAATATACAAAGGGTCATCACCTGGTGATGCTACCTTCATTTAGCTCTTGGTGTTGGAGATTTTTCTTCCGAAAAAAAATTTTTAGTGTGTAGCCTAAGAGCCTGCTTAAACTTTTCTGGAAGCACTAAGAAGAGGGACAGGCAAAAAAATCAGTTCATATTTACTCCAATCTCATTACACCTGCACTGAAATATGAGACTGCTTTGCTTCCAGAAATAGCTGTGTCTTGTTCAAAGTCTTCAGATGGTGAGAGAAAGGTAGTGCCTCTTCTCTGCCCTCCCTGGAAGCCAGCACAGATTTAAAACTTTACCGGTGACTAATATTAGAGATCATGTGTAAACAGAACTCTTACAACTTCCTGCCCAACAGCGGAGGAAATAGTCCATATTGTGAAATGTCACGTTACACTTGGTTGAAAACTAGAACATCTTTGAACTATTCCTGATAATATTTTAAATTACAACCTGCTTTGTTATGTTGGTACAAGAGGATTCAATGGAGTTGTATTAAGCTAACAGGACTGACTTGAGACCAGGCAGGAATTTTTGCCTTCTAAATATTTTCTTCTAAGATACTTTTACTCTTTTGTTAGCATTTTGTCAGCATTTTATTAAGATTTCAGTAATTTTCAAAAAAATGTTCACTCTTTGGAAGAAAAGCAATTAATCCTTCTCTGATGGAAATGGAGAAAGCTGCTTTTTGCCCAGTTGTGTGTCTCTCTGTTTAACCGTATGTTGAGGGGCATTTTTTACTGTTGAGTAATGGTGGTGCAAGGTACAGGAATGCCTGCTCTTGTGGGGGAACAGAGTTCCTCCCTGACATATGTCCCTGAAATACTGAAATCTTGATTCAAAGCTTGGCACAATCCCACTATCTCTTCCAGCAGGTACTTCTAAAATCTAATTTCCATAAAATAAAAAAAACACCCTGACAACATTTCAACACCTTTATTTTCCAAAAGCAATTATTTTTGCTTTTTGATCATTTTTACTGTGTTGAGCTCTCATTCTGTCCTTTCATAATTAGTGTACCTCTCACAGGAGGGAATCTGACAGACAGAAGGAGTCACACAGACAAACATAGAAAACAATCCATTACTTGGCATAGAGGGATCTAGCAACAATAACGAAAGTTTAATATTTTACTTTCTTTGTCACCTAAGGGTGTGAAAGGTATTCTAGTACATTGGGTTTAAATTTCTCCATTGGTTTTTAGCTGAGGGACAGGAAGATATATGTATTGTGTGTATTTGTATATTTATGTGTTTATATATGCACATATAGGTAGATAAATAGATACATATATAAGCATGTAAATACACACATAGGTGTATCTCTCTCTCTCTCTATATATATATATGCCTGAGGTTATATGTGGATGGGATGCAGTTTGGGTTCTGTTAAACCCAGTTTACAGATAAAGCAGGAGATTATACTAATACTCATCTGACTCAGTTTAGGAACCAAATTGATAAAAAGCCCCAACCAGTGTGTATATATATATGTGTGTGTGTGTATGTGTGTATACATCTCATCCATAGGAACTGGTTACGATCTTGACTATTGAACTGTTCTTGACTGATGGCATACTGAAAGTCATTGCTGTTGTTCAATCTGTAATTTATTTGTTAATGATGTACGTTTCATAGTGACAAGGAATAATTAATTAATATTTTTTGCTTTAAAAACATAAAGCCATAGGAGTTGCTTTAGAAAAAGTCCCTACTATCTTTCTCCAACAGTTATCCATATGGTGTGCTATTAGAAAGAAAAGAACTCTGAGTGAACAAATATGAAATACTACCAACCTAAGTCTTTATTGCTCTTTTCCTATCAAGATGGCCTTTGTTATCTGGTCTATGAAAAGAATATGCAAGACTACTTACTTATAAATAATTGTTTTTATCATTTTCTTTTCTCTTCTTTAAGGCAGACCTGGTTATTTCTTTCCTTCCTTTGCATATGTCTTAAGAAGTTGACCTATAGTTTTTTAATGTCAATTAATAGTTTTTGCTTCCTATTTCCTATAAATTAGGTTGGTGAAATAGGTTACCTATTTCATTTTTTAATATGTACAGTCAGAACATATTCTGGAAATGTAAATGATCTTATATTTAATTAGCATTATTTCTGTCCTCTTCATTAACAATTTGCTATCCTGTTCATTATTTGATCTATGGTATCTTTTGTCCTCAAGCTGCTCACCTAGAAGTCACCCAAACCCTCATTTTTTCTGAACATGATTCAGTTTGAAATATTTTTTTTTAATCTAGATTGATGGTAAATAATTTGAATGGAAGTTTTGGCAGGACCACACTTATAAGATTTTGAAGTATTGAAAGTCTACTAAAAATTGCTACTCTGTCACCTGACTTCTTAGTCTTTATCTAAAACATAAACCACATGTTTTTGTTTGATGTTTTGATTTTTTTTGTCATAAAAGGAGTAGGTGCTTTATCAATAGACTTTATTTTAATCAATACTGCCTTGATTATTCCCTGTATTAATCCAACTTTTATTTGCTCTTATCTAGAGTGAGAATAGCACTCTAGATATGAGTTCCCTACATCA
The DNA here is from genome assembly GCA_026261815.1 of Monarcha castaneiventris obscurior. Taxonomy (NCBI): domain Eukaryota; kingdom Metazoa; phylum Chordata; class Aves; order Passeriformes; family Monarchidae; genus Monarcha; species Monarcha castaneiventris. The sequence continues at coordinate 148,252 of JAMPIT010000515.1, read as the reverse complement.
AATCCATCTGCATCATCTCAGAGATTCACTTCATTAGCTTAAACATTACTAAACCCCCCCCCCCCGTTATGTTGGAAAGTCTCAATGACTTAAAACTTTAAAAATCCCTGTTATTTTCACTCCATTTAAATGTATCAGTTTTAATTGCAAAACGAATAGAGAAATTCCAATGTGAACTTATTTTAGAGTAATGACAAAGTATTATCAATATTTTACTGTATTTCATGTTTAAACTGCTTTTCTTATGGCATAATTAATCCTACTGCTGAAGGGACTTCAATTTAAGTACAGTAGAATTTTTGGTGTTGAGTAAATCTCTGGTTTCATATCAGGAGATCTCCTTGGTTCAAAAACGTACTTTGTAATTAATTTTATTTGTGCTGTGCAACTCTTGTTTTCCCAGATATTAAAAAGCATATTGGCAAAGAATATAACATTATTTCTTGAATAAAATGTCAGCGCTTAATGTAACAAGATTTTGTACCTTGAGAGTCATCTGACTTCCCCATTCAGTGACTTTATATTCCCATTCAGGGATAATTATATCTAAGAGATTTAGAGTTTACACAAGAGAATAGTAATAGAGAAGTTCTAACTGTAAAGCTGATTTTCAGCTGTTCATTACTATTTTCTCACACATGAAAGAACCCTAGGTTCCCTAGGACCACTTGTAGGAGTAAACTTCACTATTGGTCATGAGATTTAAACATGAGGGAAAAAAGCGGGATAAGCATTAAATTTTTAAAGTTGATGCCACATGACCATATTGTTAAAGTCTATTACCGGGATGAAGGGAGACTGGGTTAAGCTTAGCTATGAAAAATTTGTTCCATTTCATCAACTAGGCTTAAAAGAAGAACCTGTGATTTTTTTCCTTTCTTTCTTTAGGAAAACTATGAATATTTTAGGAAAAAATATAAAGTAGTTATCTCTGACATTTGTATTGACAGGTTGCCAAGACATGTTTGGGGAATCGTAATGATTCAACATCTCATTTGAAGGCAGCAGAAACAGAGACAAGTTTTCAGGTATTCTCTTTCAGAGTAATTGTTGGGGTTTTACTAAAAGGTCTTGTGAAACATGCAATTACTTGAAGTATACTTACACATTCTTCACCAACTTCTGTCTCAAAAGAGAAGACTACTTAGTTCAGACTTTGACTGCATCTGATTGCAGTGCATCTGTTCAAAATGCTTTCTGGCTGGTAACAATTTGCAAACTATTGAATATTTGAAGAACTAGTAGTCAAATGACTTAGTAGTCAAATGACTTAATTTGATAGTGTGATGTCTATAGCCCTGGAAGCAGGAGAAGGAAGAGATTTCCAAAATAATTATATTTATATATAATTGTTACAATATATATATCATATGAAATTATATGAAGCTGTATGCAGCATCAAGCTTGTATGGTTTTGCAATATAGAGGTTGTTAAATATGATTGTTTTAATAGAGATCAGAACCCTTTTCTAGGTGAATATCATACTCTGCTGCAGTAGTTTATGACTGGTACATCAATTTAACAGAAATACAGCTCTATGTGCCCTATTGCCATGGATTTTTAACATACTTTTTTTATTTTTGCTTATGTATGTATGTATTCTATACACAGTGTTTACACTGATGGTGTTTTCATGTCTACAGAAGTTGCACAGCCCTCCATGGACTAAACCTGAAGATAAAAAATCACCTGAAAAAAAAAAGAAAAAATATGAAGAACCAGTTAGTACACAAGAAAAAAGACTCTAAAGGCTACTAATCTACATTGAAAAATGTCAGTCACTTGCTTCCATCCTCATATTCTGTTAGTGCAAAGGCATGAAATGTCACAGGTTTCTAAAGCATGCATTTTTCACTATTTTATGAATGTCCGTAAATTAGTCTAGGATAGACCAATTAGTACTTTTCAGCAATAATCCAAAATGGATGTTTGAAGAAATGCTTTGTAATGCAGTCCAGTTTTTGAATTCTTGTTCTACCTTGTCAGTAATTGTATACTATAAATTACCTTCTTTGTAATCAACAGTCATTCTCAAGTATTTTCTCAGTCTGTTCTGTTTCATGTAACTTTATAGCAGATTAGGTTTTTAAATTAAGATTAACAGGCAGTCAGTGTGTGTGGGGAGAAAATATCTGTGTAACCATATTTGAAGTACAATTCCTAAGTGCAACTGTAAAAAGGGAACTGTGAGTGGGGGTCCATGTATACTTACCTTTCAGTAATTCCATTTCAAATCTACTTACTTACACAATAAAAGATGTTTATTTTGTTGGGTTTTTTTCTCACTGCTATCTTAACTAGTCCATTTTTGAACACTGAAGAGCTGACAGAATTGGAGTTTAAGGGATGGCGATAGAGAGGATTCAAGCAAAAATTTTTGCAGGTGGTACTGAGTTATATTTTCATAGCTTGGATGGCAGCCGAGGGAAGTCAGTTTCATCCCTTATATTTGTGCTGATCTCAACAGGATAAATTATACTTTCAAGGGTAAAACCCTATTTTGTCCACTACAGTTGGCCTTTGATCACTCCAGCAGAGCGGAGCATATTGATTGGAGTAAGTTCGGTCACTCATGGATTCTTTCAGTTTCTCCTTGGTCACATATTCTACGACAAGAAAGCAGAAAGAAAGGGAGGAGAAGGAAGAGATAATATTTTTGCTTGTTTGTGTGTATGTCATTATTGGCCCAATTTAAGAATTCATATGCCATATCTTGTTGAGATGCAAGTCTTTCAAGAACAGTAGAAACAGTAAATTGCCTGATGCAATGTTGTGCTTTCCTCTTGCAAGAAGTGTTTTAAGCAGTTGTAAGTTGTAAACTTCCACCTTTGTCTTAATGCACCCAGCAGCACAATTTTACTAGATTTAAAGTAGTTTACTTATATTAATTTACTTTTTCTTGCTTTGCATGAGTTTAAAAGCAAATAAACAAATTTTTATTTCACTTAGTGGTGCTCCGTCTTCAGTTTTAGCATTTAGGATTTTATGTCTCTTTCAACAGCCTCCTTCAATACCTGCCTTTTCCTTGCTGGTGTGAATAATCTTTCACCCTGACACTTTGTTTATGCTCCTCTACTCAAAGGTAGATATGTGCAGAATGGTAGGTTTCTCTGCCTTGAGAAAAGACAATTTTAAAAAGAAAATAGCCTCATGATGGCAAGTACTGCTTAACCAAGTCACACTGCTATTAAGGAAAAGACTATCCATGTTAAGGGTCAAAAGAAGTGAAATCATGGCCACAAAATTAATCAGAAAAGAGATGTGCTTTTTTGCATCTGATCCTAAACCTTGTTGAAGACAGTCTGCTGTATTTCAGAATTTTCAGTGAGCAAGAGACTTGTGATTTTGTTGTATCTACAGTTGGCATAAACTTCTAGTGATGCCAAAGCAAGATTTCTTTGCATATGACGCACCTTAACTGAAAAGGTCACTGAAACTCTGTTTCTGTCATCTGTCAAGAAAGGATCTCCATCGAACAGTTGTTGAAGCCTTCCAGCAGGACAAAAGACTATAAGCACAATGCCTCCTGTAGCTTTAAGAAGAAGCCTTTGTCAATAGGGTCCCCTTGATCAGGCAGCCTGTAGTAGATACCAACCACAAGGTTCCTTTTTTTGCCTTGGTCAGTGATTCTTACCCACAGGCTTTTGACTTGCTCATGGCTGTTCTTCAAAGACAGCTCCTCACAATGAATCCACTTCTTGATGTAGAGGGCAATCCCTCCATCTCTCCTTCCTCCCCTGTATCCTCGGAACAGGCTGTGGCCATCCACAGTGACATTCCAGTCATGGGATTCATCCCACCAAGTTTCAGTAATGCATCAAGGTCATAACTTTCTAGCAGCACAGTGGCGTCCAAATCCTCCTGTTTGTTGCCCATGCTGCATGCGTTAGTGTAAAGGCACCTCAGCTTGCCTGTTGGCCGTGTCACCTTCCTAGAGGAACACCCTTTTTTTCCTTTGACATCATTTTCTGGTGTGTCCCTGTTGGCTTTTATTACCTTAGGAGTCCCCAGCTTGTCCCCGTAAGACTGCAAGTGCATTCCAGTGTGGCTCACTTCAAAGTCATCGGGGTGGGCTATCAATTTTACCCCCAATACTTGCTTGCTTCCCCATGGCACATCTCTACCAAGCCTGATTTTATTGTCTTTCCCATTCAAACCTAGTCTAAAGCCCTCTCAATCAGCCCTGCCAACCCAAGGGCATCCTTTTTCTCCTTTTTAACAGGTAAACTCCATGTCTGCATCAGGTCTGATGCTATGTAAATCACTCCATGATCGAAAAAAACCAAATTCCACCAATGGCACCAGTCTCTAAGCCACACGTTGATCATGTGGCATCTCTGTTCCTTTTAGCATTCTTCCTTGCTACTGAAGGACTTGAGGAAAACACCACCTGTGCTCCTGTTCCTTCAACCAGTCACCCCAGCCCTTTGAAGTTCTTTTTGATTATGCTAGGACTTCTCTCATCAACCTTGTCACTGCCAACCTGGACAACAAGCAGTGGGCAATAATCAGAGGGCTGAACCATTCCAAAGAGTCTCCTGGTAATACCGCTTACCCACACCCAACAGAGGCAACAGACTTCCCTGTGGGATGGCATGTGGGGCCCCCAGTTCCCCTCAGAAGGGAATGGCCCAAAACAACTACCCTTCTTTCTTTCTCCACACTTGAAGTTGTGATCCATCTGGCTGACTGGCCTGTCCCAGATAAACCCCCAGACAGACCTTCTTCTCCAATACCAGCTGCCTGACCCTCATGTTCCAGAGCCTCACACCTGCTGTGTAAGGGCACTCGGGCAGGCAAGAGAGGCTGGGAGGGGATTCTCCTACAGGGACCAGAGCAGGGACCTTTTTCCATTCCCCCTCATATTTTAGGTCCGCTCCTTCTGCCTCATGGCAAGAGGATAGGGGCTCCCACAACTCTTGCTGAGCTTCCATCCACTGCATTTCTCTCAAGGGGGGAAGAGTGTGATTCCACCAGTCTGTTTCACTTTCTTACTCCCTGCTACTCCTCGTCCTGATTAAATTGGGATTTTTTTCTCAAAGACTCCTTAAACACACATACAGATATAGAAAAAATAATTCTTCAAATACATAAAATAGAAGACACACAAACAAAACAGGTTTTTCTAGATATTAACTGTTTTGAGATTTTTCCAGAAATTCATCCATTTCTGGAATTTCCCCGTAAGAAATTAAATTTTAAGTTTTCTTCCAACAAGTAAAGAAACAATGCTAATAGTTCATATGCTTCTATAATACCTTTTAATATGAAACGTTGTCTTAAAAAAATGTGATTAAACTAAACTTGGTTTTGGCCAAGATCCAGAAATATATCCTCTGGGAGAAAGGCCGGCCACAACCACCCTTCCCCCCACTAGGCTCGGGAAAAAAAATTCCTCGAAGGAAAGCGAAGGAGATAAACCCTATTTTATTAAGAAAAACACACAGGAAAAGGACAATAATACTAAATAGCAAAACCCCTCACTATAACGAGAAAACCTGGGAAGAAATTAGAGTCCTCTTGTAGGTGTGGTCCCTCCTTCTCAGAGCTGCCGTGGGGGGGTGGCCTTCGGCCCCCTCCGGGCCTGAAGAGAAGTTCTCCTGATGTGTTCTGATGTTGTTGAAACAGTCCAGAAGAGGGGGAAAAAAAAGAAAAACCCACCAAAGTCCTAGGAAACACACCGGAGAAAAAGGGAAGGAGGGAAAAAAAACCAAAAAACTGGCTGAAGAGACAGGCAGGGTGCTCTCTCTCCGTGCTACCGCCACTGGAGAATGCAGAGCCGTCTCTATCTCTGTGTCCTTGGGAACTTGCTTTGAAAAGTTCCTTTTTTTCCTCCCCTCTTAAGCTCAGTTTAAAGGCACAGAACTAATTTTCTGGCATAGAGCCGTGATAGGGGATACACATCATATAGTCACCCCAAGACAGCCACGGAGTAACCACGGAGACCCAAAAAAATAATGTATTTCATATCTTCTCTACATCAATCCATGCAGTCTGTTTACTGTCTCTGTAAGACCCTGCAGCCGGGAAGAAAAACCTATGTGTTTTACCCTGGGTTTATGGAAGGGAGCCAGGGGGTAGCATACCTTTAAAAACAGGGTACAGAGACACAACCCACTCTCTTTTCTTCTCTCCAGGCTCCTTTGCCATCTTTTCTCCTCTGGTCCACATAGGCTGTTATGGTAGCCACCATCTTGGGAGGAGGGGCTTCCCCGCCATCTTGTTCCCTTTGTTCCCGGGGAGGGGGGGCACGTGATTCAGCACCTTTGTATCTACTGGGTTTTGCTGTTATCTTGGTTGTTGGTGTTTTACTTTTTAGTAAACTGTTATTTTTTCACTTACAACACACACTCACTTTTTTCACAACATTTTTACCTCAGCCTTTAATGACAACCTCTGTTCCCACAACTCTCAAGTGGATGGACAGCAGGATGGGGACTGGGGAAGCAAATTTCCTTCCACTGTAAGAGAAGATCAAGTTCCTTAGACCACCCGAGGAACCTGAATGTACATAAGTCTGTGGGACCCAATGAGATGCCCCCCAGAGTCCTGAGAGAATTGGCTGATGTCATTGCCATGCCACTCTCCATAATAGTTGGAAAGTAGATGTAGTCACAGGTGACTGGAAAAGGGGAAACACCATACCTGTCTTCAAAAAGGGTAGAAAGCAGGACCCTAGGAATTACCAACCTGTTGGCCTCACCTCTGTACTGGGAAGATCATGAAACAGATCTTCCTAAAAGCTGTGCTAAGGCACATGGAGGACAGGGAGGTGATTTGGGACAGCCAGCACAGCCTCACCAAGCACCATTCCTGTCTGACCAACCCAGTGGCCTTCTGTTATGGGGTGACTACATCAGTGCACAAGAGAAGGGCTACAGATGCCATTTATCTCGACTTTTTTAAAGCCTTTGACACAGTCCTCCACAACATCTTGCTCTCTAAATTGGCAAGAAATGGATTTGATGAATGGAATGTTAGATGGATAAGAAAGTGACTGGACAGTCACATCCAGAAGGTAGTGATCAATGATGGATATCAGTGACAAATGGTGTCCCTCGGGGGCCATACTGGGGCCAGTGTTATTTAATATCTTCATTAATAACACAGATGAAGGGATCAAGTGCACCCTCAGCAAGTTCACAGATAGCACCAAGCTGAGGATTCAGTGTCACACTTGAAGGATGGGATGCTATCCAGGAGGACCCATGCGGGTAAATAATGGACAACACACACGATCAATGTGATCTAAGTGAAGCCGTTTATTCCGAAAACCGCAGGTATTCTTATACCCTAAGTGACAGTACTAAAAATAAAGTCATAAGATAAGTTTTCTCACAGTGCCTTTCCCACACAAAGTTTCACACAGTTTTCTCTATACTAATCAGTGCTCTGACTCCCGTATCAGAAGGCTACAATAATAATTTCTTCTGCCAAACTCCTTTCCAGACACCTGGGAGTTAATCTCCCTTTTCTCACAGATGTTTTACAAACGGCCTTGGGAAAGAAATGCAGAGGCCTATTGGTTTTCTAAATACAGAGGCTTATTTCTCATCTAACGAGTTTGGATTGCTCACTGTCTACTTATGTACTATATGTATATATATGTATGTCTACATATAGGACATAGTATTCCTCCACAAATCCCCCCTCTTTCCTGTGAGCAATCCAAACCTGGTTTACTGTTTTTTCTACTGATTTTATCAAACACTTAACAATACATGGTAATAACACACTTACGAGTATAATAACTGCTAAAGCTATCAGTCTCATCTTAACAAACTCTATTAACCATCCCTTAATATCCCAGCTTGCTTTACAATGCTACTACCATTAACTATGTTTTTACGTGCTAAATTTCTTGCTAACTTATATACCAGATAACCTAAAATACATTGATCAAAAGTTTCTATAAGCTGCAAATTCTGAAAAAGGTTAAACTGTCTACTCAAAGCTGGTGGCAAAGGTTGGAGTGGGTCAGGATGCCTGTTGTTTGGTCCTAAAAAGGCACAAAGAAAGTTAGCCAGACTATATCTTGCTAATTGACCTGCACAGCATTTCTAGGTTCAGCATCAGAGTGATATGGTTTAATCCATTGTTGGGGTTTAGGATTTTAGCCTGTTTTTTCTCTTAAAGAATTTTACCCATACTAGTTGCTAGGGGACAAACCGCTGGATACTTAAAAGAAACAAAAGACCTGGCCACAGGGGCGGGGTGGGACTGGCCACCCTTTTGTCACCTGGGGGCTGGGACACCCAGAGAGCTGCCTGGGTGCTCAGCGTTAGTCTGGGAGCTGCCTGCTTCGGTGTGGACTCTTGGTCAGCACTGCGGGCTTCTGATTCTTCGGCTGTTTTGCTTTCTGCGGGCAAACCCCGGGATTTCTAAGCCTGCTCTGCTCCCTGCCCGCTGGGGGCTGGGCACCGCCACTCTGCCCTGCCGCTGGTCGTCGCTACTCTGTAGCCCCTACGCTGTGACCTGCCGGGCTTCCTGCTGCAGCGCCGGAGTTCGGTCCCGAGATCTGCGCTCGCCCCGGCTGTTCCAGCCTGCTGTTCCTGAGGATCCAGCCAGACGCCCAGGAGTTTCTGAGGTTTTTCGTCCCTCCCTCCCGGCACCCCACGCCGCCATTCCCAGTGCTGCCCGAGCTCGCTGCGGAGCGCCCCCTGCAGCCGCGGGGGAACCATTGCACCCGCCCTGCTCAGCGGGAGCTGCCCTGGAGGAACTGCACCCAGGGGAAAGTGCCCGAGGCCGAGAGGGGCTGCACTGAGTTTATGCTGCTGTTTGCTGTGACTGCCACAGCTATTGCTGTTTGTTTATGTTGTTATACATATATATTTATTAGTAAAAAACTGTTATTCCTATCCCTCATATCTTTGCCTGAAAGCCCCTTATTTTCAAATTTATAATAATTCGGAGGGAAGGGGTTTGCATTTTCCATTTCAGGGGAGGCTCCTGCCTTTCCTGTCTGACACCTGTCTTTCAAACCAAGACATCCATTCTTGCTGGTATCCAAAGCAATCTGTCTCCTGTAAGCAAACACATATATCCTCTTCCTGTTAATTTGACTGTGGCAGGCCCTTTCCATTCCCCTGTTTTCGGGTCTCTGTATCTCACTAGGATCTCATTATCCCTCTGGCTTACTGAACTAGAACCTGGCCGAAGTGCCAAGCTGTGTACCAATATCGGCGGTTCCTGACTGTCCTTTGCCAATCTCAGATAATTAAGCACATATAAGGCTTTATGCAACTTCTCATGTGGAGACATACCTGCAGTTCCCCCCTTTTGTTTTAACAGCAAACTTTTTAACGTTTGATGTGCACGCTCTATAATGGCTTGACCAGTAGGAACATGTGGAATGCCAGTGTCATGGGTAATACCCCAAAGATTACAAAATCGAGCAAAGCGCAAGGATCTATGTCCTGGCCCATTATCTGTTTTGAGCTTTGCCGGGACACCAAGAACTGCAAAACAACTGTATAGGTGTCTTTCCACATGTCGGGTGGTTTCACCTGTCTGAGCCATAGCCCAGATTGCCTGAGAGAAGGTATCAATGCACACGTGAACGTATTTAAGGTGACCGAATTCACTGATGTGAGTGACATCCATTTGCCACAATTGCAAAGGTTTTAAACCTCTAGGATTAACTCCAACACCTAGGCCAAACCCATGCTCCTGACATGATGGACAAGACTTGACAATTCCCTGAGCATCTATCAACGGGATTCTAAACTGTTTTACCAGCATCTTTGAGGACTGATGGAAAAAATCATGGGAATTGCGTGCCTGAGCAAAGGTGTCAATTGATGTACCTGTCCACGCAGGAGCCACTAACTTATCGGCTACTTCGTTGCCAATAGCTAGGCCTCCGTGCATGGAATGACTGCGAATGTGAGTGATAAAGTAAGGGGCGCTGCGTTGGTTAACCAGATTCAGTAGGTGAATGATGAGGCTGTTAAGAGCTTGATTTTTCACTTCCCTTATCATAGCACGTTCTATGCGCCTCACCATACCTACTACATACAAAGAATCTGATACGATATTAAGAGCAACTGAATGCCAATTACTGAAAGCCCACACAACGGCTTTGAGCTCAAGTGTTTGCAATGAGTCATCTGTATCTCCCATGAGAATGTTTCGTTCCCATGTCCCATGTCGTGACAGCCAGGTGCACACTGCTTTCGGGGAACGCTTTCCAGCATCAGTGAAAACAGTGATGCCATTCACAGGAGTCTCCGATAACCACGGAAGCTGTTCCATTACTTGTCCTTTCAGCAGAGCTAGAAGCTTGGAACGAGGGTACTGGTTAGAAATGGTTCCTGTAAATCCAAGCAATGCAGTATGGAGATCATCAGAATGTCGAAGGCCCCATTCCAGATAAGACTGAACCATTGGAAGAAATATAGTGACTGGATCTCGACCCAGAAGGTCAACGACACGCATTCGACCTTTCATGATGAGTTGAGCAAAACACTCCATTCTGGTCGAGACAGTTTTCGGCGGGTTGACGGATAAAAAGACCCACTCAAGAATGCGCAGTGGTCGTGGATGCTTTTCATCCCACTGCATGATGAGGGCACAGGGATGCTCACGAGGGTTCCGCATATGAGGTGCATCTGAATTGACAAGCATGAGGTTTACAGGCAACTCAGGTTTAATCCGATCAGCGTGGCTGGTAACAATCTTATAGCTGATGCGTTCAAGGGCCCTTCGGTGTTCGGGTCCCAGCGTTCGCTTATCATTAGCCTGAGTAGTAGTCCCCAAAAGCTGGACGAGTGGTTTCAGGTCGTCATTTGTAATTCCACATTTTGTACGGACCCACTGAACATCTCCGACTAATTTCTGTACGTCGTGCAGCGTTCGGATCTCTGTGACAATTTCAACCTTCTGCGGGCATACTCGACTTCCAGTGATAATCCAGCCAAGGTATTTCCACGGTGATTGTTTCTGCACTTTCTCTGGAGCGATTTTCAGCCCTCTTGACTCAAGTGTCGCTGTAACTTCAGACAGGATCGGGAGATCGGTTAAGCTTTTCCCAGCTATTAAAATATCATCCATATAGTGGTAAATGATCAGATGAGGAAACCATTTTCTCACTGGTTCCAGGGCCCACGCTACATAAATCTGGCACATTGTGGGTGAATTTTTCACACCCTGGGGCAGAACAATCCAGTGGTATCGCTTAGCAGGTTCTGCCTTGTTGATGGATGGTACCGAAAAGGCAAATCTCTCCGCATTGTCTTTGTGCAGAGGAATAGTGAAAAAACAGTCCTTTAAATCAATAACCAAAATTTCCCAATCTTCTGGAATCATAGTGGGAGAAGGAAGACCTGGTTGCAGGGCTCCCATGTTCATCATGACGGCATTAACCGCTCTCAGATCATGCAATAATCTCCATTTTCCGCTCTTTTTTGGTATTGTAAATATTGGAGTATCCCACTCGCTCGTGGAAGGAACAATATGACCTGCACTGAGTTGTTCTTCTACCAGTTCGTTGACTTTGAGCAGCTTTTCACCGGTGAGCGGCCTGTTCAATCCAGACAGGTGTGTCTGTTTTCCATCTAATCTTGAGGATTGGCCGCTCCTCAGTGGCCGCTACGGAAAAGGCTGAGTGACGAGTGTAGCTTTCATTTGGCTCATGATGTCTCGGCCGATGAGACCTACCAGACCTGGAGGGGTAGTGATCACATAGGGGCAAGTTGACACAGTCACTCCATCAGGAAATGTAAAAGCAATCGGATCTTTGCTGACTCTTGTAGTCTGAGTCCCTCCAATTCCTGCGACACCAAACTGTGGAGATACCGTAGGCCAAATTGCTGGCCAGCAGGAAGAAGAGATGATCGTAACATCAGCCCCGGTATCCAAAAGCATTTTCAAAGTTATTTGGTGGCCATCACGGGAACTCAGCGTGACTGTTTCTTCCGGTTTACCTCTAGTGATGTCTATTGCAAAGAACACTTCAGGTAGTCCTGTGGATCCAAATCCCTTGTCTCCTCTGATAGCATTCCCGGGATGAGGGACACAAGAGAAAAACGGGACTAACTGAGCAATACGAGTACCCCTTGGGATGGAGACTGGTGGAGAGAGTGTATAAATCATGGCCTTGATGACTCCGGTATAGTCTGAATCAATTACTCCAGGTAGTACAAAAATCCCTGTCGACTAGTGGAAGAACGTCCCAGTAGCAGCGCACACAAATTTCTCCCTAGTGGTCCCTTCACGTTGGTATCGACCACTTGCACTGCTGTGGTGGTTAGGGTGATTTCTACTGCTGTTGAGACATCCACTCCGGCACTTCCAGCAGTGGCGGAGCGGAGGGTGTCAAGACTTCCTGTCTGTTGTCTGCGGTCACGGCCCAGGCCCCCTGCATTTGTGTCTGCACGCTCGGGGTCTTCGCGCTCGGATGCCTGTTTCCCTGTCTTCCACACTCAGCTGTACCGTGAGTATTGCTGCGGCACTTTATACACCACCTTGATCTGGAACCAGGAAGGTGGCAGTGTTTTTTGAGATGTCCTGGTTTGCCACATTTAAAGCATCGGGCATTAGAGCTTGTGCTTGTTTTGTCTAGCAAAGGTTTAATAGCTCCACTTACAGCAGCTGCAACATATGCGGCCTTAGCTTGTTGATCAGTTCTATCTGCCAGTTCGATCATATCGACTACCGATGCTGTCTTTGGCAGTGTCCCAAGGATCTGCTGGGTCTTCTCATTCATGTTGTCAAAGGTGAGGATTCGGAACATCCGATCTTTCATTGCGTCATCGAAGTCAGGGTGAGTTCTGATGGTCTGATGCAGTCGATCGATGAACGAGGAGTACCTTTCGTGAGGGCCTTGTTGAACGTGTAAAAAGGCTTGTGATTTGCCAGGCTCCGGCACGGTAGTGATAGCAGCAAGGGCTAATTCTTGAGATTTTTGTAATACTGACACATTACTCTGCATTTGAAGATTCACATCTAACCGAGGTCCTTCACCTATTAGCTGCTGCGATGTAACTCCATACAAAGGATCACCTTGCTGGCGAGGTTTAGCTGCCTCCTGCACACATAGCTGTCTCCATTGCTTTTCAAAGAGCAACAATGCAGATGGAGGTAGTATAACTGAGGCAAGCTGAGAAGAATCACATGGCAGTAACAGATCACAAGTGTACAAATATTGTAGCAGCCGGGTGGTGAATGGTGATTGAAGGCCGTACTTAGATACTGCATCTCTTGCTTTTTCAAGCAGTTTCCAGTCAAAGGCTTCCCAGTTCCTCTGCCCTCCAGGTTGCAGAGTAACAGGAAATGCCTGGGGAAGAAACTGTCCTTCAATTAGGGCATCACGAATTACCCCTTTCCATCGCTGTGTATGCTGACTGCCTGCATCTGGGTTCTGGGATACTGGAAGAGGGACCTGTTGTTGCTTAATCCCTATTTCGTTCATTGGAGGAAATAGAGGATCACGGAAGGAATACTGATTATGCAAGCCTGCTTCAGTCTGTGACTGCTCTAAAGGTGGATTTACATTAAACTGGTTGGCTGGACTTTGTATTTTTAAGTCCTCTAGCTTTCCAAGCACATCTCGCAACAAATCTTCGACTGCAGCACCATTTAGTTCTTCTTCTTTAACAGATTGCAAAGGTGTCTCGGGTAGCTGGCATTGAGCTGCTGCTTGCTCTTGAGCAGCGGCCGGATCTTGAGCGGCTGCCAGCTCTCGGACGGCAGCTGGATCTTGGGCGGCTGCCGGCTCGGCTTTGAAATCTCGAGCACTCTGGGTAGCATTTGCTGGGGTGGTCGGCTCGGGTAACGGAGGGGCAGAAGGTAGGGCTGTTGCAGAAGTGGGAAGTGGAAACGCAACTCGGGTTGTAAAGGTGGAGGTGGTTGCTGTTTCGGTGTTATTTGAGTCTGAGCCTGCAGGGGTTAATGCTGCGAAAGCAGAAGCAGCTGCCTGCCTCTCTGCTTTCATTGTCTGCAGGGTCTCTAGTATGAGCTTCCAGTGAGTGGAATATTTGGATGCTTCTTTGGCGGCTGCTCCACCGCTGCTGATAGCGTCCCACAAAGCTTTCCCAATTGCTTCCCATACAGATATCTGAAAGGCTACCTCCGCATTTGGGATAAAATCCTGGTCCCAAGCCCACTTTAAGAGATTCCGAAGAATGGAATCATCGTATTTCAATTTTCTCTTAGAGATAATATGTTGGAGGAGGTTTAGGACAGCTTTCTGCTCTTTATCTTCCTTGTCCTTCCCCATCTCCTCCCTGACCATACAGTTCAGTTCACAATCTTCCCGCAATCTTCTGTGGCGCCCAGGCGGGACTTCTCCCTTCGGGGAGGCTTCTCGCAGACCCTATCTCCGTAAAACCTTTCTTCCCACACACCCTGTGTGTGTGTGAGGCTTCCCACACCACGGTGCTGGTGCGAGGAATTTCTGCGAGGAATCCCTTCCCACACTTCTATGTGTGAGGCATCCCGCACCCCCTGTGCGAGGCTTCACGCACGACCAGCGTGTGTGGCATCCCACCCTCTCGGTGAGGCATCCCACACCATCTCTGTGTGAGGCTTCTCACCTTGCGACGAGGAATCCTTTCTTCCTGCACTTCCCAATCAGTGCAAGGCTTCCTGCCGGGGCAGCAGGGATTAGGTCAGCTTACCCGCTACCGCTGTGCTCGATCCACTGAATATCAGCACTCGATGCAGTCGAGAGTCTCCCCTCACGCCGGGTGGTATCACGTAACGAGGCTCAGCATCGTCGATCACGTCGGGTGCACCATTTGCGGGTAAATAATGGACAACACACACGATCAATGTGATCTAAGTGAAGCCGTTTATTCCGAAAACCGCAGGTATTCTTATACCCTAAGTGACAGTACTAAAAATAAAGTCATAAGATAAGTTTTCTCACAGTGCCTTTCCCACACAAAGTTTCACACAGTTTTCTCTATACTAATCAGTGCTCTGACTCCCGTATCAGAAGGCTACAATAATAATTTCTTCTGCCAAACTCCTTTCCAGACACCTGGGAGTTAATCTCCCTTTTCTCACAGATGTTTTACAAACGGCCTTGGGAAAGAAATGCAGAGGCCTATTGGTTTTCTAAATACAGAGGCTTATTTCTCATCTAACGAGTTTGGATTGCTCACTGTCTACTTATGTACTATATGTATATATATGTATGTCTACATATAGGACATAGTATTCCTCCACAGACCCAGAGAAGCTCAAGAAGTGGGCCCTTGGGAATTTCATGAGGTTTAATAAGATTAAGCACCTTGTTGAGGCAACCCCCAGTATCAACACAGGGTGGGGGATAAACAGATCAAGCACACCCTGCCCTGAAGGATGTGAGGGTGGATGAGAGGCTGGACATAAGCAGACCATGTGCACTCAGAGCCCAGAAAGCCAATTGTGTCCCAATCTGCATCCAAAGGAGCATGGGCAGCAGGTGAGGGAGAGGATTCTTCCCCTTGATATAGATGACTCCTAATAAATTACAAAGCCAATTAGTCAAAATAGACATGAGTTTATTGAATAAAGCAGACAAACGGCACCAGGCGGCGGGGGGAGTTTCGCTCCGCTGGAGGTGCACAGCTCTCCCTCGTTCGCTTCCTTTTTTAAAGCATTTTAGTTTCAATTCCCGAAAATGATGCTCAGTTTCATTTCCCGGTTTTTACATAATTTCTGTGATACTGCGACTGCGCAAAAGTTTTCCATTATTCTACAACTACATAGATATTTGCCAAGTGGTCATTTTTTTCCCTTTTTTGGTGGTCGTTGGAAGGAAGGGTTCTTCATCTTCTTCACTACAGGTATGATTTTTTTATTGTGCTCATGTGCAGTTTTTATGTATTATATAATATACCCATATAAAGCTAAGATACATTATATAACATACCCATATAAGGCTAAAATACAAAATACATACTTTTATTTACTTAAGCTAATATTTACGGTTACATTAAACAGGCTTCTTCTAATTATTTAAGTAATTTTCTATTTTTTTTGTACTAAAAACGTGTTTCCCCATGTATGAAGCAATGGGTATAGTTTGGGTCATTGCATTTGCAAGTTAACTCTTCAGATTTCTGCAAATCACTTCCACTTTCTTCACAGTCCCCTCTTTCTCTTTTGTTCAATTCAGTGATTTGCAGTTCTTGAGGGGATTTTTGTAGCTTTTTGTTAAATCTTTCCAGAGCTTCATGTGCTCTGGCCATGACTGAACTTGTTTCTTTTTCATCCTCTCTCTCATTTAGTTGTTGGTAATCTTTCCGAATTACCATTATGTGGGCTGCTTCTAATCTATTTTTCACTAAGGTTATAATTTTTTTAAAAATACATGGCCCAAAAGTCAAGGTAATAGCTAACAATATTAATGGACCAGCAATAGTTGATAGCAGAGTTGTAAGCCAGGGAGATTAATAAAACCATGACTCAAACCATCCCTTATGAGCCTCCCTCTCCTTTTTCCTTTTTTCTAATTCTTCACGAACTTTTGTCGTAGTATCCCGAACTACACCTGTATGGTCTGCATAAAAACAACATTCTTCTTTTAGTGCTGCACACAATCCACCTTCTTTTAAGTATAGCAAGTCTAATCCCCTCCTATTTTGCGAAGTTACTCCTGATAGTGACCGGAGTGAAGTTTCTAATGCACTAATTGATTTCTCTATTCTCTCTAAGTCCCCATTAACTGCTGCTCTGAGAGAACTGAATTGCTGATTTTGTTGTATCAGTGACGCTGCTCCCGTGCCTACCCCTGCAGCTTCTATAGCAACTAAAGTTGCCACAGTTAAAGCTGTTAAAGGTTCTCCTTTTTGTAAATGATACTCCGGGGTAGTCTGATGATCATACATAAACTCTTCAGGATGGTAAATAACTCTAGGGACTATTAATACTTGAATGTAATAGTCATGACTTTTCTTAAATAATTTTAATGAGAGACAAGGAGTTACTCCAATAGAGGCACAAACCCATTTAGTATTCTTTGCCAGTATTAACCAATCGGCTGGTGGCTTCCTTTTAAAAGAGACCATAACCTTGCACAAATGTTCTTTTTCTCGGGGCACTTTCCCTATGCACCTTCCTTTTGCTGTTACCTGGGCTAGGGTAATGCCTTGGCTTGAGCTACCTCCTTTTTTCCACAAACATTGTGAAGGGTTTGATCCATTAACCCTTTTAGGGTAACCCCTACCACCTCAAAAAAGGGTGGTTGGATATCATAACATAACCAGCAATGTTCAGTTAAACTAGGATTTGTGGCATTTAATACCTGGTAACTTACTTGTGCCAGTTTCTAAAGGTGGTTGTCCCTAGAGGTTTGAGTAGGTATCGATGGTGGAAATACTGTAATTTTGTTGTCGGTTGTTTTATTAGCTGCTTTCGTATCTGTTGATGGACCAGTTAAGGGAGACTCACCTGCCAACACTTCATTGGGACCTATCGGCTCAGGGTCATTCGGGGCTGGTTCTTTCTTAATATAAATTAAACTCCCTGGGTCTGTTCTTGCTACATAAAGTCGGACCCCCCCCAAGCTTTTCCTGTAAACCAACTTGGGTCTTCTGGTCTGGTAACGTTTATCCAAATATAAGAACAAGTATTGTTTTCGTTTCCAGGAGAGGTCCCCCGTATGGCCCACAGACAGCCAGACCCACATGGTCGGAATTGGCAACACACTGGCCCCCACTGAGTTTTAATAAAAGTATCTGGGGCAATGGGTTGCCACTCCGAAGCAATAGTTTCACATCCCCAATAAGCACAATAATAATGATTTGGATAATTGCAATAGCTTTTTCCCGGGTTAGAACTCGGACACATATAATACCCAACCATTCTGTCCTGTGGCCAAGCAAATCCTAAGGACCCTCCTGTAACTTGGAATGAAGGTCCTCCTGCTGTTATTTTAACTTGCACATCTTTTTGATCGTCCCTCCTAAATAGGGTCCATTTACAAGGTTGGTGTGCATGTTCTCCCATTATTTCATACGGTAGAATTACAAACTATCCTACTATTCAAAAACAAATAAGTATTGCTGGAGGTGCCACCGCATGACAGGAATACATCAAGCCCACTTCGGATTTTCTCCCTTGTAACAACCCCCACTTCCATCCTCTGGGTTTTGTTAACTTCCTCCTCTTTAGCCCCTTAAGGTGAGCTCGCGACCTCATCAGGCCCCACTTTGTTACTCCTCTGCTTTCCTTACCTATTCCTTTGCCTGGAATAGCGGGATTTTCCATCTTCTCGGCAGCAGTAGTAGTCTTCAGGGGTAGATCGGGCTCTTAGTATATACTCTCCCCAGTCTCGGGCTCTTATTTGAGGGGATCTGCAAGGTAGTTATGGTACCTGCCTTCGGCACACCTGGTGTACTACCTCCGGAGTATACCCTTGAGGAGTGGTGGGCACGTAACAATTTTTATCAGGGTTTATCCCCTCCCAATAGATATTCCACTATTCGTCTGACCTTTTTATGATTTTTCCCGTTATCTCTCCAATTTGTAGGGCTTGTTCAGTTAAGGTTCTTTCTGCAGCATAACACTGATTACAAATTTCTCTGGGTAAACACCCGTGTATGCAATGGCACTACCAACAATCTTTACAATTAGGACACTTAAAGCATACAAAAGGATAACAATTACAATTCACAACACTGCACTTAGCTTTTTTATACCCCCACATAGGCCATTCTGTCATACCCGTTCCAATAAGGTAAATTTTAAATGCCTCTTATCTTCCTTTTGCTAGGTCAGATGAATCCTTTCACTCTGTTGGCATGAGTCCAACCTCATTTAGCTGTTTAGATGGCTGTATATTTGAGTTTAATTCTGTTTCTTTTTTGAGGTAACCTTAAGAACTCCGGGTTGGCTGGTCACCTTCCATTGTGAGTCTCGAATGGGTCCCTTGATGCGACTGGCATGTGTCCATCCACGCTCAGCAGTTCTGACAGCAGTTTCTGTAGTGAGTAATACAAGAAAAGGACCTTCCCACATTGGGGTTAAAGAATCCTTTTTCCACCTTTTCACAAATACCTGGTTACCTGGTTGTATTTGGTGAATTGGCATATCTAACGGTGCAGTTTGGGCTACTAATCCTTTTTCTCTTAACTTTTGATATCTTTTTCTGATTTCAATAATATACTGTTTAAGTTCTCTATCCTCTATCATAGGGTGTCCTATTGGGATTCCCTGTCGATACGGCATCCCATACAACATCTCATAAGGAGATAGTCTAATATCTGCCCGGGGCTGGGTCCTAATATTTAATAATGCCAAAGGCAAACATTTAACCTAACTCATCTTAGTTTCTACCATTAATTTAGTAAGTTGTTTCTTTAAATCTCCATTCATATGCTCCACCCTTCCCGAGCTCTGAGGCTGCCATGGAGTGTGATATTCCCATTTAAATCCCAGTTGTTCTGATAAATCCTTAATAATTTTGGAGGTAAAATGACTACCCTTGTCTGAGTCTATAGCCAATATTATTCCATATCTGGGTATTAATTCTTCTAACAAAAACTTAACTACCACATTAGCGGTAGCCCCGGAGGTCGGTGTTGCCTCGACCCAATGAGTAAAGTGATCTACTATCACTAAAACATATTTATACCTCCCCACTTTGGGTAACGCCGTAAAATTTATTTGTATTTTTTCAAAGGGTCCACATGCTAACTCCTTTCCTCCAGGCACCCTTTCCCTCTGGTGTGCTCTATTTGCTCGTTGGCATGTCATACACTGTTGTACTGTTTGTTTGGCCACAGTATAAACTCCAATACATGAAAAATGTGTTTAAAAATGGTTTACTAGTGCTTGTGTGGCCCAGTGGGTCTGCTGATGTAATGTTTTTAATATTCTTGAGGTCGGACTCTTAGGTAACACTTCCCTACCATCCGGGAGGACCCATTTTCCCTTTTCTAGGGTGGCCCCTATTTCTTTTAATCTTTTTTTTTCCTTTTCAGTAAATACCTTATGAAATTCTTTCTCAACTAATTCAGTTGAGTCTAACTTTTGATGCTCTGTAATTGTCAATAATGCAGCCTTTTTAGCCTCTTCATCTGCTAAGTTATTTCCCCTGGTCATAAAGTTAATTCCTCTTTGATGCCCTTTTACATGAACTACTGCAATAGCCTTAGGGTCTCTAATAGCCTTTAATATTTTTTTTATTAGTGTTGCATGTATTAGGCTTTTTCCTTGGGTATTTATAAGGCCCCTTTCTTCCCAAATTTTTCCAAATGTATGCACTACCCCGTAAGCATATTTTGAATCAGTATATATGGTCCCTTCCCTAGTTCCTAATAATTTTAAAGCTCACCACAAGGCATATAATTCACACGCCTGAGCAGACCAAGTAATGTCTAGCGGCCCAGCCTCAATCATACTTAAGGTTTTGCCATTTATGATAGCATACCCTGATTTATGTTTCTCTTCTACTATTCTAGAAGAACCATCTACAAACTACTTTTCTCCTTGCTTAAGTTCCTCCTCTTCTAAATCATTACGTATTTTGGCCTGGCTTTCTATTAACTGAATACAGTCATGTGCTAATTCTTCATTGGGTTCCCCATATAAAAACTGCGCTGGATTTTGCAGGCTTGTAGCTTCTAACTCTAAATTTGGAGAATGTAACAACATGGCTTCATATTTCAAAATTCTGCTATCTGTAAGCCATCACTCTGCTTTTTGTTGGAGAATATTTCTTACATTATGAGGAGTAAAAACTTTCAGTCTGCCTCCAAAGGTTACTTTTTGCGCTTCCTCTATTAAAAGCACTGTAGCTACTATAGCTTGTAAACATGTAGGCCACCCTCTGCTTACAGGATCTAATAATTTAGAAAAATACCCTACTGGTTTCTTATACCCTGCCCATTCTTGAGTGAGTACTCCATAAGCAGTTCCTCCCTCTGTGTTAACAAATAAATAAAATGTCCTTTTCAAATCTGGTAAACTGAGAACAGGTGCATTAATCAAATCACTTTTTATTCTCTCTAGGCTTTCGGTATTTCTTTCAGACCAGCTAATAGATTTTTCTGTTAATTTTTCATACAAAAATTTTACTTTTAAACTATAGTTTTCAGTCCACTGTCTACAATAGCCTAATAACCTTAATAATTGCTGGATCTGCCTCTTTGTTTTTGGAGGATTAAGGGCTAAAATTCCATTAATGCAACTTGGGTCTAACCTTTTTGTTCCCTCACTAAGCCAATGTCCCAAATACTTTAGCTCTGACTCTACAAACTGCAATTTAGATTTTGACACTTTCAACCCTTTAAGACTCAGGAAATTTAAAAGAGTAATTGTATTTTTCTGGACTTCATCCTGGTGTTCTCCTGCTACTAGGAGATCATCCACATACTGTAAAAGTCGTACCTGGCCTTCTGGGTGAAAGTCTTCCAATACCTTTTCTAATGCTTGTCCAAAAAGGTTGGGAGCCTCTGTAAACCCTTGGGGTAGGACAGTCCACCGTAATTGTTGCTTTCTCCCGTTATCTGGGTCTTCCCATTCAAAAGCAAAATAATTTCTGCTATCTTGGTCTAGAGGACAGGCCCAAAAGGCATCTTTCAAGTCTATTACACTATACCATCTATAGTTAGGAGGAATTTGATTAATCAAAGTATATGGATTAGCTACTACAGGAAATCGAGTAACTGTTCTCTTGTTTACTTCCCTTAAATCCTGCACCAATCTATATGTTCCATCCGGCTTTTTTATTGGTAAAATTGGATTATTATATGGGAACATACAAGGCTCAAGCACCCCCTGGTGGAGTAATCTTTGTATGGTTGATTTTAACCCGGATCGCCCTTCCCTAGATATAGGGTATTGTTTCACTCTTATGGGCTCTCCAGGATCTCTTATTGTAATCTTTAAAGGCTGTATATCCAGTCAGCCTACCGACTCGGGTGTATACCATACCTCTGGATTAATAATTTCCTCGTCTTTTGATGTTAAAGGATACAATTTAACGTTCAACCTGTCGTTTTTAACTTCCAAATTTATTCCCAGTGTCACCATCAAATCTCGGCCTAATAAATTATACTCTGCCTCTGGGACTAATAAAAAGTTCCCTACCCCATACTTGTGTTCTGTTTCTATTTCTACATCTCTAATTACACCTATTTTAAAAGGCTCCCCTTTAGCTCCAACTACCTGTAATGTCTCTCGGGAAACCTTACATTGTTTTGGTAATCGCTGAATAGTGGATTTTTCTGCCCCAGAATCTACTAAAAATACATATTCTTCACGCTGGGGACCTAACCTGAGTTTTACCAGGGGCTCTGTTGTTTCTCTGGTCCCCAGCAAATAGTAGAGCTCCCGACGCCCCTATTCCTCTTTAAACATTGCTTCATCTTGCATTCTCTTTCTACAATTCCTCTTTACATGTCCTTTCTTTCCGCAGTAGAAACACACATTCCTGGGTTCACTCTCCTTATATATCACTCGAGGAGGGGGCTGCCGAGGTCTTAGTGGTGACCTAATCGGAGTCTCCTTCTGTCCTTCTCGTACAGCTGCTACAAGGATCCTAGCTTGTCTCTTCTGACTCTCCTCATCCCTCTTGACATACACTTTCTGAGCCTCTCTCAGTAATTCTCCTAATTCTTTCTCTTGCCAGTCCTCTATCTTTTCTAATTTTTTTCGTATATCTTCCCAAGACTTAGCCACAAATTGAGTCTTGAGAAGTGCCTGTCCAAGTGCACTCTCTGGGTCAAACCCAGAGTACAATTGCAAATTCTTCCTCAGCCTTTCTAACTAATCGGTAGGGGTTTCATCTTTCTTCTGGTGTTCTCTAAAAGCTTTGTTAATATTTTGTCCTCGTGGTACAGATTCTTTAATCCCTTGAATTATCATATCTCTTAAATCTGCCATATGGCCTCGATGTACCTCGTTTTGATTATCTCACTGAGGTCTCTGTAAGGGCCACTTGATGTCAGATTGTGGTCCTTGCTGGTGTCTCTGGTCCCAGTTTCTCATTCCTGCTCTACGAATCATCTCTCTTTCCTCCACAGTAAACAAAATACGTAAAATTGAGTGAATCTCATCCCAAGTGTGTACACTCGGCCCCAGAAACTGATCTAACTGCTCTGATACCCCTATGGGGTTTTCTAATAGGTTTCCCATTTCCTTTTTAAACTCCCTCACGTCTCCCGAATTTAAGGGCACCGATACAAATCCTACCCCAGGCTGGACACCTCCCATGCCTATTTCTCTCAGAGGCAATAAAGCTGTCGTCTCAGACCTCCTTTGGGCTTGACTGCAAGTTCTAATACGGGTCTGAGGTGTCCCTGGAGGGGCTTGTGGTACCTCGGGCAAAGGAGGGGCTTATGGTACCTCGGGCAAAGGAGGGGCTTGCGGTACCTCGGGCAAAAGAGGGGCTTGCGGTACCTCGGGCAAAAGAGGGGCTTGTGGTACCTCGGGTAAAAGAGGGGCTTGCAGTACCTCAGGCAAAGAAGGATAAATTATTGGGGTCCTCGAGGGTGGTAGAGATGAAGAGACAGGTTGTGGAACATAAGGAGGAGGAGAAGAGGACTCTTCAGGGTTCCATGAGTCTTTTTTCTTATGTGTTTTCCTTTTCCCTTGCTTCTCCTTTAAAGCAAATATATATGTCCTAGCTGATGAAACTAGCCACAACCCTGCATACTCGCTTTTCTCCAGGCTAAAAGGCTCTTTCTGGTTCACATAAATATTAAGAGCCTGAGAAATCTAATCCTCAAAGGACCCAAACGTAGGCCAATATAGGTCCTTACAAATTTGCTTCCCCCCCCATACTGCAGTACAATAATGGATCATCAACTCTTTACTTTTCCCTTTTCTGGATGGCCAATTATTTTAATTTTCTAGCATTTGTCCTAACGGACTGTCTACCGGTATGTCTAAAGGTATGTTACCTTTGTCAGGCTCTCCCTTAGAGCCTGCTATGGGGCCAGAACCCTTTTTTTCTGCCCCATCTTCCAGAGGTGCTCTCACACACACACCTTTCGCCCCCCTCGTTCGTGGCTCACTCCCTCGCGGGCTACGAGAACCACACTACTAGAGGGTCCGCACTCGCTTCGGCACAAGTGCTGTCTCACTCAAGCACACCATCTGGGAATCCTCCCCCCACCCAGGTGGTACACGGATACTTACCGAAATAGATCCTCACCCTGGATCTCTTCACCTGGATCTTCGTGCACAAAGTTTACAGGGGCTTGCTGCAGTGATTGATAAAGAGCTCAATGTTTTTGCCTGCTTTACTCAGGATTTTGTTCGTGTTTCCAGGAACTGGAGTAGGCCTCCACTCAAGGACCATCCGAAGATGGGGCGCCCTCCCTAAGGGAGAATCCCTACCCCAGTGAACCTGGATCACGTCAGGGTCACCAAAGCTGATATAGATGATTCGTAATAAATTACAAAGCCAATTAGTCAAAATAGACATGAGTTTATTGAATAAAGCAGACAAACGGCACCAGGGAGCCGGGGGAGTTTTGCTCTGCCAGAGGCGCGCACCTCCCCCTCGTTCGCTTCCTTTTTTAAAGCATTTTAGTTTCAATTCCCGAAAATGATGCTCAGTTTCATTTCCCGGTTTTTACATAATTTCTGTGATACTGCGACTGCGCAAAAGTTTTCCATTATTCTACAACTACATAGATATTTGCCAAGTGGTCATTTTTTTCCCTTTTTGTGGTGGTCATTGGAAGGAAGGATCCTTCCTCTTCTTCACTACAGGTATGATTTTTTTATTGTGCTCATGCGCAGTTTTTATGTATTATATAATATACCCATATAAAGCTAAGATACATTATATAACATACCCATATAAGGCTAAAATACAAAATACATACTTTTATTTACTTAAGCTAATATTTACGGTTACATTAAACAGGCTTCTTCTAATTATTTAAGTAATTTTCTATTTTTTTTATACTATAAAAGTGTTTCCCCATGTATGAAGCAATGGGTATAGTTCGGGTCATTGCATTTACAAGTTAACTCTTCAGATTTCTGCAAATCACTTCCACTTCCTTCACAACCTCTGCTCTGGTGAGACCCCACCAGATGCAGTCCTGCATCCAGTTCTGGGGTCCTTAGCACAAGAAAAACACGGACCTGGTTGGAGTGAGTCCAGAGGAGGGACACCAAGATAATCAGAGGATGAAGCACCTCTGCTTTGAGGAAGGGTTGAGAGAACTGGGATTGTTCAGCTTGGAAAAGATAAGGTTTTGGGGTGACCTAATTGTGGCCTTCCAAGCACTTGAAGGGAGCCTACAAGAAAGACAGAGAGGGACTGTCAGAGACTGAAAATAGTTCATGCCTCAAACACTGATATAAAGTTTTGCTCATTATAAAGAAGCTACAACCGAATGAGCCACTCTGAAGACTGGGACTTTGGACTGAAAGTCAAACTGCTGATTAGATAAAGGGGAATGCATTGTTCAGTCATCTCAGGCTGAGGGAAAGGTATGCATCCACAGAAGGATGCCACCAGCTGCAACTATCCCTGGCCGTGTTTGGGGTGGGGGGAGAGCACAGCTCCCAGAAGCCAGGTTTACACAGACTTCCCCCAACTGAGGGGGCAGGAGGATGTTTTGGGTGCATGGTGTAACCTCTGGTGAGAGGCAATAAACATCCATCCTCTGATTACACAAACTGGCCCAGCTGTGGAACCCCCAACCCCACAGGCCACATCCACGGGACAGTCACGTGAGAGGCTTGGCCCCACAGGACTGCATGTGATGCAACAGACCCAGAGAAACAAAAGACCTGGCCACAGGGGTGGGTTCCAACTGGCCACCCTTTTGTTACCTGGGGGTTGGGTACACGTGGGGGGCTGGCTGGTGTTCTCAGAGGGCAGACAGAGAGCTACCTGCCATCGCGGTGGACAGTCTTCATCAGCACTGCAAAGCTTCTGCTTTTTCGGCTGCTTGCTTTCTACGGGAGAACTCCCCGGATCCCCCAAACCCGCCTTTCCCTGCCCCGCTGGGAGCTGGGCCGCTGCCACTCTGCCCCGCCGCTGCTCGGAGCCTCCGCTACTCTGTAGCTCGTACACTCTGCTGGCTGAGACCTGCCGAGTTTTCCTGCTGCAGCACCGGAGTTTGATACATCTCATCTGCTACTCGGGATCTGTGCTCATCTCTGCTGTCCCAGCCTGCTGTTCCCCAGGGTCCGGCCAGACACTGGGATCAGCTGCCCAGGGGTGTGTGAAGCTTTTCGTCCATCCCTTCCCAGGACCCCAAGCCGCCATTGTTGTCTGCTCCCCGAGCTCGCTCCGGAGCGCCCCCTGCAGCCACGGGGGAACCATCGCACCAGCCCTGCTCACCGGAAACCGCCAGCGCCCCTGCCGGCCGTGAGTGGAACTGTACCGAAGGGAAAGGGCCCAACAGCCGAGAGAGGGCTGTCACTGGGTTTGTGCTTCTGTTTGCTGTAACTGCCACAGTTACTGTTGTTTGTTTGCGTTATACATATATATATATAAGTAAAGACCTGCTATTCCTATCCCTCATATCTTTGCCTGAAAGCCCCTTAATTTCAAAATTATAATAATTGGGAGGGAAGGGGTTTGCATTTTCCATTTCAGGGGAGGCTCCTGCCTTCCTTGACAGACACCTGTCTTTCAAAACCAAGACAAGTATGTAGGTAGCATATTCTTGCATAGTGTGTAACATCAACCATTCTTTATATATTTTAATCTGATTATATATATTGATATGTAGACAAATACAGAGATATAAAAATTAATTTACATACAGCTGTTAAAACAGAAAAAAACATACAAGGGCTATTACTTCTTTATTATTTAGGAAAATTAAGACTGGCTCTGAGCTATTTCAAAGCTGCTAATTGTAAGCGAGGACAAGTAAAGCACAACATCCAGCATGTCAAGTTGTTTGGTAAGAATTCTATTCATTTACATGCACGACTGAGTAAATACATTTATTTCATGACAATTGCATTCTACCTCTGCTTAGTCAGGATAAACAAGGTAGGGCAAAAACCAGGAATGTATTTCCCAGCATCCTCTGAAAAAATTCTATTTTCACAATGAAAAAGAATTTTAAATGTCAGATCAGTGTTGTAACTATTGCAGAACCCCAGGGAAGGAACAAAGAATGTTTCCATTCCTTTGAAATTCGCCATTGAGATTTTGATTTTATGTACGGAGACATTAACTAAGATTCATCTAAAGGTTACTAAGATAGCTACCAGACAGAATGACAGTTTTTCAAACTGAAAGATAGTGCAAATTTTTGGATGTTTATAGCTTACAGTCTTACAGTGTTTCAGAGATGAAGAAAATTTAATTTTCAGAACAAGCAGTACCTTTAAAGCAAATAGCATTCATAATGACAATTATCCTGGATTTGGTGTTATGATACACTTTTCTCCAAAGAAATAGGTTCCAAATTGTCTGATTTCTGGGGCTTTTTTCCTGTTACAGATTAATATATACGGGTTTATAGACTTAAACATCTAATCCTCCTAGCTGTTTAATATATATGGGTTTACAGACCTAAACATTTAAACCTCTTAGATGTTTACATCCCTGAATAAGAGAGGTCTTTGATTTTGTGGATATGTATGTACTTGGAATCCTTCTTTATTTCTTCAGCTTGGGACATCAAAGACAGAACAGGATTTTCTGGGTGAGAATTTTTCTATTTTTATAGTACAAGTGGCAGAATTTAAAATCTGAATACCAATAAACTCAAAAATTCAATATGAATTTACCCCTGGTTAACCAGGTTTCTAATTTAGGTTTCTAAATTTAAAACCAAACAAATCTGAGATTTACATTTTGGCTCTAATTTTCTATTAACTCTATTGAGTTAAATTTTTGTCATTATTTATTATTATTATTATTAACATAATTATTATTACTATACTAGATGATCTTAGAAGTCCCTTGCAAACAAACCAAATATAATTTCCAAGGCAGAAATTAAGTAAAGTTGATAATTAGAATTAATTAATACAGACAAAATAATCCCCAAACTGACCTCTTTTCATCTTAGTTCCATTATGTAACTAAGGAAGGAGGCCAGGTATTTTTAATTAAAAGTGCTTTTCAATCATTGAACTAAAGCTAAATAGCGGCTTTACAGGTGTTATAACATTTGAGATTCCTAATAATAGAATAGCCATTACTTCTACAAAGTTAACACACTCAAATATATAAGCTTTAGCAGCTGCTAAGATGACCCATCTCTTAGCTTATTCATATGCAAAGTGAATATGTTTTTGAGCAAAAAAGGGGCAAGGGCAAAAGCAAGAATGTGAGAGAGCAAGAGAGCAGGGGCAAGAAGGCAGGGCAAGAGAGCAAGTTCCCATTTGCAGCACAGTAAATCATCTTTTGTGCTGAATATTCTAATTTCCATTAACCAATCTAGAACAAGCTACAAATCTTATAACATTTACATACAGCCTATAAGAATCATTGCATTACCATATGGGGTTACATTTTAAAAACTATGTTTTGGACCCTCTGCTAAGCTGGGAGGGTCTGCTCTGACCCTTGGACCTTTCTGCAAGCAGAGGGCATTGTTTAATCAAAGGGGATTATCTTCAGCCGACCACACCATTGTTTTCTAGTTGTTCAGTAACTTGGGTTGGGTAATTCAAAGCTTGTCTTCATTTCAATCTCGCTTATAGTTTTCATATTCTCAGCATCTTTAGCCAGGCAGCCACATCTATGAGCCTGTTCTCCCACAAACCACCACCCGTAAGAAAACAAATCTAAGCTAAAAACAATGTCTCAGAGACAGCTGCATGTTTTCTTCTCTTGTTTTTGGCTTCTTGCTTCTGTTGATGTTAAAGTTCTCATGGGTGCAAGCTGAATTTTCAAGCATAAAGAGTAATTGTGCTTAAATCAATGTCTGTGAAGATTTCTGACCAGCTGTCAGTTTCCACAGGTTCTGCTTAGATACTAAGGTTGAGACCAGCTCTTGGAGACATATTTTTTATAAACAGGGTGTAGTCCTCATTTGAGGCGGGAGGATTTAGAAGGTGCTAGAGTTGGGGGGCATGACTTCACCAACTGTGCTTCTAATTGGAGGCTCTTGTCAGATATGCAAATTTGCACAATCTAGAAAATTGTATACACGTTATGCGAGGTGTGCATCTTCAGCATTTTCCACCTGACTAATTGTGCTCCTAAGGATCCTTATATAAAGGTTACCCCTTTTTATCACACTAACTGTGTCTGGCTTGTGATTCTAGGACCAGAAAATAAGGCATCAAGACTGGCTGGCCAACAGCACTGGCAGGGTGAGGAATTGTGAAATTTGAAGGAACAGAGAAGCTACAATGGATTGTCTTTCTAGCATCCTTTATCACTGACAAAAGATCATAATCAGATGCTTCAAAGATATGGCAACAGATTTTTAGTATTTGTGAAAATTCCTACATTTTTAGTTGATTTTCTGGTGCCAGCTGTCAGAGATTTGCTTGAATATTGAAATAAGCTTTAATACTATTTCCAAAGCTTTTGGTTGCCGAATATCAACAGAAATTTTATTTTCAGCTTAATTCTTAGGAAAATAAAGGATTTTGTATAATAACAATGAGTATTTTGATGGGTTTTAGTAGTTTAATTGAATGCAAAATAATACCTGTTTGTGAATACCAGAATAAGTCTTGATTCAGTTACACTAAATATTTTTACCTCACATACAGTCTATAAACTTTAAAGGTACTCAATTTGCTTAAAATTTAAATTGCCTATGTTTCAGTTTCATTAAAAATTTCTTCTCCCGTCTTATGACATAAGTAGTGCAAAGCTGTTTTCTTTGATCTTGCCTTTATTACTTGGCAATTTCTTAAGGTTAAAAAAAAGGGGAAGTGAAGAAATTAGAGAAGTTTTTTAATATTCTAACTTTTCAGCTGAAGTATTTAAAAATACGAAATTATTTATTTTTCCTAATTTTTTTAAAGTCTTCTTAGGCAATATAATTATTCAGTTTCTAGGTATGTAGTTGCTTCTTGGGGAGTGTGCTTTTTTCTCTTATCTGCTGAATAAACTTTTGGTCCTGTTGGCCCATTTAAGTCAATTTTTTTGGCAGAATTAAGGACTCGGATATTCAAAGCTTCTGTGAATGTTAGGAAAATAATCAACTGATACAGGAGAGTTAATCTAAAACTGTTCAGTGGTCCTTGATGTACCTTTTTCCCCACAAACCTCTTCAGGATTCTTCTCACCATCTTGATGGCTCTGGCTATCTTGACCTTAATAATTCTGTCACCTTTTCACAATCTCTTTGATAATGTAAACATGGACATTAAGCAGTTTGCTGTAGGAGGTATGCAGATCAGAATTCATAAATGTGGGAGAGTCTTAGGGAAAGGACTTCAGAGAATGTCCTGTCTGTATTCCTGATGCACGCTCTGAAGCTTTGGTACAAGCACCTGTCAAAGGCAGGATTACAGGTTACTGCATCAACATTGGCATTTCATATGATCTTGATGTGTTTCAGGGATTATATTTTGGATTATTTTACTTGGTCCTATGGAGTGAATTCCCATCAGTAGTAGGTGCCTCTTTTGGAGAAACACCATGCTTTAATTACACTGAAAACAAATCCAGCTGTTGCCTTGGGAGTTGACACTGGTATGTAAACTACGCAGCATGAGGGCAGGTGATTCAGAGATTCGCATTAACAGTATGGTCCTCACGTGAACTAAAATGCTGATGCACGTGTACCTAATGAGACATAAGTAACCTTCCTCAGTAGGAGACTTGCTGTGTTCCCAGATAGTAATAGAGGACAAAAGTGTAAATAGTGAACTTTAAATCAGACTTTTGAAAACTCTCTAGCAGTTTACATGCTAAGGAGCTTTTCTCCATCCAGTGAAGCAAATCTTTCTGTTTAACGACAGAGTTAAACTGTAAGTATTCTGTGTACTGGGGTGATGTTATGAAGCCGCTTTATTCCTTAACCGTCCACCTAATGCCAGACGCTGTATCTCTAGGATGGACCCAGGGGGCGGGGCCATGGGACCCAAGTGCAGGGCAGTTTAACAGCCGGGCCAAGGCTCAGGGGCTCCAGGGTCTGGGCAGGGCTCGGGAGGGAGTGTGCCGGGAGCGCTGTGCTGTTTTGGTTTTGTTTGTTTGTTTGTTTCTGTTGTGTTCCGGCTACCGGGAGAAAGGTTCTGTTGGTTTTTCTTGTTCTTTTTCCCTTCCTTTGCCTCACTGCCTCCCTTCCCTCCTCGCCGGTCCAGGGAGCCTGCGGGTGGCCCCAGCGGGCCCACAGGGTGGCTCCGGCTGGTCCGAGGCCGCGTGTCTGTTCCCTCTCCGGGAATTTGTTGTAGTCTGAGGTGGTTTTTTTACCACTGTTCTAACCTGTTTTGTTTGATGTTAATAAACAGTTTGGTTTTTTCCACGTGCTGTGACCCGCTTGTCTTATTGGTGGAGGAGAAGGGGAGGCTCCTTTCCTCCTGAACTTTTGTCTCCAAAACCGAGACATCTGTCAGGTTATGATTTTAAGATTTGCATCTACAAGTAAAAAATATTTGTAGCGATTAAAAAAGAAGTACATTTATGTCTTTGAATTATCTTTGTCAGGCAGTGACATGACTTTATGAGTAGGTTCAATCCTATTGAATTTGGCATATCAACAACATTACAATAACCTGTGTTATATCTTTAAAGAGATTTGAAATAACATTTCCTATATTGAAATGTAATGAACTGGTGTTTAACAAGAACTATTTTGGATTAAAATGCTGTATTTAGGAATAATGTAAGAGAAGAATTTGAATTGTATGAAAACCCGTGTGCAAAATTTAAGGGCTGAATGTATAGCATTTTTATATTCTGCAAATTCTTCATGCAGTTACAAGAAGGTTTAGTCTGTAGTAAAATTATTAGCAGAGCTCTGCTCCATATTGCCTTCTGGACGAACTTTGATTTTCCAAATGTGCTTAGTGAAAATTATTTCACAACCTTCCGCAAGGGAAAGGGTGAGGACAGGTAGTATTAAGTTATTTTGGTTGAACCCTCATTTTGCAACATCTAAACTAGTATTACTTTCATAACATTGTGAAGGTTTGGGGAAAAGTGATGTTTTGTTTTTTTAATTATGAAACTATTTCCTCTTAAGTTACACATTTTAAAAAGTAACATGCAATTTAACGGTAAAATTCTGTATTGTTCAGACTGAACAGAGAAGTCTCTTGATCTGATGAACAATGATGCAGAAAAAGTAGTCTGACCTGGGTAATAAAGGAATTATACAGCTTCAAGTCTTATTCTATAGCGATTTCCACCGAAACCAGCTTCATCTGTTTCCATGAGAATCTGAAATAAATTACCTGCCTCTTGCTGCTGCTGAGTAGCATACAAAGTAAAGATTCAGGTAAGACTGGTATTCTAACTTCAGATTCACACAGCTAAACTAATGGACAATACCCACTGTAGTAAGTTGTATCCAGCCTGCATGAAAGCAAGTAAGAATTATACAACTGAAAATAATTCAGAGGCACAGAAAATATCACAGCTGAGAAACCTGACCCAAAACACAACAGACTGATTTTGATATGATTGATCATGATCATAAATAACTTCATGGAACTAAATTACTCCTCAGAGCAGTTCCAAACATATTCAGTATTTGTCATATCCAAACAAATACTGGGGGTAAACTCACATTAAACCTGTGTATAGTCTTCAGAAAACATGTGTTTTCGAGCCAGGTGGGGATTGGTGGCCATCTTGGCTACATAGACCACAAATAAATTGAATTTAAAATCCCTGACCAAAGGAAAAGTGCCAGCAAAATCTCAACTCTGGGCATGAGGAGAGGACACCTCATGCTGCTCAGGGAAATAGTAACTAAGGTCCCCTGGGAAAATGTTTTTGCAGGTGCTGGGATGCATCAGTGCTGATCACTTGAAATACCACCTCCTAAAGGCACAGGAGCAGGTGATTCCCAAATGTCAGAAGGCAAGCAGATGAGGTAGAAGGCATCTTCTCTGGGAAAGAGGATGGAACAGGAGGCTGTGTGCCCAGTGGAAGCAAGGTCAGGAGACAGGAGAAGAATACAGAGATGCTGCTTGTCACTGTAGGGAGAAATTTGGTGTGGCCACACCTTACATGGAGATGAAGGTAGCCAGGAATGTGGGGCACAATAAAAAGTATTTTCAACTATCTTTATGGCAAAAGGCGGTGTAGAAATAACATCAGCCGCTTCCAGGGTGTAGATTGTCACCTCACAAATAGGAACAGAGACAAGGCAGAGGTGTTTAATGCATTCTTTGCCTCCATCTTCAACATTCATCCTACCCTTCCCCATGGAAAACATGGATTGTCCCATGGGACACTGCTAAGTCCTTGAGGAGGGCAAGGCCTGCTCAGCAACAACCAAAACACCCATGTGTGATGCAAAGCATTCCCATGCTGAATCTAAACCCATCACTGTGCCAGTTCCTGGAAAGAAAGGAACAGTATCCCAGTCAAATCCACACCACTGGGAACACTCAGATATCTCTTTGGGAAAATCCTACTTTATTTAACACCTTCTGCTCCTCAGAAGATCCGACCTGCTACTGTAAAGGCCTTCCTGGTACTCAGTGGCTGTCTCAGGGGAGCTTCCTGGGGATGGAATAACCTCCTTTGTTTCTTGGGGATCATCTCTGCCACCAAGCATGGGGTGTTCCCAGGTGGCACAGCTGCAGCATCCTGGGAGCTATGGGGTGAAATCTGGTGGCTCCAGGACACTTGGTGCTCTGCCACGTGCACCTGGGAATGCTTCCCTTGATCGGGCTTTTTACTTCTGGGATTTTCCTGGCCACATGAATGCTCAAGGATGCACCAGTTTTGCTGATATGCTTGGCTCCAAGGGAGCAGGAAGATCTGTCCATGGAGTCTTCTCTGTCCACAGTCCAGCAGGTCTCACTGAGCCTCTGGGAGGGATGGAGACTTTCAGGAGTGAGGCTCTCAAAGGGATTGAGGCACTTGCAGGGAAGGAAGGATCTTGGAAGACGAAGTATCTTGAAGAATTGGAGGCTCTCAGAGGGAATGGAGGCTCTTGGAAGGTGCTGGTTTTTAGAGGGATGCAGGTTCTCAGAGATGGGGAAGCTCTCAGAGGGAGGGAGGGAAGGCTGTTGGAAGGAGGGTGACTGTCCAAAGGAATGAGGTTCTCAGAGGGTTGGAGGCTGTCAGAGGGAGTGGAGGCTCCTGGAAGGATGGAGGACCTCTTGACGGCCTAAGGTTTTTGCCTGGATGGAGTGAATTGTTAAAAACACGGTATTCAGGGATAAAAACTCTCAAACTAATTAAAGTTAAAAAGTGGTATGTTTATTACGCCGGCGGGCGGCACGGGAGTTGCCTCCTAGAGACATGCCAGCACCTTACATGGTTATTTGCCCTCTATTTCACAAAGTGTTGCATATTAATCATTTACATATTTCTAGCACCTCCCATTTTCCGCTTTTTATTAAAATGAGGTCATTTGTCCTTTACATGTGCGCAATTCCTTTTTCAGTTTGAGTCAGTGGTCTTGAAAGATGAAGTCAGGGATCTCTTCCTCACCATGAACTTTATACCTTCTATTGTGGGCAAGCCTCAGCAAGCCTTCTGGAGATGGTCCATACCTCCTGCCTGTCTTTGATCATGCAATCTAGGTGCTAGCTATAATTCTATCAGCTTCTTTTGTCCTTATAACAGTTCTTTTACTATAAGCAAAGTTTCAGACAGGTACATAATAGTGAATAGCACTATACTTAGCCAACTTATCTTTTGGTTTAATCAATACAAATTGCTTCTAACTCCTAGCTAAAGTTTAACTTCATAATCTTGACTCAGCTACCTATGGCATAAGCATTCAAGCATTCAGAAAAATAAGAGGTGTGGATATGTTACTGTTTTTCTCCTTCTATTGTTTAACTTTCATGCTTCTGTTGATACTACATTTTCATGGGTTAAAACTAATTGTTTTGCTTCTCATGGACTTTTCTCACAGTCCTTCTCTAGCCAAAGTAACAGGCCTGAGCCATAATTTTACAAAGGCAACAAGGCCTTCATTTTATAAGGTTTTACTTAAATGCCACATCTCCCCCTTTTTTGTTTTTTTTTGCAAAGGGTTCATGTATTCTAATGTTAAAACAGTCTGCACCTGTAAAGCCACCACTCCAAGACTCCCACTGGCTACCTGCTGGCCACAGGACAAAACGCATGGAATACAGATCACAATCAGCAAAACCCACCAAGAACCACTACACCACCAACAAAAAGACTCATAACATAGGAAAACAAAAAGATAGTGTCCAGTGTTCCCAGAGAGCTGCTGCTTCTTTTGAACTTGGCAGTAAATGGCTACTGTTCCAAAGCTCTCATGGCTGGAGCTCAGGGGCCATGCCGCCCAGACAGGAGGGAGTCCACCAGCCAGAAACGCAGACCCCAACACTGCCGAATGTCCCTCTGGAAGCATGGAACAGGGAACAACTGAAGAAGGTCAGCAGGAACACAACAACATGATGGTAGATGCAGTAGGCAGGCTGCCTCTGCAAGCCTTCAGGTCACAGCCATGTTCCTGGCAGTCCTACTCCTGCTCCTGCTTTGGCCATAAGGGCTGGATGGTGATTGGGTCATTTTTCTGCTTGTCGGGCCTCATTTTCTCAGAGGCAATTGATGTTTGTCAGGTCAGGCAGCTATCCACGGTAGATCTGTTGGCAATAAAACACATACATACCTTCTCCCCTAGGTTAGTAGATCAGCTCGGCCTTGCCATTGCACACCCAATTGTGGATCTCTACGTAAAACCTTTCAGAAATTGGTTCCACACACACAAATCTTCAGACTGTTATTACTCTGCTGGGGATCAAATTGATGATCTGCCTGCAAAAACTTTAGTGTAGATATTGCATTATCTAGATATTCCTGAGAGGTCATATTCCCCCTTTTTGTTTTTATGATAACATGTATGTTTGTCACTATGAACGTGAAGGCAACATAAAAGCAAGGAAATACATGTTAGGAAACAATAAACTTACACTCAGCAAAAAAGCAAAGTAAGACCTGTAATCAGTATCACACAACAAAAGGATAGTGCTTTAGCACTATATGCTTTCAATTGCCTAAACAGTAGACCATCACCCAGAGTCTGCCGTAGCTGGTGAACCCTGTTTCACACTGAGGACCTGGAGAACCTTCCCGGACAAGGCCTCCATGTGTACTTCAAAAGGGGTCCAGCTTCTATACATCTAAATCAGCAAGTCAAAGTGACTCAATTACATTTTTAGTGCAGACACCGCTGGGTCTGTTGGCATGCTTCCCGACCAGGTAGGGCCAGGGCTTGGCCAGAGCCAAGGCCTTAACTGGAAGGGTTCCCCTAACATATCCTACAAAAAAGCTTGTATTAATAACACTTGGAAAAGTTTCTTAAAATGACATGTCTTGCAGAAAGCTACATAACAGTATGTGAAAGTCTGTAAAACATCCAGCTTTATCATTCATCTTTAACTAAATACTCAATGGTACCATAAACAAACTGCAAACAATCAAAGAAATGCATATACATAACATCAAATAATATCTTATGGATAATGCTTTCTATAAAAAGCCAGTGAATTCATGCTATGATATTAAGAATATATTCAGAATCAATAATACATCTACAGCAACTTATTTTTAAAAAATGAGAGTATACTTCTTCATACATCTATGCACATAAGACAATAAAGCAAAATAAAAGCGAGCAAGAAATGACTGAACAGTTTACAATCAATAATATCCATAACTTAGAACTGTTAGTCATTCTTCTGTATTACCTGTGAAAGATGGAACAGCAAAGATTGTTATGAATAACCATCCCAATTGACTAATGCAGAACACCTACACCCACGAAACTTTCAACGAATTCAAGGATTTAGCAAACTGAATCTTCACATATTTTTACAATTTATTATCTCATGGTTTTAAACAGTTGCTTACCAATTCTTCATCATAATTGTTTCAGTTGGTTCAATCTTATCTCCCTAACAAAAGAGCTGCATATTTCAGTTTAAATGAGCATATTTTAGCAGAAGTTAAACTTAATTTCACTTAAACTTGTTACCTAAATGTAGCAGAGAGTAAACCAGACAGAACTTAAAGTTAACATCATTGAAATGGAACAGAAATCAATTTGACTTAATCAATTAGATTTAACAGAATTTAAAATAACAGAACTTAAGACTGAACAGCAGTTAAACTTGTCAGAAATTAACTTCAGCAGAACTTAAGCCTAACAGAACTTAAATGTAACAAAATATCAAACTAACAGAATTTAAATCTGACATCCCATAAATTTAACAAGAATTAAACTCAACAGAACGTAGCCTTAGCCTCATATAAACTTACAACACTTACATTTAGCAGAACTTAAAATTAACATCACTCAAGTTTTGACAAAACTAAATTCAGAGTTGAGAGTGTTCTTATAAAAGTTTCTGATATAGCAGAATGTAACTCATCTTGACTTCATCAGTGCAAGAAAGCTACCAAATATTTGTCATATAGCACTTATGTGAACGATATGCAAGCAAACAACTGATGTATAACTGAAACAGCAGCAAGTGTGGCAAATCTGGACATTTACAAGGACTTTGCGTCACTGGGCTGCAGCCACACCTCTGCAGGGGCTGCATCAAGCAGGTGCTCCGGTGCCAGCAGAGTTCTGCCTGGTGTCCACTATGCCAGTCCCCCACTGGGGTGCTGCAGCCCAACTCCCACCTCTGCAACATAGTGCATAAGTTTATGGGTGCTCCTGCACTCCAAGAGGAGGAAAAGCAGGAAGCACAATGCACGCGGAAGGGGGAAAACTTGGGCCAGCCAGAGAAGGTGATCCTGTGTGATTCCTGCCTCTAGGAGCTGCAGTGCAGCAGTCTTGGGAGGACTGTGTGCCCGTGGGAGGGATCACATGGCCCTGAGATTAAGAGTCCCATGCTCTACCAACTGAGCTAGCTGGGCTGTCCCAAGCATGGCACACTGCCGGAGAACACTGTCAGCCTGGAGGAGGCCTTCAACAAAGTCCAGATGTCTTTTTCTGGAACTCTGGAAATACTGAAAAAGCATGAAGCTATGCTGGATCAAGCAATAGCAAAATTGCTGAAACAGGAAGAAGGACCAAATGCTGAGGAAAGCCTGCAGAGGGAATGGCCAGAGGACCATACTATTCAGTTGTGATGTGACATAATCCAGTTGTGAGAATAGGTCATGGTAATATAATCATGATTGAAAATATTCATTCACAGTCAGGACTCATCTGGCACAAGTTCGCATGATTTTCCAAGTAGCAGGCGTACTCAAAAAGAATTACAATATCATACATCCTTCAGTACTTTCCTGGTATAAGCATAATTTTGCTAGAGTCTTTTAAGATACAGCTTTACAAGGCATATTACAATCATTAAATTTCTGGCAATCCTCAAGATGTGCTGAAGAATGCCATGAATGCTTTTAGTCAGAAAAGTGACAACAGTGTACATATTGGCAAATTGCACTTAAAACTTGCTCAGTTCACAGGTGGCAAGACAGCCTTTTGTGGCAAGGAAGCCAGAAGGAGGTGTGAATCCTCTTGGCGTAGATTTGAACCTGAAGCCCAGCTAAGCCTGTTTGTTCCATGACTGTAGATGCTTCTTGAAGGAAACATGTTCCTCGTTGGTGCTCCCACTGCAACTCCAACTCCCTTGTGCACTACCAATGTAGTTACTGTTACAGATGTAAATTTGAATTTATTTTCTGCAGACAAGCTTTTATCACTCTAATGAGAACCTGTGTACTCTGCTGTGGAGCATTACTGTAATGTTAGTTTAAAAATTGTATTGATGGTTCTTCCTTCTGCCTTATGGCATTTTTCCTTTCATTTGGCCATACACTTTTGTCATCATGGTTAATGCTTTTTGCAAGCTGGTTGTGTTTCAGGTAAGAAATTACTTCTGAAGAACGAAGTAGCTCATTACTGATGGAACACAGCAAAATGAAAATCTCATTTCTTTTGTCTCAAGGGTCTTTGTATCTTAATTCTCTGAATTGCTTAGACACCACAGCTGTAAAAAATAAGACATGCTTGATACACATACAAAAATAATTTCAACTACTTCTCTTAAGTGGTTACTTATGCATATCCTTAGATAAATTGAAAGAATGTGTGCTAACTTTGAATGGACTTGTTTTGTTTAAACTATCATGGACGCTTGACACCAACTTAATATAACAACATATAAAAATGTGACTCAAAGAGACATGAAAAATAAAGTTTAAAAAGAGTAAGAACTGAAATGTAATTTAACCTAAGCTAGAAAACACCCACAATAACAGTGGATGGAAATCTATAAATCCATCTGTTTATTTTCATAACCTAATAAATTTGAGCAGTTTTGGTTTTGAGCT
The DNA here is from genome assembly GCA_026261815.1 of Monarcha castaneiventris obscurior. Taxonomy (NCBI): domain Eukaryota; kingdom Metazoa; phylum Chordata; class Aves; order Passeriformes; family Monarchidae; genus Monarcha; species Monarcha castaneiventris. The sequence continues at coordinate 108,962 of JAMPIT010000515.1, read as the reverse complement.
GATGATGATTTAATATAACTGCCTTACCACATTTATGGTCTAATTAAAAAATGTAGCACCAATTTTCTTGAAGTGTATGTGTAGCAAACTCAACAATACAAGAATTGGAGCACTTAAACAATGAATGTCTTAAGGCAGTTGTTATATTTTTTTCATAGATTCTTTTCCTGAGATTGTGGATTTCAAAATTGTAGGAGAGAGAACTTTATTAATTTATTTTTCACTCTCTCTTTAAAAATATAAGGGGTTTTTTGTAAGACATAATAAGAGTTCAACAAGCAATAGCTTTTTCTTAGTTAAGTATTGTCACATAATAATATTTCTCATCCAAAATACAGTTTTGACACATCCCAGACAGAGATAAGAGAAGAAAGCATGATAAATCTCTGTTTATTTATTAGCATGTTCTTTCAGTGAATGCCGTATGAATCTAGGTGAAGTTTATTTCCTTTAGTGATGAATTAGTAGAGCTTTCAAAAATCTGCCTACCTCTGTCAGAGTGATATTTTTACTAGCAATCTCTTCTATAACCATTCTAGTTTATCCATTTTTTTTTTTCCTGGAAACTATCTTCTTTGCAGAATCTGAATCTTCAGTGACCAAAAAAATTAGTGATCCCACAGAATGAGTCATTATTTTATTACATTGAAACTGTAGTAATTATTATACATCCCTTACACAAGGACAAATATTCCTTCAAGAATGTTTTAGGACAAGAACTTATACATATAGAAAACTCATGATTTACTGAAATGTGAGATTGGTGTAGACCAACTAGAGAAGTATTATCATCTCAGTTACTGAAGACAGTTCCACATGTATATGGACTTCCTAGGGGATTTCAGGGTCTACCTTCCTCATTTGGATCAGAGGACTGCTTTAGTTCTTATCCACTATGGCCATTCCAAAAAGGATAAGCATTACTCTCAGATTGTTTTATAATTTCTCCACTTTTTACTTATGTATGTCCCTTATTTCAGGGACTGAAATGGTTCGTGCCTTAAACATTGTTATGAAGAAGCTTTGCCCATTATAGCAAAAAGTGTATAAAGAAGCCTCCTTGAAGAACTTTGGACTGTGAGTTAAGCCACCTAGATTAGATGAAGGGGTCACTATTGTTCAGTCATCTCAAGCTGAGGGAAAGGAACATGTCCACAAGAAAGCCAAACCCAGCAGCTGCCCTGAGAATCACCTCTGGCTGGTTTTGGGGTGGGGGAGACCACACCCCACAGAAGCCAGGTTCAGACAGCCCCCCCTCCCCCCCCCCCGAAACAAGGGGAACTGGGGGGAGGAGGTTTCGGGTACATGGCGTAACTAACCTCTAGCAAGAGGTAGTGAACACCCATCCTCCCTTGCACAAATTGTTCCAGCTGTGAAACCCCCAACCCCACAGGCCACATCCACGGGACATTCATGTAGGGGGCAGCTGAAGGGGTGTCACAATCCATCAAAGACCCCCCCCAAAGTGCTCCCCAGAGGCCTTGCACCACAGAACTGCAGAGGATGCAAAGTGTCGCATCAGATCCAGAGTCTGCTGCAAGAGACTGGTCCCCCACCCTGGGGGAGGTGCCAGGGCATTCCCACCTGGCCTAAACATATATTAACCCATCGGATTCTATGTTTTTCAGGGGACCTTCACCACCAAGAAGACCAGATGGAGAGGATCAACTGAACATCATTGGGATCCACGGATGGTTATATTTTCTTTATTATTACCTGTCTCCGTCACTCTCTTTCCCCTACCTCTTTTATATTTCTTTCTTTCTTTCTGTCACTCTCTCTTTCTCATATTTACTATCAAATAAAAACCATACCATTGACTTACGCATATGGTCTCATTTGCACTTTAATTCCAGCAGAGGAATTTCTAAATAATTTTAATAAATGGATCTTAATGATTTTACTACTTCAAGTCTCTCAAAAGTATTAGTTAGATTTGAATATCCTTATTCAGGAATATTTCTAGAGCGTTAACCTCTTAACCGGTTAACTTCAGACAGAGGCTGAAGAAAAACATACTAAAAAAAGATTTATCAGACTAAAAAGACTGTTTTCAGCAAGAAGAACATTTCTATATTGTCCTGGGTAACCCAAAATGTTATGATATTCCATATCTACCTGTGCCCAAATTTGTTGCTGTCTCTTTAAGACCCTGTGGTCAGAAATGGAACTGCAGAGCTGTGGCTGGGGGTGAGAGGATGGGTACCCATCCTCAGAAAAGTCAGAGTGGCCCAAGGTCTTGCTCCTTCCCTTTCATTCTTGCAGGGAGAGAGCTGGGGCAGCATGTGCAGAGGCTACCCTTTGGTTTTCTTTTTGGCTTTTTTCCTCTGGAGGGGGTTGCTTCAGGCAGGTTTCCAGATGGCAACAGTAGCATGCTGCCCTAGAAGCTGCATTTTGGGATCAAAAACTGTTTCAGAGTGAATTTTGCAGCACCTGTCCACAGCGTGAAGCCGGAGCTGGTCAGGGTTGGGCCGCGGTTCTCCATTGCTCCAGAGTGTGTTTTCTTCCTCCTCCCCATCAGAACAGGGACCCGAGACAACCACATGAAGACCAGGGGCTTGGAGGCTGCAGTTCCAACACCAGCTGGATCAAGGAAGAGGCAAAGCGGGAGAGAGAGAAAGCCTTCAGAGCCACCACACTACAGCCTGCATCAACTCTCTGGCAGCATTGACTCTTTGGACAGAAATAGTTTTTCCAAGTTTTGTTTTCCCCTGCTCCCATTGTTTGTGTGGGGGTGAGTGGGGAGCACGGAGGGAGTTTTGGAGCTGTGGAGGCTCATTTGACATGTTGTTTCCTTTGTTCCGTGTCTCAGCTGCATGGCCCAGGGAGGCAACTCTCCACCATTATTGTCTGTGTTCCCCAGGATGATTAGGGGAACCTCCTCTGCATTTGTGGGTGGGGGTTGAACTGTTTTGCAGTTATTAACAAAAAATTTGGTTTTTTCACGTATATCTACTCATTTTCATCGCTCCTTACCGGTGGAAAGGGAGTGGTTAAAACTAAAGGCAAGGTAACTCATTTTGGAATGTCCACCCCCTTAAATTGTCTTTAAACTAAGACACATAGTGTGGCGGTAGAGACAGACACACCACACGTATAGTGATCCAAAGCCGCAAAAAGATCTTTATTCTTCTCTGCTATTATTCTTATACCTCTTCACAGCTACTGTGACACATGATTGTCTACATAGCAAAACAATGACAGGGCTGTCTACAAAACAATGACCATTCAAACAGCAATACAAAAAGCTATACAAGCAATTAGCTACATATTATATGCAAGTCTCTTCCTGTACAATCTTGATACTCCATAACAAGAACATCTTCTCCTTGTGTCCAGAACATCTTCCTTCGCTGATCATTCTTCTGGCTATCACTGTGGCTTTCATTGTTGCTGCAGTTTCTCACGGGTAAATTCTGACTGCTTTTAGGTCAACTTCTGTGAGACTGAGGCCTTCAGACCAGCTGTCAGCCTCAGCAATTCCCACAACATAGATTCTCTTATCCACAAGTTCTTCCTTGTACACTCTTAACATCCTATAACAAGAACATCCTCTCCTTGTGTCCAGAACATCTTCTCTCATTGATTATCTTCTTGGCCTTCTCTGTGGATTTCACTGAAGCTGCAAGATTTCACTGTAAAATTCTCACAGGTAAATTCTGACTGATTTCAGGTCTGACTCTGTGAGGCCTCCAGACCAGCTGTCAGCCTCATCAGGTCCCCCCTTTTGTTTTTGTATTACAAAGGCAGCATCTATTGACTTTCGCAGGACCCTTTGCAAAATGGACAATAAACACAGCACAATGAGCAGGATGAAAAAATAACCAATAGGATCAGGCATCCAATTTTAAGTAGATTTTTGATCCATCCCGCAATTTGCCAATTGCCAAACAAACTAGTAAGCCAATCGGATTCTGATTCTTCATGCAATTTTGACATGCTTGTTTGTAATTCCTGTAATGTGAGCATGAATAGATTTTGAATGACAGGCATTTCAATCGAAATCTTCACACCCATGTCCATGCGCTAGCAGCAAGAAATCAATGGCAGCTCTATTTTGCAGTGTAGCATGCCTTACTGAATCAACATCTGTTAATAATCCAGCTAAAGCAAGCAAAGTGGCATTAGTTTGCAGAGCTAACCAACATCCTATCTTGTTTAACAGTCCCAATGCTTTAGCAGCTGCTACTTGCGAAGAAAGGAAGGAAACAACCCATCGAGTACCTGGTGGCCAAAATTTGGTGTTGTCATCACAATCAGGGGCAAACGCATGGGTGCTGCATTTTCCCCTCTGTCGTTTATGCTGTAAAATCATAGATTGTTAACAGTGAGAGTCATCCTAAGCTGCAAGGACCTCCCTTGATGTGTGATGGAATCACAGCCCATGCTCGGTCTCCACAAATAAAAAACACCCCTGGTGGCTGTCTTGGGGTGACTCTATGATGTCTATCCCCTATCACGGCTCTATGCCAGAAAATTAGTTTTGTGCCTTTAAACTGAGCTTGAGAGGGGAGGAAAAAAACTTTTCAAAGCAAGTTCCCAAGGACACAGAGATAGAGACGGCTCTGGGTCTCCTGGCGGCAGCACGGAGGGAGCACCTTTTTGCCTGCCTCCTCAGCTGGTTTTTCTTGGTTTTTTCTCCTTCCCTTCTTCTCCAGCGTAATTCCTAGGATTTTGGTGGGGGTTTTTTTTCCCCTTTTTTTTCCCTCTTCTGGACTGTTTCGACAACATCAGAACACATCAGGAGAACTTCTCTCCAGGCCCAGAGGGGGCCTAAGGCCACCCCCCACGGCAGCTCCGAGAAGGAGGGACCACACCTACAGGAGGACTCTAATTTCTTCCCAGGTTTTCTCGTTATAGTGAGGGGTTTTGCTATTTAGTGTTATTATCCTTTTCCTGTGTGTTTGTTAATAAATAGGTTTTATCTCCTTCACTTTCCTTCGAGGAAGTTTTTTCCCGAACCTTGTGGGGGGGGAAGGGTGGTTGTAACCTGACTTTTCTCCCAGAGGATATATATTGCTAGATCGTGGCCAAAACCGGCACAGTGGCAAAGCTAGAGGAACAAGAGTAGAGTGTGCAATATGTGGCGAACTGTAATTGCACCAGGCACTTTCATTTGCAAATATGTGTTGGTCAGGAGAAACATCCCATACTTTGGACTGATTAGATCCAGAGTGATTAAACACAAAGGTCCATTTTCACGGATCCTAAAAGCTCTATTTTTTGCGGCTCAAGAGTTGCATGGGGAAGGTATGAAATCCATTGATCCCAAGCATCAGCGTGATTGTGTGATTGTAAAAGCTTGCTAACTGTCCTAGGCTTTGGCCAGTCATCTATTGGCAAGCCAACACAGCAGGTAGAAAAAGGATTGTCAGGAGTAGCAGTGGCTAAGCACAGAGTATCTTGTCCTGTTGCATTGGCCAAGGTCACCCACACATTGGTTCTCAGCTGACTAACAGGCCAAGCAGAAATAGCAGGCACTAAGCTCAGCAAAACTGACAAGTACCATATTGGCACCTGCATTTTTCTGTTATTCGTTGCCATTTGCACTCCAGTACATCCCAATGCAAGTCAACACCCCTTGACCACAAGGATATACAGTGCAATACGGTCCTCCTTGGTCACCAGTGCTTGATGCTCTCTCTAGCAGGAGGTAGCTCAAACTACGCTGCCAAAGTCATCAACCTGTGTTGCTGTTATCCTCAGGATCTGGCTGAACAGGTGGTGGGATATTCTGCTGCAAACCAGGACACACACACCTTGCTGGCACCCACCATGGTCCAGTATCTGTGGAAACACAAGCATATCCATGCCCCCAAGTGACAAGGTCCCAGGGGCCTTCCCATTGGCTGGTAAGCAAATTTCTTACCCACACTTCAGCGGTTCCTGGGGAAGCATTTTTGTCTGCACATGCTGTCCCTTTGCATTCCATTGGTAGTTTCCCTGATTCTTAAGAGACTGCCCATTAGCATGGAAATGAGATTTACATTGTTTCACATAATGTCCCAGTTTACCACACTGGTTACACAGAATTGCTCCAGGGGCTGCTTTGTTATTGTTAATTGCTGCAGAGGACAGAGTTCTGTGTGGGCACTGAGATTTAAAATGGCCCGGCTGTCCGCAGCTGTAGCAATTATGTGTCATTTTAATAGCTGTTGCAACAGCCATAGTAACAGAGTTGGTTAACATAGCCATTTGATGTGGTGCAGTTCCTATTTTTGCACATGAATTAATCATATCATTCAATGCGAGCTTTTTCATAGGCAGCAAATCAATAGCTTTCCTGCATTCCTCATTTGCATTGTCTCATGCCATTTGCAAAATTAAAGTTTCTTTTACATTTACACCTACGATTTGTTTTTCTATTGCATCCTGAAGGTGGTCTGAAAAGGCCATAAAAGTCTCATTAAGGCTCTGTTTGATAGTTGTGTAGCTTTTCCCAGGAGCTGACATGCTCACTACCTTAAACAGAGCCATCAAAGCATGATCACGGGACTGCCCTAGGATCAAAGAGTGCAAGCGAGCTTGCAGCTGAGGCTCGTCCATGTGGTACAATCCCATTAATTGGGGTGAACCTGCGCCAAACCAAGGATCAACTACTGGCAATCGCATATTATTTAAAGCAGTGTCCTCACAAGAAGCCCTCCACTCAGTCTCAAACACCGTATACTGAACCAGTGTACAAAGCAATCTAGCAATCTGCTTTAAATCAAAAGGAGTTAACTCTTCACTTGTTATAAATGTCAGCATTTTTGTCACAGCAGGGGACCCCAAACCATAATTAGCAGCAAGCTGGCATAGCTCAGATAGTACCTGCCAGTTAAATGGAACATGCTGATCAGGTGCCTGGCCTCTGCCTCTAATGACCGGTAAAGCAGAGATTACAGGGTCTTGTGGCTCCTTTAAATCTGGTAAGTGCCGAATAACTTCAAGTCGTTCTACGGCTTCATAATCTTTATCAGATAAAGCTTTGAATCTTATCTCTCTCCAAAAAGCAGCAGGATCTCTCATGCCCCAAGTTACAGATATGGGTAGCAAAGTTAAAGTATCTCTATAAAGCAGGCTATCATTTTGAATCCCCGGCACAGATTCTTTTGCGCCTTGTACAAAAGGATTAGTAGCAGCAGATAGAGGGGATGCAGCAGCAGGCACCAGGGGTGCTGAGGATACGATTTCATTCCCACCCTTTCCATCGCTGTCACTCCACCCGGCGGGTGGTAAAGGTAAATCAAAAGGATTTGTAGGGACAGGAGGAGGGGAAGCAGGATTTGAAAAGGGAGTAGGCAAAGCCCTGCGCAGTTTGGGTATTGGAAACAATACAGATTTTTCCTCCCGCCAACCCCTCCCACTGCAATGTTTCTAGTCCCGCCAGCATTATCTGTCTCTGTTCTCTCTTCTGTGCCAGTTGCCGCAGCATCTTGTTCTTTTTTCAGTTCTTTCAAAGTGTCTAAAACTAACTTCCATGTCATCATAAATTCTTTAACAGTATCATCTCCACAAGAAGAAAGGTCAAAAATATGTCATCCTACTGCTTCCAATGTCCGTATGCTGAAAGCATTGGCACATGTAGTCTCAATCCTTTGACTTTTGCACTACAGTAACAGTCTTTGCAATATCAATTTATCATAATTTGTGCCACGTCATTTTAATATCAATGTCCATATATTAACTATTGTGTTTTCCTCTTGGGATGTATTTGCTCCCATTCTGTTACAATGGGCTCACCTTTAAAAGGCTGCAGTCGATCCAGATCTTAGTAGCTCTTCTCACTACTTTCTTCCCATTGTCTCCGTCTCCCCTGATCTCCGTTCAGGCTTCCTGCTCTCCAGGCAGGCTCTTTGGATCACATTATGGGGTCACCAGATGTGGCTGTCGAGACGGACATAACAGCACACTCTTGTTATAATCCAAAGTTGTAACTGTTTTTATTTTCTCTACTGCTATGCTTATACCTCTTCACAATTGCTGTGGCCTATTGAGATTGGCTGCTTAGCAAACAATGACAAGGCTGTCTAACAAACTGACTATTCAAGCAGTAAAACAATTAGCTATAAAAGCAAAGGTATAGTTGCTACATATTATCTGCAAGTTCTTCCTTGTACACTCTTAACACCCCATAACAAGAACATCCTCTCCTTGTGTCCAGAACATCTTCTCTCATTGATTATCTTCTTGGCCTCCTCTGTGGGTTTCACTGAAGCTGCAAGATTTCACTAAAATTCTCACAGGTAAATTCTGACTGATTTCAAGTCTGACTCTGTGAGGCCTCCAGACCAGCTGTCAGTCTCATCACATACAGAAGACAGTTTTTGATTAGATATTTTCTTTGTCAAGATTCTGAACACCAGCAGAAAAGGTATAAAAAAATGAGAGATATTTCTCATTTTACTGCTATATAAAGCTTTGGTGTACTCATGACTTGCATAGAGTGAGCAGCTCTGGTCTTCTCACCTCAGGAAGGTCCCTATGAAGGCAGAAGAGGGGCAATGACATGACTTCTGAGATGTAGCAACTGCCTTGGGAAGAGAGACTTCAAAAATCAGTATTCTTGGTGAGGAGCAAGGAGGGCTGAAGTGGCATACCTAAGATCATGAAGCCCGGGTGATGATGGAGATGGTGAACTGTCAGAGACTGAAAATAGTTCATGTCTCAAACACTGTTACAAAGTTTTGCTAATTATAAAGAATCTGCAACCAAAGTAGCTTCCCTGAAGACTGGGACTTTGGACTGAAAGTCAAACTGCTGATTAGATAAAGGGAAACATATTGTTCAGTCATCTCAGGCTGAGGGAGAGGTATGCATCCACAAAAGGCCAAAGCCACCAGCCGCGCTGACAATCATCCCCTGATGAATTTGGGATGGGAGGAGAGCACAGCTCACGGAAGCCAGGTTTACACAGACTCCCCCCCAACCAAAGGGGGAGGAGGAGGTTTCGGGTGCATTGCATAACCTCTGGTCAGAAGCAATTAACACCCACCATCCGATTACACAAACCGGCCCAGTTGTGGAACCCCCAGGCCACATCCACGGGACACTCACATGAGAGACATCCATGAGGGAGTCATAATCTATCAAAGACCCCTCAAAGTGCTCCCCAGAGGGTTGGCACCATTGGATGTAACAGATCCAGAGTCTGCTGTAAGAGACTGCCCCCCTTCCCCAGGAGAATATGCCTGGACATTGCTAGCTGGCTAGAGGGTATGTAAACCCATTGGATTCTATGATTTTCAGGGGGACCTTCACCACCAAGAATCAGGTGGAGAGGGTCAACAGAACATCACTGGGATCCACAGAGTGGTGATATTTTCCTTATTCTGTCCTGGTCACCCTCTTTCTGTCCCCCTCACCTATTTTCTATTTCTTTCTTTCTCTCTCTCTCTCGTATTTACTCTCAAATAAAACCTGTATTATTGTTACTGGCACATGGTATCATTTGCACCTTAATTCGGGCAGAAGAATTTCTAAAGAACCCTAATAATCACATCATAGCGTTTTATTGGCGTAGTCAGTAAGCGTAACATTCTCTGATCCAAAGTGCCTTCCACAATAATCTTGTCTCCTCTCACAGAATTATTTCATATGCATCCTTCTCTACTACATCCCATAAATCTAGTCACTATTTCTTTTGAGGGGATGTGAGGGGTTTTTATGATTCCTTCCATAGGAATTCTTGGTACTTGGATCAACTTCCTTTGAGGGGTTATGGAGATTGTGGTTTCTTCTGCAGGCTTAGAAACTTGAATGCGTCTTTCTTTGAAGAATTGTGGGTATTGTGGTTAATAAATTTGGGCGTTTAGGTCCCTTTTCTGCTTGGTGTTTTGTGCAGAGCTGTAAAGCTCCTGTTACATGGTGTTTGTGCGGAGCCGAAAGGCTCCTTTTTTGGAGGGGTCCCACGCCCCTGTGCCTTTTGTGTGTTTTGTTGTGAAAAGCCAGAATTGGCAGGTTTCAGTCCTGAAGCCAATTCTGCAGTTCCTACCTTGTGGGGAACCCCCCCTCACCCCCGCCACCAGTCTAGAGGAGAACTAGAACTGACAGGTTCTAATCCTGAGGCCAACTCTGCAGCTGCTGCCTTGTGGGGATGGTATTGTCCCAATGCAGGCCTAGGTATTTATCATGCACCTTCCTCTGTGGGGCTGTAGAGAAACTTCAGGGGAAAATGCCTGTCCTGGGTGGCCAGTGCAAAGAAAATGTTTTGTTGTCCTTCCTTGCTTAATTTGTTAGTCAACTCTCTACTCCTGGGATGGACTTGGTAAAAAAAAATGGGATAAGGAGCAATTGATTACTAAAAGATGATTGATTACTAAAAATGTGATTGGTTATTAAAAAAAAAAAGGCGGGGGGGGGGGGGTGCGCTTTAGGCAGTAGCATTGCTTGCCACTGAACTCAATCATGTCCAAAAGGAAAATCACTGGAACAAAATAGAGCAAGCAATATGGTAAGACAAACTGCCCCAGGGCAAAAAGCAGAAGCCTACTAAAACTCTGGAAAAAAGGCAACTCAAATGCCTAATTCACAGACTGCAACACTCGCAAAACTTTTAAAAGCATTCTCATTCCCTCTGCTGAACAATCAGTCAGAAGAAACCCCACTGAAAACCTGTGGGAAACAACAAAAGTGGTGCAACAAGCACTTCATAGAATACAAGCTAAAACTCCACCTGAATAAGTTGATGCAATTAACAACTTGTTCCACTCAGACATATTTTTCCAGGGAAGTTTGTTTCTTTTCTCTTTTCTAGGAATGTCAAACATCCCTACATTGAAGGTAAAGAAAACAGTTTGAGAGCAGAGAAACTGTAAGCAACAAAATCACACCTAAATGTCATAACCATTTCCTCATGTAGACTCTGTCACTTTGTGTTAGCCCCAAGAAGTTTTTACTTCTTTTAATAATTGGTCTAGTGGGCCAAATCTTCACTTTCCTTTTATAGGAATCTACCAACACATGAGGTGGAGCTTCATGAAAACCAATGACATTTAAAGTGTCACCATAATTGCTTGCATTGTCAATGTTTGTAATTCGTTTGTGTTTTCATTGCAAGTGACTTCGTGGGACATCAAATATCAGTTAAAGCATTCTACATATTCTTGAGTTTGATTTTTGTCTGACTTGTTCTGTCTTTTTACTGAAACATGGTATGGCTAAAGGTCTTATGGATGTATAATTTGTCTCAACCAATTTTATCCTGAGTGTTAGTATAAGAATTTATACATATCTGAAATTATACAAATATGTACTAACCTTCCAAGTTCTCCCTCAGAAGGCTTCAAAATTATTATAATTTGGCTAAATTTTTTGGATTTACTAATTAGTGAATTAAAGAATCTTGACAAAACACAAGCAAATGCTACATGAGAAATGATTGAATCCCCCTTCCCAAACCAGAAGTGATAACCATGGACTGCAAATAGGACATTAATAAAATACAGAAAAGCCTTCTACCAGCTCTTAAACGAATGTACTGTTGAATTTCATGCCATATGTCTTAAGAGAGTATTTTAACTTTGCCTCACTTCTCCTAGTTATGCCAATCAGTGTAGTGACTACAGCACATTCTGCAATACACATGCTTCTCAGTTGTAGGTGCAGAATGTGATGAAGGCAATTTACTCACTAGAATTCAAAAGAAAAAGCTACTTGAGATAATAAAACTAAGTTTGAAAGGGAATTCATTTCATTTTTTAAACCCACCAATTGTAAAGCCACACTTTCTGGTTTGTGTAAAAAATTGAATGACAGCAGTGCTATAATCTGTCTCCTAGGAAAACAGCGCATAGCCCTGATGTAAGGATATGTTTGCATGAGAACATTTTGTATGAAAATTCTTTGTCTTGATTTTGTATCATAAAAACTAATCCTTCATATGTATAGAATCATCCAGCGGAGTAAGAATATTACCAATGAAATTCTTCTAACTATATGTGAATGCAGTCAAGAAGAAAACACACATCCTCAACATTTCCCTTCACATTTATTCCAGGGTGCAAAGCTAATCAATTATACTACAAGAGCTGGGAATCCTCTTGAAACTCGGCTGATTGACACATGCTAATACATGTACCTGGTGAGGATACCCTGTTACGATCCAGTTTTAAGGTTCTTAGAAATTCCTCTGCCTGAATTAGGGTGCAAACAAGACCATATGCCAGTGACAATAGTAAGGGTTTTATTTTATAGTAAATATGAGAGAGATAAAGACACAGGGAGAGAGAAGAAGAGAGAAAGAGCAAAAGAAAGAGGAAGGAAGGAAGGAAGGAAGGAAGGAAGGAAGGAAGGAAGGAAGGAAGGAAGGAAGGAAGGAAGGAAGGAAGGAAGGAAGGAAGGAAGGAAGGAAGGAAGGAATGAAGGAAGGAAGGAAGGAAGGAAGGAAGGAAGGAAGGAAGGAAGGAAGGAAGGAAGGAAGGAAGGAAGGAAGGAAGGAAGGAAGGAAGGAAGGAAATAGGTGGGGGGGACAGAAAGAGTGACAGGGACAGAAGAAGGAAAATATCACCAACTCCGTGGATCCCAAGATGTCCTGTTGATCCTTTGCAGCTGGTCTTCTTGGTGGTGAAAGTCCCCCCGAAAAAGCATAGAATCTGATAGGTTAATATATGCTCAGGCCAGGTAGGCATGTCCGGGCATGTCCCCCTTGGAGGTGGGGGATGCAGTCTCTCACAGCAGACTCTGGGTCTGTTGCATCACATGCAGTCCTGTGGGGCCAAGCCCTCTCACGTGACTGTCCCGTGGATGTGGCCTGTGGGGTTGGGGGTTCCACAGCTGGGCCAGTTTGTGTAATCAGAGGATGGATGTTTATTGCCTCTCACCAGAGGTTACACCATGCACCCAAAACCTCCTCCTGCCCCCTCAGTTGGGGGGAGTCTGTGTAAACCTGGCTTCTGGGAGCTGTGCTCTCCCCCCACCCCAAACACAGACAGGGATAGTTGCAGCTGGTGGCATCCTTCTGTGGATGCATACCTTTCCTTCAGTCTGAGATGACTGAACAATGTGTTTCCCTTTATCTAATCAGCAGTTTGACTTTCAGTCCAAAGTCCCAGTCTTCAGAGAGGCTTCTTCGGTTGTAGCTTCCTTGTCATGAACAAAACTTTCAATGTTTGAGGCATGAACTATTTTCAGTCTCTGACATACCCCTCTATGGAATTTAAAAATTAAGACCTGCTGTATAATTCTATAACTAACTTCAAAACATATTGAATATTGTGATATCTCTCACACCCCTTACCCATTTAAAAAAACACTGTTGGACACTGTAGGATTACTATGTTATTGCTTCTTCGGTTTCTGTATTTTCTCCTATTATCTTTCCTCATCACCTCCATGGACAATCCATAACTGAAGAAGTTCGCTAGGAAGAGACATTTATGAGTCACATGTTTGAGTCACAGGGTGGCTGTCAGAGACTGAAAATAGTTCATGCCTCAAACATTGATATGAAGTTTTGCTCATTATAAAGAAGCTACAACCAAAGAAGCTTCCTTTTCCTTATTCTGTCCCAGTCACTCTCTTTGTGTCCCCCCCCACCTATTTTCTATTTCTTTTCTCTCTCTCTCTCTCTCTCTCTCTCATATTTACTATCAAATAAAACCCGTATTATTGTTACTGGCATATGGTCTCATTTGCACCTTAATTCAGGCAGAGGAATTTCTAAAGAACCCTAATAATTGGATCATAAGATGAACATGGTACTGATAATCATGAAATGGGATTGAAGGAAAATAAGTGATGTTTAACAAACTTGTAAATGCTTGATCTGTGAGGCTGCTGAGTAGGCAGACAGTGTTGGCAGGGTCGACAAGGTTATTAAAGGTATCACCATTCACACATATCGAAAAGGGACATCAGGGAATGTTCTTCCATGTCCTGGTACAGTGTTCACGGATTGTGAAGGTACATGAACACAGGGGATATATCCATGTGTGCTGCACATCGTCTGTCTTTGCTGGGGACAAGGAATAAGCCTAGCTGTACTTGAGAAGGCTTTCTTAAGTTCTTATATATTTACATTTTCATGCTCTGAAGCAGCACAGACACAGGGTAAGCGCATGTTGACTGTCACCTGGAGCTGTGCTCTTCAGGTGTGTGCGATGGGGGTGGCCTGTATTTCTGTATCTATTTTCATAAGTGTCTCTTTTTATTTGGTGTTTCCATCTTTCCCTAGTACAGGACTGATGGAGAGCCTATTACTGCCGAGTCCCTCAGCCCCTCGACCGGATAGCTGCAGATGTATGAGGGAGCCACGGCGACTCAGCCGTGTTCTGCTGCCACAGTCCACCGGCGGCCGCTTGTCAGAGCTGCACTCCCCTGGGGCAGTCCTCCCGAGAGGTTGCCTGGTGGAGCGGCAAGCCGAGGTGCAGAGACAAAGAAGCTGGGAGAGGCTTTCCGTATGATATCCAGGAAGAGATTTATTACCAGGACAGGTCAGTGACGAATAAGCCCCGAATCAGGCTTCGGGAACAACTTTTAAGGGAAGGAGGCGTGGCTAACAGTGTCGGCTGGGGACCAACGGGGAAGCAAAGGACCGGGGACAGACAGCCGCGATATCCAAGAACAGCGTTTAGGAGGTAGGAACAAAGAGCCTTAGCTAATAAAATTACAGAACTGGGAGAATTTTCTAGAGGGAGAGGCGGTGGCTCTATATCTCGTCCTTGCCCCCTGATACACCCTCAGAGGATGGCTCGTCCACCCATTGGATAGTGAGAAACTGATGGGCATCAGGAGAGAGCAGCCCGGGGTCTCGGCTGAGCCACCGCAGCATATTACTGCAGGGGTTCATTTTGGCTTCTCATCTGCAAACAGGTACACCAAACTAAGCCTAGGGATTGCAATGGAGGTGTTTCTAGTTTTTTGGCTGTTGGAAAACCCTGTTGTGTTCTGTAAGCACGGGAAAGAATTTGTTCTCCTGTTTCCTGGGCAACTTCACTGCTTTCTGTCATGACCAATTCCCCTCTGCTCATGGCACAGATCCTATCTTGCTTTGTCCTCCTGGTGCTTGGTTCTGTACATCATCTTGCTACTTTTCTCTGCTGTCACCCCTCAGATCTCCTTGCTACTGGTGTGTGAGTTAACTTGTTTCAGGAAAATCTTGTAGTGAGTAAATTGCTCTTAGAAGTGGACAAAGGCAGCGGGAAAGGGAGGAAGGGACATCCCTTTCTGTTTTCCTCTTTATTGCTGATAAAAAGCCTCTAAGTTCATATATAGGAAGGTGGTAAAAGATCTCCAGAGGGAAAAAAAGTTACAATAGAGTCTGGAAAATCAGGGTGTTCTGTGTCTATATTAACTGCTTGTTCTCAAATGCAAGTGTGGAAATGTGAATAAAGTGACCACAGTCCATCAGAGATGCCTCTGGTGAGGGTGTCTGATACATGAGTGCAGGCTGTGCTGCAACACCTTTCCTAAATCCTTTCCCCCTCTGTTTTGTAACTGGTAGTTGTGATTATAGAGATAGTAAAATTTGAGTAACATGATGTAGCGGGTTGACTTTTGCTCAGTGCCAGGTGCCCACTAAGTCGCTCTATCACTCCCTTTCTCAATGGGACACGGAAGAGAATAAGATGGAGAACAACCAGCAGGGTGAGATAAGGCAGTTTTATTACAGTGAAAGAAAGAAAGAAGCAAGATTCTGTGCATGCATAAGCTAAAGAAAATAGTCGATCTCTACTTCTCATTAGGAGTGATGTTCAGACACTTCTTGGGAAGCAGGGCTTCAGCACACATAATGGTTTCTTCAGAAGGCAAACATTGAGGAACTATGAATGCCCCCCTTCCTTCTCTCTCCCTTACCTTTATATATCTGAGCTGATGTCATGGAATATCCCTCTGGCTAATTTGGGTGAGCTGGCCTGGTTATATCCCCTCCTAGGATCTTGCCCACTCCCATTCCCTTTGATGGGGGAAGGAATGTCAGATGGACAGCACTGCTCGGCAGCAGCCAAAACACTGGTCCGTTATCAACACCCGTCCAGCTACTAATGCAAAACACAGCACTGTAAGGACTGGGAACTTTACCTCAGTCAGACCCAACATACATGAAAAGCAAGCCATGCTTAAGCATCACAAGTATGTAGTTTTTCTAATGAAAACTACTATTATCTTTTGAAGCAAGATACTTCATAGATGTCATGCAGAAATATTTATTTGTCTTATTCTTCAGGTTTGTGTATGGACAACCTTTTACATCCACTATCTTACAGGAATGGAAAGCAGTAGTTTTTATTTGTGCTAACTGAATTAATGTTTTCTGTTTGATTTCTTTTTCAAAATAATTTTGCCTCATTATATGTTATCTTGAAAATTTGTGTAGGTTTTAAGTAATGATTGTTGCACACATTTCACTGCTGTTTTTTGCTGGTGGCTGCCAACCAAGATACTACATTTAAAAATACCTCAGCTACTATCTTGCAATGGACAGCTGTGCTTTATATATAAGACAGCCTAGAAGATTGTGGTTTTCTATTTATTAAGTGTTGTAAGTGTATGTCCAGGTAAATAACAGAAATGCTTTGGGCAAAGGAAATGCTGTTTATAGTGAATTAGAACAGATGATGGTCTGGGGTGTTTTGTTGTAGCATATGGTTATATGACTGACAGACTGTATCCAAACAGCAAGTAAAAATAAATTATATTCATCTGAACAACTGTGTGTTTTCAGGCACACTTCTAAGCGCAATCTCCTAGGCCAGAGTGAATTCCTAGCATTTATGAGCAAACAACAGAATAATTTCTTCATTCTAGTAAAAAAAAACCCAACTCAAAACCAAAAAACAAACCCAAAACAATTCACACTTTAACCAGCTCCAATTTTACTGTTACTCTGGGGGAATATTTACCTTTGCTGCCAAGGGCAAACATTTCTACGCAAAAGTTTAATATTTTAGGCTTGACTGTTCTGTGTGCCAGGTCTTTTTCCCTTATAGTACCCAGAAGCTTTAAACACGCATGCTAGCAAATTTTGATGCAGTTCTTGTGCTATTCAAGTATTTTTCTTATTCCTTGTTCAACTGACTATCTGAAATCACTAAATAAACAGGGGTTTTTTTTTTTAATGTTCAGAGGGGGAAGATTTTTCTTTAGAGAATTTTTGTAATAGAAGTATTTATAATAGTAATTGTAATAGAAGTATTATAATACTGTTTGTATTAGTGTCGCAGCATCGGACACAAACACGCAGATTCAAGCAGCAGGTCCAAGGCAGGAGAGCGTCCTGAGAGAGACCGCTCCCGTCTTTATTTCTACTTTTATACCTCTTTTAAAACAACCATACATTGGTAGATGAGGTTAACACCTCTGCAATTTTACAGGATAGGAACACAGTCTATCATCTTTCTCCGCCTTGGAGAAAGGAATGAAAAACAATCCAGAAGTTCAGAAAACAATCTAGGCTGGTTAGAAAAAGAAGAGCTATGTTTATAGAAAATGCATGAGAACATCTACTACAAAAGTAAAAACACAGAACAGTAGAAAAATCCAGGGCGACATATTAGTCAAAATTAACTTCAGAAAGCTTTAACTGTAATCTGCAAGTTGATTAAGTAGTTGTTGCTAGAAACTGGATTTTGGTTTGCAGTGGAAAATTATGATATTGACAAGAAATGCAAACATTTTAAATTGAAATACCAATTTAAGATTCCCTATAATGTAGACCTTATGAAAACCATTTTTTTAAATTATTTCATTATTTTCTAAGAAGTAAGAAAAAAACCCAGAAAACAACAAAGCTGACCCCTGGAGATATTTTTTCCTTTTAAAACATGATTTTTTGTTTCTTAGAACATGAAGGGTTGAATTTTCTGTTGGACAATTATTCTATTGCTATTCATAGTTTCATCATAATTTTAGTATGAGGGTCAACATGACGTAAAGAAAACTTTCTGATATTGCACAGTTTGGTGCGAGTAATTTGTTTGTGTCATTAACTAAAATTTTTTAAATACTTAAAAATAGCCCTAATTTTGCAAGATACAGCTGAGCAACTTGGTACCTGGCTTCATAAATAGACAGCAACTGAAAATTCTGTTGTGTTCTTCTGGAAGAGTTTGCACTGAAGCCATTTTACTTGAGGGGCTGTTCTCTGGCTCTATACTCATGTCAGTTTTATGATTTTAAGAATGCATAAAAGGTGAGATGGTTTCCTATAATCATGTTTGATTCCCATACATGCTTAAGCAGCAGATACACAAGACAAGTCGTAAGTATTTAAGTGTGAAAAAGCTTGTTGGACTAGAAAGAAGGAGCTTTGCTACTCCGCCTTAGAGGGAGAAGGGAGAGTGAAGTGCCTTTCCATTTCTTCACTTATTCTGGAAAGGAAGGAACACATTATTGATAGTCTTTTAAGTCTCAAAAACAAGGGGATGGTA
This sequence comes from Monarcha castaneiventris obscurior, assembly GCA_026261815.1. Taxonomy (NCBI): domain Eukaryota; kingdom Metazoa; phylum Chordata; class Aves; order Passeriformes; family Monarchidae; genus Monarcha; species Monarcha castaneiventris. The sequence goes on along the minus strand of JAMPIT010000515.1, from coordinate 90,612 downwards.
TAATGTTAACAAAACGATCCCAACTTAATTGACAAAACTGGGTTTGTGATGTACAGAGTGTCTGTGAACTGGGTCACCTCCAAGCAATATGTTATGCAGGGGTCTGCCTTAGATGTGTTTCTGTTGAGAGTTATCATTAATGGATGGAATGGGTGAACGGCCAGAAGCTTGCCTGTGATGTTCATGGTAACAAAATCATAAATCACAGAAAATTCAAAACTACCGTAAAAATGGGGGACTTGCTTTAAAATTATAGATAATACCTTTAAATTAAATGTGGCTTGGTCTCTTCTCATGGGCATGGTACCTAGGCCCACACATATTTTGGTATACAAACTGCATGGTGTTTCTCACCACGTTTCTTTACAAAGTAGGGAAACGGGCCAGGTTTGCTTTTATCATGTCTGGTGTGATGGCTGTCTATGGTTTTATAACGTGAAAGGCAATGGGAATCATATGTGAGGTATATTCAGGGTTTTTTGCCTGTCTTGGTCTTGGCTGCTACCTCTGGGAATTCATTAATAATCACATCCAGCCTTGTGAAGGGAACAGGAAAGGATGGTTTTTCCCAGCTGTTCATGTCCTTTTCCTCCTTGAGATCTGCTACAAAACTTTTGAGAATTTTTAATTCACTTTGGGTGTTTAGGAAAGCATGCCCTCATTGATATGTCTGTTATGTGTCCTCTGTAGGCTCTACACTGTCTTTAGAGACAGGACAAAAATTTGTAGTGAGGTTGTTCAGAGACCTGCCCCAGGGGTGGATAGTCATGAGTGACATGGAATGTGAGAGGACATGGGCCAGTATTTCGAGGACTTCTCTCCTCCAGTGGTTTGGGAGTACACCTCTAAGCAACTTCAGGACACTGTTAAAGAGATAAAATACGTGAAGGAAAAATGTTCTGGCAGTTCCAGAGCGGGGCAGCATACTGTAACCAATTGCTGAGTACCAGATACTGTTTGTTACAGTACAGCATCTTCACTGGAACCAGAAGGAAAGCAAATCAACAGGCACCATGAACACTCAAACTGCAGCTGAACCAGAGGGACAGACTAAGCCAGTAGCCCCTATTCAAAAGAGGAAATCCAAGATCAAATCAGTTCATGCAGTGAGTGATGAAGAGGAAGTGGGACCGTCACAACCAATGGAAGAGACAGGGCCAGAGATAATTGTTGCCTTCTGCTAGGAAGGCAAGATGACCTGGTTTCAAGAGACAGCACGGCAACTCGGCCTCGCCCGAGTCACTCGGTCCATCGACACGCACAGACACCAGTATGGTGGATGGTCAAATGCCGTTTATTATCTTATCTCATGGGGTTAAATAGTGAAGGGGGCTTCACTACGTCAGAAGGGGGACGGTGGGATAGCTAGGGTTAGTAAGGAGTGGAAAACTACTGGGGTTAGGAGGGGTTGCATACCTAGGGTGATTGCTTATCACAGAGGATGAGGGGAGGGAAGGATCCATGCTGCTTTCCGTCACATCGCGAGATCTTCCGTTCGCCTGTCCCTATCTACCACATCTCCTCCCACCTTTTTTCACAAATGAATGAGGTAGTCATAGATGCAGGCATTGAAATGAGGTACGAGGTAGTAACTTGATAAGGGAAAGGGGTTTGGTACACCTAAGTAAATTTCGCAAGGCGAGTTAGAAAAGTTTTGCGACTGGCAGTGTTTACAGTTTGGTTCACAGCATTTGTTGCTGGCCTACAAACAGAATGTTGGCCCGTTCCAGGCGGGTCTGGACAAAAGAGACTAGTTTGTTCAGCAGGCATGGTCCAAAGGTAAAAGTTAAAAGCAGCATTGCCAATGGACCTATCAGGGTGGAAATTGGGGTGGTGAGCCATGGCGATTGATTGAACCAGGACTCAAACCAACTCTGCTGGGCTTCCCTGTCTTTCTGTCTCTGAGCCAGTCTATCTCGGAGTTCTGCCATGGAGTCTCTGACGACTCCCGTGTGGTCCACATAAAAGCAGCATTCCTCTTTCAAGGCGGCATACAAGCCTCCTTGTTGCATGAACAAGAGGTCCAGTCCTCGCCTGTTCTGTAAGACCACTTCTGAGAGTGAGGAAACTGATTTCTCTAGAAAGGAGATGGATTTCTTGATCCTCTGAGAGTCCTCATCGATGGTCATTTGTAGCTGAGACAGTCCTTGGTGTTGGGTCGCAAGAGCTGAGACACCCGTGGCCATTCCAGCTGCTCCCAGGCTGAGGAGCATTGCGATAGTTACACCTGTTATTATTTCTGTTTTGTGGAGCTGGCCGGGTTCTTCAAAAAGATGGTACACCTCTTCGTCTGAGTGGTACAGGACCCTAGGAACAATTAGAACTTGGACACAAAAGTCAGTAGAATCATTGAATTTGGCAAGAGACACACAAGGACTCACCCCAGATCGCTGACAAACCCACATCCCAGATGTGGATGGGACCACCCACTTACTGATCTTTCTGTTGGGCTTGACAACTTTGGTGCAGATGTTGCCTTTCCACTTTGCTAAGGTCGCATTGCCAAAACATCTGCCCTGGCCCGTGACTTGACTCAGGGTGATTCCTCTGCGGGGAGTATCCCACCTGCACTGGTGAGGGGCGTCGGCTGTGGAGTAACTGAAGGGGGTGTTTAAAGCAACTCCTTCGTAGAAGAGGGGTTTAACATCATAGCAAAGCCAGCAGGAATCAGTTAGGTTCGGGTTGGATTCATTCAAGGATAGAAAGGTAGCTTCTAGCATGCAAAAGATTGGGTCCGAGTCAGACCCGGCTAAGCGGCTTATCTGGAAAGCATCTGCATGACCGGTCAGGATATCGGTGACCTTTGTGGGCAAGGCTTTGGAGTGGGTTGTATTTTTCCCTTTCAGCGCGTCTTTAATAACTTTGTTGGGTCCGACCGCTCGGGATGCTGGCGGTTGGAGCTTGATAATTCGCACATTCACCCACTCTTTTGACCCTAGAAGGACTACTGTCCACGTTCTGCCTGTGGCCCAGCTAGGGTGATTTGGCTGCAAAACGGTCATGTTACAGTCAGTGCATCTCCGAAATTTAGGGATTTTATAATGGTTTCGATAGAATCTTCCTGTGGGAATTGCTGAGGCTGACAGCTGGTCTGAAGGCCTCAGTCCCACAGAAGTTGACCTAAAAGCAGTCAGAATTTACCCGTGAGAAACTGCAACAACAATGAAAGCCACAGTGATAGCCAGAAGAATGATCAGCGAAGGAAGATGTTCTGGACACAAGGAGATGTTCTTGTTATGGAGTATCAAGATTGTACAGGAAGAGACTTGCATATAATATGTAGCTAATTGCTTGTATAGCTTTTTGTATTGCTGTTTGAATGGTCATTGTTTTGTAGACAGCCCTGTCATTGTTTTGCTACGTAGACAATCATGTGTCACAGTAGCTATGAAGAGGTATAAGAATAATAGCAGAGAAGAATAAAGATCTTTTTGCAGCTTTGGATTACTATACGTGTGGTGTGTCTGTCTCTACCGCCACATATGGTGACCCCCGATGTGATTGAGGGGCTGATGCGATACTTGGAGTTACTGTGATCCAAAGAGCCTGCCTGGAGAGCAGGGAGCCTGCATGGGAAGCAGGGGAGACAGAGCCCAGCGGAAAATAAGAGTAGCGTGGAGAGCTACCAAAGACCGGTCTGCGGAAATTTTAAGGTAGGCCGCTGGGAACAAACTATGGGAGCAAATATATCCCAAGAGGAAAAATCAATAGTTAGTGTATTGACATCGATGTTAAAACAACGTGACATAAACTATGATAAATTAACTTGCAAAAACTGTTACTGTGGTGCAAAAATCAAGGATTCGAGGTTTCAAGCACCAATGCTTTTAGCGTACGGACATGGGAAGCAGTGGGACTGCAAATATTTGACCTTGCTTCTCTTGGAAATGATACTGCTCTGGAACTTATGACAACTTGGAGATTAGTTTTAAACACTTGGAAAGAATTAAAAAAGGAACAAGACACTGCAGAAGCTGGCACAGCAAAGAGAACAGAGACAGATAATGCTGGCCGGACCGAGGACATTGCAGCGGGGGGGGGGGTGGACAGAATGCGGGTTGAAGCCGCAAAAAATGTATTTTTTCCAATACCCAAGCCACGGAGAGCTTCGCTTTCTGCCCTTTCCAGCCCTGCTTCTCGCTATGCTTCTCCTTCTCCAGTCCCCGTAAATTCCTTTGATCTGCCTGTGCAACCGGGTGGGGGGAATGACAGTGATGGAAAGGGTGGGAATGAAATTGTACCCTCAGCACCCCTGCCACCTCCTATTACTAATCCATTTGTACAAGGGGCGGGTCAATTTGTATCAGGGACTCAGGATGATAACCTCCCTTCTAAGGATACTCTAGTTCCGCAACCCAATCCTTAGCTTCGGGCATGCGAGACCCTGCAGCTTTTTGGAGGGAAATGCGGCTTAAAGCCTTGGCTGCGGGAGATTGTGAAGCTGCAGAGCGGCTTGCTGCTATCCGACAATTGCCAGACTCAGAGGTGTCACATTCGCAAGAGCCTGTAGCCTTTGCTTTTCCGGTCATTAGAGGGAGAGGTCTGGGGCCTGATCAACATGTGCCGTTTAACTGGCAGGTACTATCTGAGTTACGTCAGCTTGCTGTTAAGCATGGCTTGGGGTCCCCTGCTGTGACAAAGATGCTGAAATTTATAACAAGTGAGGAATTAACTCCTTTTGATTTAAAGCAGATTGCTAAATTGCTCTGTACGCCAGTTCAGTACATGGTGTTTGAAAATGAATGGAGGAGTTCTTGTGAGGAGGTTGCTTTGAATAATATGCGACTGCCTTTAAATGATCCTCGATTTGGTGCAGGTTTGCCTCAACTTTTGGGAGTACACCCAATAGAGAAGCCTCAGTTGCAGGCTCGGTTGCACCTTTCCTTTGATCGTGGAGCAGTCTTGTTACCGTGCCTTGCAAGCTCTGTATAAGGTAGCTACCTATTAAAAACCCCTCATTGCATGAAATGATTAATGCATGTGCAAAAATAGGAACTACATCGCATCAAATGGCTATGTTATCAGAGTCTGTTGCTACAGCTGTTGCTGCAGCTATCAAGGTAGTGCCTCACTGTTATAGCTGTGGGCAACCGGGGCACATTAAATCTCAGTGCCCTCTAAAGACTCCTGGAATGGAGAGCAATAAGAAGGTAGTCCCTGGAGCAATTCTCTGTAACAGATGTAGCAAACCAGGACATTTTGCTAAACAATGTAGATCCAAATATCATGCTAATGGTCAGTTTTTGGGAAATTCAGTAAACTGGAAAAGGAGCGCTGTAAAGGGGAAGGGCGCTCCGACACAAATACTTCCCCAAGGAATGCTGCCAACTCAGGGAATGCTGCCAACTCAAGGCATGCTGCCAGCTCAGGGCATGCTGCCAACACAGGCCTACTCAACCAACTCAGCGGGAGCACAAGGGGAGCCGCCGGTGTGGATGTTTCCACAGCAACAACAGTAACTTTGAACTCTTGTCAAGTACACAAGGTTCCTTTGAATACTTGTGGGCCTTTAGGCCAGGGACTGAGTGCTTTGCTTGTGGGCAGATCTAGTGTTACCCTTCAAGGAATTTTTGTGCATCCTGGAATTATTGATGCTGATTTTACAGGACAAATTTGTGCTTTGGTTTCTACTCCTTCACCACCAGTTACCATTCCTGAAAAGACTTTTATTGCTCAACTTGTGCCTTTTAAGTCATGTGTTCCCAGAACAGAACAACGGATCCGTGGAGATGGAGCCTTTGGATCCACTGGAACACTGCAGATCTTCTGGGCCAAGGACATCTCGGGTCAGCGACCGCACATGACATGTACCCTCACTCTGCCTGGTGCCAGCCCATCGCAAATTCGACTTCGAGGTTTAATTGATACAGGTGCTGATGTCTCCATAGTCTCCTTTTCTGCATGGCCTCCTGCGTGGCCTCTGACTCCTGTGGGGTCAGCCATTGCAGGATTGGGAGGGACAACACAAAGTTACTTAAGCACACAACCTGTATTAATTAAAAAGGAAGAAGGACAAACAGCCACTGTTCGGCCATATGTTGCCGCAGCACCATTGAACCTATGGGGACGGGATGTGCTTGCAGCCTGGGGGGTGAGGGTTGGGACGGATTTTTAATAAGGGCCACTGTGGAGAAGGGCGCAAAATACCCTACATTGCCTTTGCAATGGCTCACAGAACAAGTCATCTGGGAAAGCCAGTGGCCCCTATCAAAGGAGAAATTAGCCGCCCTTCATGAACTGGTTCAAGAACAATTACAGCAAGGGCACATTGAGCCATCTATGAGCCCTTGGAACACACCTGTTTTTGTAATTAAGAAAAGGTCAGGGAAATGGAGGTTGATTCATGATCTCAGAAAGATCAATGCAGTAATGGAAAACATGGGGGCATTGCAACCTGGAATGCCCTCCCCCACAATGATACCTATGCGGTGTGGCATCTTGATTGTTGATTTAAAAGATTGTTTTTTCACAATTCCTTTGCACCCTCAGGACTCACCGAAATTTGCTTTCACTGTACCCTCAATTAACAATGCTGAACCTGTAAAGAGGTATCAATGGAAGGTCTTACCACAAGGCATGAAAAACAGCCCTACCATTTGTCAATGGTATGTAGCACTAGCTTTGTCTGGAATTCGTGAACAATTTCCTGGTTCATATTGCTATCATTATATGGATGATATACTGGTAGCAACACCAACTCAGGAAGAATTGCTGAGGATACAACCTCAATTGCTTGCTGCCTTGCATTCTTATGGATTGCAGGTGGCTCCAGAAAAGGTGCAACAGCACCCTCCTTGGAAATATTTGGGAGTCAAAATCCTGGAACAAACAATACAGCATCAAAACATACAATTTAAAAATACTATTAAAACTTTAAGTGATGCTCAAAAATTGCTAGGCATCATCAACTGGCTACGCCCTTGTTTGGGACTGACCACAGCACAGTTGTCTCCTTTGTTTGATACATTAAAAAGAGACCCAAATTTAAATTTGCCTCAAACCCTGACTCCTAAGGCACAGCGAGCACTGGATGAGGTCCAGCAGGCTGTTTCCACACGACAAGTTTACAGAACAGATCCCTCCATTGATACCACTGTTTTTGTTACCATTCCAGATCTTCATCCTACAGGTATTATTGGCCAGTGGAATGACCAATGGCCTGACCCATTATATATTTTAGAATGGATTTTTTTACCTCATCAACCAAAAAAGACAGTTCCCATGTTGTTTGAATTGATTGCTCAGTTAATAATCAAATGTCGTCAAAGATGTTTGCAGCTCATGGCTAAGGATCCAGAAAAAATTGTACTTCCAGTACAACAAGATTACTTTGAGTGGAGCTTTGCTAACAGCACTCCACTGCAAGCAACATTGCAAAATTTTTTAGGACAAATTACTTATCATTTACCCAGTCATAAGTTGTTGCAATTAGCAAAGTCAAGTTCTTTGTCTTTGTGTCCAAAAAATAGCCGCGTGCCAGTGCAAGGACTTACAGTTTTTACAGATGGGTCAGGGAAAACTGGGAAGGCCATTGTCACCTGGAGAGATGATTCTGGATGGCAGGTGCTGGAAGGTCATGAGTCAGGCTCCGCTCAGCTTGTTGAACTAAGAGACTATCTACAAAACCCTGTGGTAACACCTTCCATTGGAAGTGGAGGTTAGGTCGGTTGCCGTTTGGGGACACGACAGAAAAGGCGAACCGTTCCTTGTCCTCAGGGTGCAGGGGTATTGAAAAGAAGCAGTCTTTGATGTCCAGCACTGCGCATGGCTGCCCTTCGGGGATGGCTGAGTTCATGGGCAGCAGTGTCTGAACTGGACTCATGGGTCGGACTGTCTTGTTCACTTCCCTCAGGTCGTGGATGAGGCGATAACTTTCTCCAGACTTTTTGGGGATTACAAATACAGAGGTGTTCCACGGGCTGATTGAGGGTTCTATATGACTTTTGTAGCTCGCGGTCAACTAGTTCCAGCAAGGCTGCCATTCGAGGCTCTGACAGAGGCCACTGCTCGACGTAGACGGGGTCTGATGATTTTCCAAGATCAGCAGCAGTGGATGTACGGCAGTGGCCCTCATGATAAATTTGTGATCCTGACTTCTAACACAGCAAGGATGTCCCTTCCTATCAGGGGCAGAGAGTTTTGCAGAATGTAGGGGTAGATTGCCACTGTCTGTTCTGGTCCCTTTTTTGTGTGAAGTGTTATAGCCACTAACTGGGTGCTTTTCCACGCCCGGGACGGCCCTCCCACACCGTTCACTGGGGGGACTTCTTTAAATTGCCAATGCTGGGGCCAATGCGCTTGGGGAAAAATTGAACAGTCGGATCCCGTGTCCGCCCAAAACTGAAGCCCTATGACGTGGGGATCTTGACTGCCATAAAGGCGGCATGTCCCCCACACTATCAGGGGCTCCTTCCCTATTTTCATGGCCAGGGCCACTCAGGGGTTCCGCTCTGGGGCGTCCCCTGCTGGCCCTGTGGCACAAGCGCGGCTTGTGGCGGTGGTGGATTGCGAGAGCGCCGCTGGCGGTGCTGCGAAACTCTGCAATTGCCTCGTTGGTGGGGGTGGGAAACTGGCTGCCTCCTGTGGGGGCATGGGCAATGAGGGCCCCCTGCCCCACTGGGGGTTGGCATAGGTGGGCCGCCTTGCATTCGCAGCGGGAGGAGGCTGAGTGCGCCCGCACGCCCCCTCCCTTTCCCGTTTCCCTGGGGCCGGGACCTGCAGTCTTTAGCGATGTGCCCCCTCTTCCCGCAGCCCCAACAGGGCCCTCTCAAGCGCACTTGGAATGGGGGCACCGCTGGGGAAGGCTGTGTCGGCTGGGGACAGCCCACTGCGATGTGGCCTACCTGACCACATTTAAAGCATGCCATTGCACTGGTCAGGGTGCGGACGGCTGCTTGAATGAGTGTCAGTTGCTCTTCTCGTACGACATGTTTGATCACATCGGCCAGGCTGGCTCCGACCGGCACGGAGCGCAAAATGTCCTTGGTGACGGAGTGGTCTACAAACTGCATGAAGCTTTCACTCTCTGCTTGCTTTATGGTGGACCACGGCGATGGCTTGGCCACCACTCGAGAGGCAGCGCGAATGGCTCCTCTGGCAGCTCGAGTTGTGGCCCTGATTTCCTCAGCCCGCAGTTGTGCAGCTTGTTGCTGAGGCGTAATCATCTCATCATGTTTTCCTGTCAGCCTGGATAAGCTCGAGCCGTGCAGTTGTTGCCCTGCCCCAGAAGCCTGGGCCAATAGGTTTGTGCAATTATCCTTCCATTCCTGCTTTAACACAATCATTCCCGCACCGTCAAAGATCATGCGATTTATTTGTATAATGTCAAAGGGGAGCAAGTTATCATTGCAAAGAAGGCCGTCCACAAGGGTGGAGACTATGGCTGAGTCTATCCCTTTCTCTGAAATCGCTTTGACAATCGCTTGTATATCTTTGGGATTTATCGGACTATAGGTCTTTTGCTGGTTTCCCTCTGGCCCGGTGACCCTCACCGGGAAAGCATGGACTGCAGCCAAGGGGGCCCATTCAGCACAAGCTATTTTTATCTTTCCCCAGTCAGTGAATTTGTATTGTGATTGCCTTCCAGCGTGGTTTAAAGCTTTATTCGTTTTCGCTTTAAACCGCGTTAGCTCTGCTCCCTCTGTTTCCGAATCCCAGTCAGTTTCCGACAGTTCAGTGGAGCTGAAGGAGCTGCTGTCGCTGGACTCAGAGCCGGAAGTCGACTGCCAGAGCACTTCCGGGCTTCTGTGCCTTTTTGTGCGGCTCCGGCCCCACCCCTCCCTTCGGGGGTGGTGCCAATCCCGCCCCCTGGGCTTGTCCTGTCTCCCGCAAGGGGAGGTCTCTCCCTTAAATGGTAGCAGCATTGAGCCTGGCTCTTGACTGGGCATGCGCTCTCTGCCGCTCTAGCGCGCACGCGCATTTGCAGAAATCCGCAGCTCCTGTCTGAGCTTGCGCTCTTCTCCCTCTTCCCGCGCATGCGCATCAGCGAACACCCGCGGCTCCTGTCTGTTCCCGCTGCGGACATCCTGGCCCTGCCTATCTCCTTGGCCACCAGCGCCATGTTCGGCCGCATAGGGCAGCAGCGGTGCTGCCCGCGCCCTCTCTCCAGCCACCCGTTCGGCTTCCCTGGCCTCCTCCGTCAATTCTCTCCAAATGAGTCGCGCGTGCTGCCGCGCTTCCAGCATCAGATCGCTGACCAGCGGCGAAGAGATGGATGGGGAAACCACGGATGTTTGGGAAGGTTCCGCGGGAGGGTGTGGACCCGACGGGTTCGGCGGGAGGGCCGGGGGGTTTTCTGGGGGCCCCGGGGCGTTTGGACGCGGGCTCAGGGAGGAGGGATACGCACCCGGCCCCCGCGAGTCCCAGCTCTCAGAGAGACCGCTTTCGGAGTCAGTTTGTGTTGTCGCTCCTACCCCCAGCTTGGGAGTGGCTAATAAACATACGTGCACGGCATTCCAAGTCTCCTGTTCTTCTAGCGCTCCGCGTAGGGCTTGTTCTACTTTCCCCCACGCCTTGAGACTTTTGCCACTGCCCGAGGATTTTGTATCCTCAGCTAACGCGGCCTTGCATTTCTCCCACACCTCCAAATATAATATTTCTATGGGACGTTCAATTGCCCCGAGCTCCAGGAGTCTTGCAATAGCAAGATAAAAATCCTTGAGCTTGCACTTAATTCCCCACTGCTTATAAATCAAACTCACGACCTTCGCAATGGCGTCCATGACTATCGCGGGTCCAGGGACGTCTCCCCCGCCTGGAGTCGGCCTCGCCGCTCTGGCCGCTGTTTCTTGTCCAGGTGAATCCCGTTACCCGAGCCAGTTCCTGGTTTTCGGCACCAGATATGTTGCCTTCTGCTAGGAAGGCAAGGTGACCTGGTTTCAAGAGACAGCACGGCAACTCGGCCTCGCCCGAGTCACTCGGTCCATCGACACGCACAGACACCAGTATGGTGGATGGTCAAATGCCGTTTATTATCTTATCTCATGGGGTTAAATAGTGAAGGGGTCTTCACTACATCAGAAGGGGGACAATGGGATAGCTAGGGTTAGTAAGGAGTGGAAAACTACTGGGGTTAGGAGGGGTTGCATACCTAGGGTGATTGCTTATCACAGAGGATGAGGGGGAGGAAGGATCCATGCTGCTTTCCGTCACATCATGAGATCTTCCGTTCACCTGTCCCTATCTACCACAGATAATCACCTGATCTCTATCCCTGGGTGAGCTGCATGATATGCAGAAAGACTTCCGCCACCAGACAGGTGAGTCCATATTGATCTGGCTGCTCCAAATATGGAATGCCATGGCCAATGATATGAACCAACATGGCAGTGACGCCAAGCAACTAGGATCCCTGTCCCAGACCACAGGTATTGACCAGAGAATTTGGAGAAGACCAGAACCTCTAAGCCTCTGGAGGCAACTCCTGTGAACTGTGAGAGAAACGTACTTTTTCAAGGAAGACCTTTCAGTGCAGCAAAGCAAGAGGGACACCACAGAGCAAGGTATACAGTTGTCTGAGAGAATTAGCTGTGCTGGAGATGACTTTTTCAGGCAACAAGCAATTCCCTAATAATCCAGACAGCATCCAGTGTACATCGCAGATATGGCTGAAATTCAAATGGAACGGGCCACCATCATAATACCAGCCCATTAGCAAGGCCAGCATGGAAAAAGGGAGAAGAAAAACTGGGCACTTTGGTTGGCAACTTCCAGCCATTTGAAGAAACTATCACTACCCAGTTATGGGCCCACATCTCATCTAACCGAGGATGTCCAGAATTTAAAGGAAGGATGTCTCAGTTTGAGACAAGTTTAGGAGGAAATGTTCTGTTGTGAATGTCTCCTCGTAAGAAGACAGTTTTCAGTACTCTCTCCCCCACTGATACAAAAGGAATTTCTTGGATGAAAGTGAAAAAAACTAATTATTTAACAAGCAGAGTGACGGCAGGGCAAAGAAAAAAATGAGTGATGTTAGATAATAAACCTCCGCAAAGCAGAGAAACCTAGTGGTTTTAGAGTTCTGTCTGTAGCTGGCTCAGCCCTTCCCAAGGCCCAAGGCCAGGATGCAATGTCCCCGCAGCTTCCCTGCCGGTCCATAGGGTATCATGATCTGGTTCTCGGATCACAGCTAAGTCAAACAGTTCCAGAAGAAGAAGAAGAAGTTCTGGAGGATTTTGGTATGGAGTCCTGGGAAAATTTCTTGCCTGAGTTAACAGGCTAGCTAAAAGCAGGAAGGTGCTCTCTTGGCTCTACAGCGGTGAGAACTTGAGGGAGTGTGTGTGAGTCCTTGAACACAAACCGCACTGAAGAATTTGCCTGGCTTCTCTCCCCCCTCTCCTGGACCCAGCTTAAAGCTATGGGACCAATTTCTGGGCAATAAGCAGATGATATGGAAATACAGTATTATCATAAACTCGCCCCAAAACAGGAAATTAAAGACAGCCACCAGAAATAAAGGGAGGAAATTTTCTGTGATCCACCAGTACGGACCAGAGTCTTTGCTATTAGGAGCAGGCATCCCCTGGCTAGGAAGAGAGGGTACACCCTGCAAGGTAATCTTTGGTTTTACCCGCATGGACATGTAGAAGACATGAAGGTGTGGGATAGAAACCCCACCTCTGCCCTAGTAGCACTGGTACATGAGTGGAAGGAAGAATGACTACCACAGGAAACTAATTGAGGATAAATGCCACTCAAGTTTCTCATGGGCCAGCCCCTAGGCTGAACAGAAGAGATGATGTTATGTCTGATCCTGTTTAAAGGACATCCAGGTCATATTTACAAGGAGGGAGCAAGGAGTACCATGAGCAGAACTAGAGGGGCCCTGTCTCTAGACAGGTGGAGGAAAGGGAAGATAGGATCTATTGGACTGTGTGGATCTGATGGCCTGGCACATCAGGCCCACAAGAATACAAGGCTCTAGGTGATATTGGCAAACAATGTACCCTGATGCCATTGAGATATACAAGGTCAAAATCTATCTCCATTTCTGAAGTGATAGGAGGATCCCAGCAATCGACTGTACTGCAACCTGAGGTGAGCTGGACCGGGACAGAATGGCAAAAACAGCTCGTCGTGAATGACAAAGAGGTCTCATGAATCCTTGGCATAGATTACCTCAGCAGAAGGTCTTTCAAAGACCCAAGAGGGCATTGTTTGGCTTTTGGGATAGCTGCTATGGACACAGAGGAAATTAGACATGTGAATACCTTGCCTGTTCTCTCAGAGGGCCCTTCAAGTCTGGCACTGCTGAGGGTTGAAGAACAACAGGTACAATGGCCACCACAAGACTGCATCATCAGCAACCAAGACTCTTTGTTTCCTGTCCGTAAGAAGAATCACAGAGAGACAGATCAGCTAGTCAATGAGCCAGCAAGACTCATTCACTCTTTAATAGTCCTATATGGCCAATGCCTAAATCCAGTGTAGGGTGGAGACTGATAGTGAACTATCAAGGCCTGAACAAAGTCGCTGTGCTGCTCTGCTGGACATGCTGGAACTTCAGTACAAGTGGGAGTCCAAGGCAGCAAAGTGGTGCCACTACTGATATTGTTATTATGTTTTTCTTAATTCCTTTAGTACAGGCAGAGTACAGTCCACAGTTTGTTTTTACCTGTAAGGGAGTTCAGTACACCTGGAACCTGCTACCTCAAGGGTGGAAACACAGCTCCACTATTTGTCATGGACTGCTCCAGACTGCATTAGAAAAGGGTGAGGCTCCAGAACACTTGCAATACATTGATGACATCATCATAGAGGGGAACAGAAGACATTTTTGAGAAAGGGGAGAAGATAATCCAGGTCCTCCTGAAAACCAGTTTTGTAATAAAACAAAATAAGTTCAAGAGACATGCCCAGGAAATTCAGGTTTTAGGAGTAAAGTGGCAAGACAGACATTGTCAGATTCCAATGGATGTGATTAACAAAATAACAGCTATATTTACATCAATCAGTAAGAAGAAAACACAGGCTTTCCTAGGCATGTGGGTTTTTGGAGAATGCATATTCCAGAGTACAGCCAGATTGTAAACCCTCTCATGTCACAGAAAAAAAAAGATTTGTCATGCAAAGAGTCGGCACCAGTTCACAATCTCTTGTCTCAGGAAACTGACACCCAGAGCTCAATTCACAGCTTGTCCTGCAGCTGCACACTAAGCTACCTGCACCAAATGTATTCCTCAACAGAATACAGGATATTAGGTCTGAAGTGAAAGCTGTTAAGTGTGAATTCAAGGCTGTGACTATCAGACTGAAGGGACAGTCTGTATAGCTGAACAACTCTCCCAAAAAATTCAGATGCTTTGTTCTCCAAGCATTCTTGTTGCTTCCTTTTATACTGATCCACAGGCTACACATGGTTATTACTCATAACTTTGTGACTGAGCATACACCATACTTTCATTTGTTAGTTATATAAGAATTGTGAAAAATCGCATACGATCATAGAATCCTGGCATGGTTTGGGTCAGAAGGGGCCTTAAAGACCATCTAGTTCAACCCCCCCTGCCCAACATGTGCAGGTGTCACTGTTGGGGTGGCCACCACACACACAGACAGTGACTCTTTCAAGGGCCAAAAAGCCATTTATTAAACAAATCAACATCTTTTATACACCTTTTGTATGTTATCATTCATGTTACATATTCATTGGCTGCTAAACTACTACAATACACTCACTGGTTATTATTAACTACAATATACTACCATTGGCTACCTATAGCATAAGCATTCAAGCATTCAGAAAAATAACAGGCTCAGATACCTTGCTTTTTCTTTTTCTGTTGTTTAACTTTCATGCTTCTGTTGATACTACATTTTCATGGTTAAAACTAATTAGTTTTCTTCTCACAGACTTTTCTCACAGTCCTTCTCTAGCCGAAGTAACAGGCCTGAGCCATAATTTTACAAAGGCAACAAGGCCTTCATTTTATAAGGTTTTACTTAAATGCCACATACAGGGATACTTTCCACTAGACCAGGTTGCTCAGTGCCCCATGCAGCCTGACCTGGAACACTTTCAGGGATGGGGCATTCATAGTTTCTTTTGGTAACCTCTGCCTGTTCCTCACACTTGCATCATGAAGAATTTCTTTCTACTGTCTAATATAAATCTACCCTATTTCAAGAGGGACAAAGTCTGCCTGCAAATGCAATCAGTGACTTAAAATCTTGGCTCAACCCTTTCTGCTATAGCTTTAAGAAATAGAATTAACACAACGCTTTTAAGTCTCAGTTTGTAAAGAAAATAAGTTTATATCCAACTGGATAGATAAATATTTAGATACAGATATAAATTTATATGTAAATTTTAAAGTTTTAGTAACATATCAGGCAAACTGCATTTCCATATCCTGTATATGTCAATGCCCACTGAAAACAGTCTTAGAGAGCCTGTAGAAACACGATTAATAAAAAAATTATCATCTCTTTCAAAAAGTATTGATGGTGCAATGTGGGGGTGTGTCAACAACCCCCGGCCCTGCCTCCTCCTGTCCATCAGACTCTCCGTGTCAAGTGGTACGAATCTGAGTCTGAGGGCAGTTCCATAGGCAGGCTCGAGGAATGAAACTCTGCCCTTTCTTCTAGAGAGTTCTGTTTTACTCGGTTGGTCACTGGTTGTTGGCCGTTTGCCCTCCCCTGTTTATTTGTTATTGGCTGGGTGTACCCCGGTTCCTTTCTCCCCTGTTCTCCCTATTGGATGTTTCCCAGGTACCCCTCCCCTTTTTGCCTCCCTTAAAAATGCTCGCCGAACCCCGCTCCGGGTTCTTCCGGACTGCTACCCTTGAAGAATAAACCCTTCAAACTGCTTCCAGAGAGTCCACTCTTTCTTTCCTCGCTCCCGGGGTTGGGACCCTACCACCGCCTCTGCAAGCGCACTCAGCGCGCCTGGAGACAGTGCTGCCTGGCCATCGGCATTCCCGGCAGAAACCAAACGCCCTTTGGTTTACCTGTCTGCGGGAAGGTCACTGGAGCCTCCGCCACGAGTGGACACTTGTCCAGGAGGCCACCCAGCGATAGGTTGGCGCCCGACGCGGGACTGCTAAGGCGAGCGGTCCCTGCAGACTGCGTTTGGTTCCGGCGTCCACCTCCTTTCGTCACAGCACACTCAGTTTTAAAGAGCCGCGCACCGAGAGAGCCAAGTGACAGCCTCGGCTTTGCCTGGGAGACCCCTTTGTGGATTTTATTTCTGGAGATCCCGTTTTTGTGAGCTTCCAGAGAGCTAAGCCTTCTTTTTGCTCCTTAAGGGGGAGTTTGGTATTCCAGGGACCCCAGACCATTTGTTTTATTTTCTCCTTTTTACCACAGAGGGGGAGGCTTTGAGCCCCCTTTTGTATAACAATGGGGAACAAGCTGTCTGTGGCTCAAAGAGAGTGTTATTTCCAAGTTGGGGAATCCCTTAAGGGGGGAGGTTTTAAGTTTTCAAAGGGGGTTTTAAAGCAGTTTGTAGGTTGGATCTTCCTCTATTTTCCTAACTCCACCGCAGAGGATTTTAGCAAAATTGGATTCTGGAAAGCGGTCGGAGAAAAAATCAAACTTTTGCAAGAAATGAGAGATAAATTTGTGGACAAATTTGTCCCCCTTTTTGTGCTGATTAAAGAGGCAGTAGAAAGAGAAAAGAAAATAGAGAAAGAAGCCAGGAAAAACCCCGGTTCTCCCTATCCCCCTGTTCCTAAACCCCGGCTTTCCAAACCCTCTGTCTCTAAGCAGAGAGAGCTGACAGGAGCAGACTGTCAGCAGGCACAGGGTTGCCATCAGCTCCCTGGCTCCTCTCAGCCCCTTCAGCTTTTCAGCTCAAACAGTGCTGGCCGCACTGTTCGAGATCCCTCAATCCCTCTTTCCACTCCCACTGCCCGAGTTAAAAATCCTAGTTTTAAAGTTGTAAAAGAAACTGCAAGTGGCAGCACGATGGCATCTAAGCTGTCTTCTTCTCCTGCACCACAAAATGGCGACAACTGCAGGTCATCCCCGCCAAAAGAGCTTCTTTATCCCATAATCCCTTTCTCTTCCCACCACAGGAAGTGGCATCCCATGACCCTCCCCTACCTCCGTACTCCGCCCATTTGCCCTGTCAATCACAACTCCCTGGTTCCACCCCAGTTACATCATGGGGGAGTGGTTTTCCTGGTCCTCCGGCTCCTCCTACATATGATGTCATGCGGGTTCCGGATTCCCACGGCCTCCCTTCCGGTTCCTACAGTACCAAAGCCAGAAGCGACACCATGTTGGGGTCTAGTTACCAGCAGGCATTCAATCCTTCTGCAGCTCCAGTTCAATTCAATAGAGCAGGCCTCAACCCACAGTGGAAGCCTCTTGATTATACGATACTGAGGGATCTCACAAGGGTCCAGAAAGAGCATGGAAGGGACAATCCTTATTTTAAAAATGTTTTTAATGCCACTTTTACCACTAACATTTTAGTCCCTCATGATATCAAAAAGATTATTTCTTGCCTACTTTCCCCTTCTGAATTCCTTTTATGGGAAGAGTTGTGGAAAAGGCAGTTATCAGAAGAGCTTCCACTGCTGGTTGCAGACCCAAACAATGCTCACCTAACAACGGATCACCTTTGTGGTGAGAACCTGCTGAGCAAGCCTCAAGATCAGGCCCAGCAGATTCCAAAGCCGGTACTAGACATTATTCAAGGAGCAGCAGAAAGGATATTTTTTACCATGCCCTCTAAATTAACCCCAATGGTACCTTACACCTGCATTAAACAGGCTCCAAACGAAGCATTTATGGATTTTACAGATCGTTTAAGATTGGCAATATCCAAACAAATTGAAGATACAAATTTGCAGAATCAAATGATTAAAGAATTGGCTAAATCTAATGCCAATGAGGCGTGCAAGGCCGTGATTCGAGCGCTGCCTTTTAACCCGCTGCCTACATTGCAGCAGATGATTGAAGCCTGCAGCAGGCAGGTACCAGTGCAGGAGGAACCAGAAAAGGATGACCCTAAAAGGAAAGAAAAGGACAATTCTAAAAAGGTTTTGGCTACCACTACGGAACCAGAGGACAAACCTATGGAACGGTCGAGTAGATCTGAGTTTATTTGCCAAAGATGTGGAAAAAAGGCCATACGGCCAAGTATTGCAGAGCCCCTGCCCCAATTCACAATTTTTCCAAGCCTATCTCAACAGGGAAACCGAAAGAACAGTTTTCAACAGAGAGGCAGGGAAACTGAAAGGCCAGCGTGTTCCAACGTCCCCGCGTGACCACACAAATAGGGACCCAATTCATTTCTCCGTTCTTCTCAAAAACTCTCTAACCATGGACAAGGCACAAATTTACTGTGTAAAGTGCCACATAAAAGAAAAAGAAGCTTGCTGCAAGGTCATTATGGTCTTTGGAAATCCAGACACAACTCCACCAGAGACCGAAGTCAT
Organism: Monarcha castaneiventris obscurior; assembly: GCA_026261815.1. NCBI lineage: Eukaryota > Metazoa > Chordata > Aves > Passeriformes > Monarchidae > Monarcha > Monarcha castaneiventris. The sequence continues at coordinate 72,226 of JAMPIT010000515.1, read as the reverse complement.
TCCCACCATTGTAAGGTCTGATGCCGAAGGATCTTTCCACATCCCGGTAAAAAACATGTTTCCAACCTTTTTTCTCCCTGCGAACTATGCCATAGCACAAGCAATTGTGCTATCTCAAGACGCACATTCTTCACCTGCGGCATTTTGGACACAAGTGGTGGGGGAAGAGCTGCCAATGCTAAACTGCAAACTCTCTAACAAAAATGACTCTATTTCTCTTTCAGGGATGCTAGATACGGGGGCAGATGTTACCATCCTGTCATCCATGGATTGGCCGAAGCTCTGGGGGCTGCAGCCAGTGGAAGGCCTCGTTTCAGGTGTTGGGGGATCAGTAACATGCCCAAAGGAGTCGAGAGGTGATCCAAATTGAGGGTCCGGAAGGTCAAGTGGCTTCCATCCGACCATTTGTTATTAATTCCGGTTTCACACTATGGGGCAGGGATCTTATGCCCCAATGGGGCACCCGAGTGCAATTGGCAGCAGCCCCCCGGGATTTTCATTAGAGGCCACTGTGGAGCACCCTACCCAGCGCTTGACCTGGAAAACTGACCAAGCCGTATGGGTAGATCAGTGGCCTCTGCCTAAAGATAAATTAAGAGCGCTCCACGCACTTGTGCAGGAGCAATTAAATAAAGGCAATATTGTTCCTTCCACCAGCCCATGGAATTCTCCAATTTTTGTAATAAAAAAGACGGGGAAGGATCGATGGAGGCTTCTGCACGACCTGCGACAGATAAACGAGGTCATTGAGGATATGGGACCCCTGCAACCCAGTATGCCCTCGCCATCAATGCTCCCGAGGAGCTGGAAGGTAGCAGTCATTGATATAAAGGACTGCTTCTTCCAGATCCCTCTGCACCCGACCGACGCCCCCCGATTTGCATTCTCTGTGCCATCCATAAACAGAGAAGCACCCATGCTGCGGTATTACTGGCATGTGCTCCCGCAAGGGATGAAAAATAGCTCAACGATTTGCCAGTGCTACGTAGCAAGGGTATTAACACCAATCCGAAAAATTGCCCAAAAAGCAATTCTTTTACACTACATGGATGACATCCTGATTTGTGCCCCAAATAATTCTTATCTGGACTGGACACTGGAAAAAACTGTTGCAGCCCTGAAAGCTGAAGGGTTTGAGATCCAGCAAGAAAAAGTGCAGCGCATGAGCCCTTACCGTTATTTAGGACTTAAGATAACGGATGTTACCATAGTTCCTCAGCAGGTTGCCATCAATGAGAACCCCAGGACGCTGCAGGAGCTACACCAGCTGTGCAGAACCGTCAACTGGATCCGACCCTTGCTTGGACTCACCACGGAGGATCTTGCTCCGCTATTCAACCTGTTAAAAGGCCAGGACGACTTGAACTCTCCGCGGTCACTAACCCCAGAGGCCCGTGAGTCCATCTGCCAAGTTCAAAAAGCTCTGACATTACGGCAGGCCCATAGATATGTGCGCTCGCTACCTTTTCAGTTTATCATTCTTGGAGCTATGCCACATCTCTATGGATTGCTTTTTCAGTGGGACGAGGTGCAGAAAGACCCCTTATTGATCATTGAGTGGGTCTTCCTCCCGCACCAACCATCCAAGAGCATCACAACGCCACAGGAGCAAATGGCGAAACTGGTCATCAAGGCGAGGTCCCGGCTCCGTGCCCTGGCCGGATGCGATTTTGCATGCATACACCTACCGTTAAACATGGAGTCCTTAGAACACCTCATGCAGACGAACACAGCATTACAGTTTGCTCTGGACAGCTTCCCAGGCAAAATTTCGATCCATCCGCCAAAACATAAATTATTCAATGCGACTCTAAAATTAATTCCAAAACCCAATCAAAGTAACAAACCCTTAAATGCTCTGACAGTTTTCACCGACGGATCAGGGGCCTCCCACAAATCAGTCATAACGTGGAAAGATCCTAGCACACAGAAGTGGGAGTCTGATGTGCAAGTAGTACCAGGTTCACCCCAGGTGGCAGAACTTGCGGCGGTGGTCCGAGCATTTAAGCGGTTCCAACAACCCTTCAACCTAGTGACTGATTCGGCGTATGTAGCAGGGGTTGTCTCCAGGGCAGAACATGCCATGCTAAAAGAGGTGAGAAATCCAACCATCTTTAATTTGCTCTCGGAATTAATATCCTTAGTCTCCCACCGAGAGCAACCGTACTTTGTTATGCATGTGAGATCGCATACCGACCTTCCTGGTTACATTGCAGAGGGCAACAGGCGAGCAGACCAATTGGGTCTCTCAGTAAGTAAGGCAAATTTGCCAAACCTATTTGATCAAGCCAAGATGAGCCATGCCATGTTTCACCAGAATGCTCCAGCTCTGGTGCGTATGTTCCACCTTACACATGAGCAAGCCAGAGCAATAGTGGCCACATGCCCCAATTGCCAAAAATTCCAGATACCATCATTGGGCGAAGGGGTCAATCCAAGAGGGCTAGAGAGCTGTGAGCTTTGGCAGATGGACGTCACACACATACCGTCTTTCGGGCGTCTTAAATACGTACATGTGTCGTAGACACTTTTTCAGGGGCGATCTTCGCATCTGCTCATGCAGGAGAGAAAGCTAAGGATGTGAAAAATCACCTCACCCTGGCTTTCGCAACGCTTGGAACCCCGAAGACCATCAAGACGGACAACGGGCCCGCTTATGTCTCCAGCAGCCTGCAGAGGTTTTTCCAACTATGGGGAATTACCCATAAGACTGGTATTCCACATTTCCCTACAGGACAATCTCTCATTGAGAGAACACACCAAAATTTAAAAAGGGTGCTAGAGAGACAAAAAGGCGGAGAGGAAGCTAACAGTCCATCATTGCGCCTGGCCAAAGCGCTTTTTACTCTCAATTTTCTAAACTGCAACTTTGAGGATCCCAAACCTCCCGTGGTGAAACATTACAGCTGTAACAGAAACACCAAGCTCCAAGAAAAACCACCAGTATTATACCGGGACCCAGAAACTCAAAAAACATTAGGCCCATTTCCCTTGTTGACATGGGGAAGAGGATACGGATGCATATCTACCCCGGAGGGCCCCAAGTGGGTCCCAGGGAAATGGATCAAACCATATCTAACACCTCTCAAAAAGCCTCCTGATAAACAAGAGGAAGGAATTACTTAGGCGAATCTCAAACAGACAGTTTTGTGACCACTGAGTTTTAATCATCTGTTTGTTTTGTCTACCTTGTTGTAGGATGCACAGGTTCCTCCCGGCACTCCTAATCATTACTGTGATGTGGCCCACTGAAGAATGGATAGTCCCTCAGCCCAAGGCCAACGTGTGGACCACCTTGGCTAAAGCGTTAAACCAGTCCGGACTCTGTCTATCTATGAGCAGCTCTGAAGATCCCATGTCGACGTGCCTGGTGGGGATCCCCTTAAAACCAAATGAATATCCCTTTATGGGGAAAAAGCCTGACCCAGTACGTTCATGGGATGAGTGGACGGGGATTTTACCACACGCACCACAGGAGCCCCAAGAATTGGCACTTTTGGGCTCCTCTCCAGCCACATACTGTGTCAGTTTTGACTATCGACCAAAAGCAAGGGACTGGCTCTCTTACCCCATGAATGTGGGGACACTTGACACAAAAAGGGAGATGATCACTGATGTTCGGCCTCACAATTCAAATTATCAAATTAACACGGTGCAACATCACATCACCACTCCCAGCCTCGTCTACAAAATTTCCCAGGGTACTCCCAACTGGGGTATTTCTCATTTGCGGTGACCAGGCCTGGGCAGGCCTTCCAGCTCGTATGAGAGGAGGTCCATGCACCCTCGGAAAATTGACTTTATTGACCCCAGACAAACAGCATCTTTTGGATTGGACTACTAGGGGTCGCACAAAAAGATCAATTGGCACAATTAAAGAGGACTGCGACTCAGAAATTGTAACTTGGCCATATTCTAAAAGAGTCGTGGTCTCAATTTTCTTGCCGCAGCTAAGGCCCTTGGACAAATTGAGCACATTGAATGCTGGTTGGGAAAACAAGCTAATATAACGTCCAAGGCCCTTAGTGAGCTCCTCTCAGACGAAAAAATTACCAGGCACGCGACACTCCAGAACAGAGCTGCAATTGACTACCTCCTCCTCGCCCATGGCCATGGATGCCAAGAGTTCCAGGGGATGTGCTGCTTCGACCTGACATCCCATAGCGAGAGCATCCACACAGCCATCCAGAACATCAGGGCGCAAGTGAACCAGCTGAAGAAGGAGGGGGCGGACTGGTTTGAAAACATAGCGAATGGCTGGGGGCTAACCAGTTGGGGCGCATCAGTGATGAAATCTATCTTTGAGTTAATTTTCCTTGTTAGTTTGGTTTTCCTCTCCCTGTCCTGTTTCAAGGTCTTTCTGTTAAAATTAATAAACAAGAAAGGGGAAGATGTGGGGGTGTGTCAACAACCCCCGGCCCTGCCTCCTCCTGTCCATCAGACTCTCCGTGTCAAGTGGTACGAATCTGAGTCTGAGGGCAGTTCCATAGGTGGGCTCGAGGAATGAAACTCTGCCCTTTCTTCTAGAGAGTTCTGTTTTACTCGGTTGGTTGTTGGCCGTTTGTCCTCCCCTGTTTATTTGTTATTGGCTGGGTGTACCCTGGTTCCTTTCTCCCCTGTTCTCCCTATTGGATGTTTCCCAGGTACCCCTCCCCTTTTTGCCTCCCTTAAAAATGCTCGCCGAACCCCGCTCCGGGCTCTTCTGGACTGCTACCCTTGAAGACTAAACCCTTCAAACTGCTTCCGGAGTGTCCACTCTTTCTTTCCTCGCTCCCGGGGTTGGGACCCTACCACCGCCTCTGCAAGCGCACTCAGCGCGCCTGGAGACAGTGCTGCCTGGCCATCGGCATTCCCGGCAGAAACCAAACGCCCTTTGGTTTACCTGTCTGCGGGAAGGTCACTGGAGCCTCCGCCACGAGTGGACACTTGTCCAGGAGGCCACCCAGCGATAGGTTGGCGCCCGACGCGGGACTGCTAAGGCGAGCGGTCCCTGCAGACTGCGTTTGGTTCCGGCGTCCACCTCCTTTCGTCACAGCACACTCAGTTTTAAAGAGCCGCGCACCGAGAGAGCCAAGTGACAGCCTCGGCTTTGCCTGGGAGACCCCTTTGTGGATTTTATTTCTGGAGATCCCGTTTTTGTGAGCTTCCAGAGAGCTAAGCCTTCTTTTTGCTCCTTAAGGGGGAGTTTGGTATTCCAGGGACCCCAGACCATTTGTTTTATTTTCTCCTTTTTACCACAGAGGGGGAGGCTTTGAGCCCCCTTTTGTATAACAATGGGGAACAAGCTGTCTGTGGCTCAAAGAGAGTGTTATTTCCAAGTTGGGGAATCCCTTAAGGGGGGAGGTTTTAAGTTTTCAAAGGGGGTTTTAAAGCAGTTTGTAGGTTGGATCTTCCTCTATTTTCCTAACTCCACCGCAGAGGATTTTAGCAAAATTGGATTCTGGAAAGCGGTCGGAGAAAAAATCAAACTTTTGCAAGAAATGAGAGATAAATTTGTGGACACCACGAGTGGACACTTGTCCAGGAGGCCACCCAGCGATAGTGCAATGCAGGAGATAAACTCTGAAAAATAGACTGTGAGGATTAAAGAAAACTGAAGTTTCCAATTCTTCTCTTCCTTACTGTTACAAGGACAGGAGAGGTGTTTTATTTTTGCTAATTTTAATCGCATCTGTCCACTTATTTCCACAATAAAACACTAAACACTAACACATGCTGTATCTGTTTTACTGGCTGATGACTGCTTTTTTGGTTGGTTGAGAGAATTAAGAAAAATTGCTAACAAACACTTCCTAAGCCCTATCTGTCTTGTGGTGATAAATATATTGACTGGAGAGTTTGCAGATAGTGAAGACGTAAAATGCCAAATGACTTCTGCAATAGTGACTGACTTCATGTTTCATAATATAGACCAATTCTTTAATCATTATTAATTTCCCAATGAACTCTCTATGCATCAATGATTAATTGTAGCAGATAAGAAAAATCTTACAGAATAAGGGCCTTCTAGGCCTCTGTTCACCTCTGTTCAGCTTTGCCACTTCTGCTCACCAGAGAGGAGTCTGCAAAAGGTTCAGCTAACAGGATAACAAAAAACAAGTTACATAGCCTAAAAAACAAGTTATATAACCTAGAAAACAAGTTTTATAAGAAGTGTGGTCACCTCATGGTGTGGGTTCTCGTTGGTACGTGTGAACACTGGATGATCAAATGCCTTATTGGTTAAAAGGACGTGTGAACAGCAATACCTCAGTGGCAGGCAGCCAACGTGTGCTGTTATCTTCTTACAAGAATGTAAAGAGGTAACAGCTCAGTGTGTGAATAAAGTTTAAAAAGGCATGGATTTTTGCAATAAGCAATTTCTCCCTGCAACTGCGAGAGGAATCCCTGTGCCTTCTTTTCACATTGCTACAATTAATGTCAACATGCAGTGCTAGGTGTTGAACAGCAGTGGTGGCTAGATTTGTGTTTAAAGTTTTCCACTGGACTTTATATTTTATCCGTTAGTCTGGCACAATGCATGTCAGAAGAGTCGTACCCAATTACTTGGGGGTTAATGAAGCATGAGAAATACAACTGCAGTTACATCCATGAGAGAGAGAGGAGTTGTTTCCTCTAACTGATGGTGGTATAAAGATACCTGCTGTACATCCCTCTTGGCATACTTGTCTTCTTCATTCTCTCTGTTTTCCTATTTTGCTCCTTTTTCCACTTTAATCTTAATCTCCTGTTCTGCTTGTTTTTCTGAATATTAAATAAGAAGTGCACAGTTTGGGGTAAGCAGAAACATCATACATTTGTATTCAAATTATAAAGCTACAACCAAAGAATAAAATTGATTTATTCACTACTCATTATTGTAAGAGAAGGAACACTACTATATTTCACTTTCCTTAGAGGAAGATGTTTTATCCTTCTCATAGTTTTTCATCAAGTCACAGTGCTGTATCTGAAGAGTTATAAACTGATTTTAAAAATGTTCTTAGTCAGCCAACTGTTAGGTAAATGATAACATTTGTTATCTATTACGTTTCTAAAGGTAATTTTTATCAATAAATTTGATCCCATTGATTCTATTCTCTTTACAAACAAAACCACAAAATGGTAACAGCAGTTCTCAAACAGGGGCAGAAGATTTTTAAGATGGTTCAAGCTCTGTAAAAGACTGTTGAAAAACTGTGGTGAGCAGGTGGTTTTAGCATGTCCTTACAAACTTTATGTATTGCTTCTTTCGTCTGGCGCCTGTGAATTATGTCTATATTAACTTTAAAATCCAGATCCTTGTTACTCAGCTGACTTCTGCCTGATATTGCTCAGTCTACCTTTTGTTTTTCCTACCCTTTCCTCCCCAGTCATCTTTCAGTACATGTCCATGTTGGATTTTGTTGACACAGTTACTTTATCCTCCTTTGGCTCCTGTGTTGCATATACAGCTTACAATTGAGTGATGTAAGAGCAGATCTTCACATAATAAATTAGACCCTTTCTTAATGCATAAACGCGTGTTAAAGTTTATAATAGCAAAAACACCACTGACACAACTTTTTTGAAAATGAGGACTCCAATATCTAATTAAATCTCATAACCATGCCACAGAGGAGGAAACCAAATATTTAAACACTGATGTAGTCAAAGCCTTCAGGACCTTTGACATGCATAGTTTGCTTTTCTCAGAAAGTTTCCAAACATGATCTCTGTTGTAGCCGTAATGTCTAACGTTATGTCTATGAGTGTAACCCCTCATCTTTTTAAAAAGTAGCTGAAGATTTTTGTAAGAAATAAATTCAATTTTGTAATAACAGTATACATAGGCAGCAGTGAGTCCAGGGAGGTATTTTTAGATTAATTGCTTCCCAAAATTAAATTTAAAATTCAACAGGTGTCCAGAAGTGTGCTAATACTTGAGCTATTTCTTCCCCTGTGAGTGCTTGTCTCACAGAGTCCAGTCCCTCCTCAGAGAGTTTTTGGGGCTTTGGTTGAGCTGAGACACTGTGCTCATTGAAGGAATGCTGGTCCTCAGAGAGACTTTCTGAAATAGTTGTTTCCATTGAAATAGGAAGTGGTTCTTGGTCAATACCTGGTTCGACTTGAAATTGAACATTTAGAATTGTTTGAGTATCTTACATTGTGGAACACCTTTAGCTCTCATTGGTTTTGGTTTCAGTCAAGATGTAATATCAGTATTAGTCACAATAAACTGATTTTGTCAAACAAATTCAAATTACTTAACATCAAATATGAAATCTAGTATAAACTTTCACAGAGCAGTTGATGCTTTTTCAGATCTCTAGTTTTTTGCACCAGCTGATTTCTACAGATCCCCTTAAGCATATTCCCTCACACATGTATGAACACTTCTCCTTTGTGAATGTCCAGTGGGAAAGAGAAACACTTTTTCCAGAACATGAAAAGTGTACCTTGCTGTCTTGAACCTCTGTCTTCCAATGCTGCTGTTAACTTACTGCCATCCTCTGATGGGATATATATGTGCTTGCTACTGATGAAATCTATTACTCTTCACAGGGTTGCTTTTATTTGTGCTCATGTCATAAATTGCTTTGCATTGTTAGTGAGTTGTCTCTGTTTTATTTTTCCTTTTTTTTTTTTTATTTATTACTTATAAAGCCTTTGTTGAATTTTGGCAAAATCAACATAGTGATTGGGCATGTTTAGAAACGTTTACCAGAGATACAGCTTGAGACACAATGCCACAACTATGCTTCTCCCTAAGCAGAAGGGAGTTGGTGTTTGGGGCATTATGAGGCATAATCTTTCACCACCCCTGAAGTGTTTTGCTCCAGCCTGGCTTTTTGCATAAAGCTAAATGCTCACAGCAGCCTTAAGAGTTCCTTGTATTATCCCTTGTGTTGTTTCTTGAAAGACATTTTCTGTTTGGTCCAAGCCCTTGGCATTTTTAAGCTCTTGAATCTTCATTTGTGATATAAGAGCTGCATAAATACTTAGTTTCAATTTTAAAAAATTGCTGTGTTTATTTCTTCTTTCATGCTGGAAGCTGTTCTATTGGAGATTTGAGTGTTCTTTCTTAAGAAACCTGTACATGTTACACCAATGGAATAAAGAAAATGTTTAAAACATTTGCCTTCTTTGTGTATCTCCAAACAGTCTTGTTTCAGAATACCCAACTGTTTATTTGGCTTATGCGGGAATACGGGACCCCTGAACAACGAATCAATTTGATTACGCAGGAATCCGTTTATTGTTTACATTACTCCATTCTTATGCATTTCTGTAAGTGTCATTCACACGATCACGCATGACCCAATTGGACCCTCCGTATTGTCCACACGCCTTGCATGCACCCCTCAGGGGACCTGATTGGTTCTAGTCCAGGATGGTACAGTCCCTCTTTATCTGCTTTCTTGCTGCCTTGTTATTCTTTCTTCCAACGTCTTCTTTCCCAATTTAGCACTTCTTACATTCCTCAGGCCCTGATAAGGGTAACTGTACAGAACTTGGCTGGTGCCCTTCTGCCAGGATTCTCATGCTTTGCAACAGGCTTAGAACTTATATGTTCAAATAATCAGGAAGAATTTGTACTTCTGATATTTTAAGAATACTCATAAAGTGCTACAGCAAAACTAGAGATAGATATAGAATCTATATCTATCTTTGATATAGAATCAAATTTTTCCCATTACCAGCTGTAAAAGAAAGCAGTAACAGAAATGTTACAGATACATACCTTGCTGTGTTTTTTCCTGAATATATACTAGAAGAAACCTGTCTGAAATTAGTTCTGTTTTACTTCTGTAATACCTGTAAGTCAGACATGTTGAGAAGTTTGTATCATTGTTGATTCTTTGTAAGGTTTATGCTGTTTAGGAACATGGTGCTGCTCTCCTGTTCTGAGGAAGAGTCTAAAACAAATATTTTGTCAAATAAGCCTGTAGAAAAATGGTGAAACAATCAAGAAGAGAAGAGCCTCTATAAGATCAGCTCTGTGGAAGTTTAAAAATGTAGAATTCATGTAAGGGACAGGCGGACGGAAGAACTTCGCGATGTGACGGAAAGCAGGGACAGCATGGAATCTCCCTCCCCCTTCATCCCTGATAAGCATCACTTAGGAATGCAGTCTTCCTAACCCCAGTAGTTTTCCACTCCTTACTAACACTGGCTATCCCACAATTCCTCTTTCCTGACTAGAGAAGCCCCTAGACTATATAACCTCATGAGATAAGATAATAAATGCCATTTGACCATCCACCACATTGGTGTCTGTGTGTCCGTGGCCCGAGTAGCATCGGATAGGCCGAGCTGCCGTGCTGATACCTTTGAACCAGGTCACCATGCCTTCATAGCAGAGGACAACATTTATGGTGCTGAAACCCGGGAAAAAAAGGAGGTAAAAGGAAGAAGAAGAAAAAGAAGAAAAAGCTCGGGCAGCGGGGATCACCTAGACAAAATCAGCGGCCGGAGCAGCGAAGCTGACTTCAGGCGGGGGAGGACGCTCCCAAGAGGACCCACGGTCACCATGGAAGCAGTAGCAAAGGTCGTGAGTTCACTCTATAAACAATGGGGAATTAAATGTAAGCTCAAGGATTTTTATCTTGCTATTGCAAAACTCCTGGAGCTTGGGGCGATCGAACGCCCCGTAGAAATTTTGCACCCGGAGATGTGGGAGAAATATATTAACGTTCTAGCGGAATATACAAAATCCTCAGGCAGCTGTAAAAGTCTCAAAGCGTGGGGAAAAGTAGAAACGGCTTTACGCCAAGCGATGGAGGAGCAAGAGACCTGGAATGCCGCGCGTGCATGTTTATTAGCTACCCCTAAGCTAGGGGTGGGGGCAGTGACACAGACAGACCCCGAGAACGGTCCATCAGAAAACGGGGATTTACGGGGACCGGGCGTGTTTCCGTCCTCCCCGAACCCGAATCCAAACACCCCGGGGCCCCCAGAGAACCTCCCAACCCTTCCGCTGAGCCCGCCGGGTCCACCCCCCCCCGCGGAAACTTCCCAAATGGCCGCGGTTTCCTCATCCGTCTCTCCGCCGCCGGCCAGCGAATCCATGCTGGAGGCGCAGCAATATGCGAGATCTTTTTGGGCAGGATTAACAAACGAAGCTAGGGAAAACAAGAAAAGAGATAGGGAAGGGGTGAGGGCGGCCGCCCCCCCGCCCTATGCGGCTCAAAATGGCGCGGGCGAGCAAAGAGATGGGCGGAGCCAGGGTCTGACCGGCGGGAATGAACAAAGAGTGGGGGTGTTTGCTGCTGCGCAGGCGTGGGAAGGGGGAGCTGCAAACGCGCTTGCGCAGGAAAACAGCAGAGGGCGCATGCCCAGCCAAGAGCCTTGCTCAATGCTGCTACCATTTAAGGGGGAGACCTCCCCTTGCGGGGGGCAGGGCCAGCCCGGGGGGCGGGATCGGCGCCACCCCCAGGGGGAGGAGCAGGGCAGGGGCCGCAAGAAAAACCACGGAATCCCGGAAGTGCTCTGGCACTCGACTTCCGGTTTTGAATCCGACAGCAGCTCCTCCAGCTCTGAGCTATCGGAGACTGACGGAGATGCGAATTCGGAAGAAGTAGAGCAGACACAATTTAAAGCGAAAACAAATAAAGCTATAATTTGAGCCGGAAAGCAACTACAATACAAATTTACTGACTGGGGACAAATAAAAATAGCATGCGCAGAATGGGTCCCCTCGTCCACAGTTCATGCCTTCCCTGTGAGAGTCACTGGGCAAGACGGAAACCAGCAACAGGTTTACAATCCCATTAATCCTAAAGATACACAAACAATAGTCAAAGCGATTTCAGAAAAAGGGATGGATTCTGCCATTGTCTCCACCCTCATAGATGGTCTCTTTTGCAATGATAACCTGCTCCCCTTTGACATTATACAAATAAGTCGCATGATTTTTGATGGGGCTGGTATGATAGTTTTTAAACAGGAATGGAAAGACCAATGTACAAACCTTTTAGCCCAGTCTTCTGGAGCAGGGCAACCACTACATGGCTCAAGCCTGTCTAGGCTGACAGGAAGGCATGATGAGATGATTACACCTCAGCAGCAAGCCGCACAATTACGGGCTGAGGAAATCAGGGCCACAACCCGAGCTGCAAGGGAAGCAATAAGAGCGGCTTCCCATGTGGTTGCCAGACCTTCTCCGTGGTCCACCATAAAGCAAACAGAGAGTGAAAGCTTCACACAGTTTGTAGCCCGCCTACAGGCGGCGGTAGACGCCTCTACCCTGCCTGCAGCGGCAAAAGGGCCGGTCGTGATGGACTGTTTAAGACAACAGAGCAATTCCAGAACCAAGGAAATTCTGCGTTCCGTTCCAATTGGAGCCAGCCTGGCTGACATGATTAAACACGTAGTTAGGGAGGAACAACTGACTCCCTTTCAGGCGGTCGTACGTGATCTAACCAATGCAATGGCATGCTTTAAATGTGGTCAGACAGGCCACATCGCAACGGGCTGTCCCCAGAAATCACAGCCTCCCCCGGCAGTGCCTCTGTCTCAAGCATGCGCGAGAGGACCCTGTTGGGTCTGTGGGAAGAAGGGACACTTCGCTAAGGAATGCAGGTCCCGATCCCGGGGAAACGGAAGAGGGAGGGGGCGTGTGGGCCGCACCCAGCCTCCTCCCGCTGCGAATGCAACGCGGCCCATCTATGCCAACCCCCAGTGGGGTGGGGGGCCCTTATTCCCCATGCCCCCGCAGGAGACAGCCAGTCTTGCACCCACACAAACGGTGCAATTGCAGAGTTACGCAGCACCGCCAGCAGCACTCTCGCTTCCACCACAGCCACAAGCCGCGATTGTGCCGCAGGGCCAGCAGGGGGTGCCCCAGGGCAGAGTCCCTGGGTGGCCCTGGCCATGAAAATAGGGAAGGAGCCCCTGATAGTGTGGGGGACATGCCGCCTCTATGGCAGTCAGGATCCCCACACCATAGGGCTTCAGTTTTGGGCGGACACGGGCTCAGATTGTACGGTCATTCCCCAAGCGCATTGGCCACAACACTGGCAATTTAAAGAAGTCCCCCCAGTGAATGGTGTGGGAGGACCGTCCCAGGCGTAGAAAAGCACCCAGTTAGTAGCTATAACACTTCACACAAAAAAGGGACCAGAACAGACAGTGGCAATCTACCCTTATATTCTACAGAACTCTCCACCTTTGATAGGAAGGGATGTCCTCACTCTGCTGGGAGTTAAGATGACAAATTTATCATGAGGGCCACTGCAATTCATCCACCGCTGCCAATTAAATTGACTTGGAAATCATCAGAAATCATCTACGTGGAGCAGTGGCCTTTGTCAGAGCCTCGAATGGCAGATTTGCTAGAAATAGTTGACCGTGAGCTACAAAAGGGTCACATAGAACCCTCTGTCAGCCCTTGGAACACCCCTGTATTTGTAATCCCCAAAAAGTCTGGAGAAAGTTACCGCCTCATCCACTACCTGAGGGAAGTGAACAAGACAGTACAACCCATGGGCCCAGTTCAGACACTGCTGCCCATGAACTCAGCCATCCCAGAAGGACAGCCATGCGCAGTGCTGGACATCAAAGACTGTTTCTTTTCAATACCCTTGCACCCTGAGGACAAGGAACGTTTCGCTTTTTCTGTCGTGTCCCCAAATGGCAGCAGACCCAACCTTCGCTTTCAGTGGAAAGTGTTGCCACAGGGCTTTGTACATAGCCCGACCACATGCCAGATCACCGTGGACAAGGCACTGACGCCAGTCTGACGCTCCTATCCTGCTGCAACCATCATCCAATACATGGATGACATCCTCGTCGCTGCACCATCAGCAAACCAAGTGGATTACTTGGTGTCCACAATCACAGAGACTCTCCAGGCAAACGGCTTCGAGATCGAGAGCGCAAAGATCAAGAAAGGACCCTGCGTGACCTTCCTGGGAGTGGGAATCACAAGCTCCTATGTGACACCCCCCAAGGTGAAGGTCCGCCGAGACATCAAGACGCTTCATGACGTGCAGCGCCTCGTGGGATCTCTGCAGTGGCTCCGCAACATCGTCCTGATCCCTCCTGAGGTCATGGACCCTCTATATGACCTCCTGAAAGGAAAACACCCCTGGGAGCCCAAACAAGCAGCGAGTTCCCTTGATTTCATCGAGCATCAGATGTCCACTGGCACTCTGGCCAGGTGGAACCCAAGCATGTCGCTTGATTTATACGTCCACTTCACACCAAAGGGAGGAGTGGGTGCACTGGCTCAAGGACCTTCAGATAAGTCCCGGCCGATCCAATGGGTGGTCCTTGGAAAACCAGCTCGTGCTTTCTTCCCAGGAATCAAATGCATTGCTAACCTCATCATGAAGGGCAGAAAACTTGCCGTGAGACACCTGGGAACTGAGCCGACAAGAATCCACCTCCCCTTCCGCAAGCAGCCAATCATAGAATCAACCACGATACCGGAGTACCTAGCCCTTGCTCTCACAGGCTTCGGAGGAGAAATCTCCTAAGCCGCCAGACCATCTTGGACCCAGCTACTGGACATTGTGGACATAGACATGCCACCAAAAGTCACAGACTGCCCGCTGCCAGGACCAACGGTCTTCACAGACGCTTCTTCCACAACTTCTACCGCAGTGGCGGTGTGGCAGGCAGGAGAACAGTGGCATTGCATCAAGGCATGTGACCCCACATTGTCAGTGCAACAGATGGAAGCAGCAGCAGTGGTCTTGGCATGTGGACTCTTCCAGGAGGAACACCTCAACATCGTAACGGACTCTATATTCGTGGCAAGGCTCTGCCTAGCCATGTCAGGACCAGGTGTGTCAACATCTGCAGCAGCCCTAATGCTGGAAGAAGCACTCTCCTCGCGACAGGGCACCGTGTCTGTCATTCACGTCAACAGCCACAATCCAATTAAAGGTTACTTCCAGACCGGCAACGACAAGGCAGATGCCGCAGCAAAAGGAGTGTGGACATTGCAAAAAGCTCGTCAATTGCATGAATCACTCCACATCGGAGCCAAAGCGCTGGCGAAGAGATGCGGGATCTCGACAGCGGACGCAAAACATGTAGTGGCCACCTGCCCTCATTGCCAGAAGTCACCCCTATGGACCAGTGGGATCAACCCAAGAGGTCTCAAGCCCTCAGAGATCTGGCAGTCAGACTTCACTTTATGCCAACTGCTGAAGCCTCGAGCATGGCTTGCAGTGACAGTGGACACTTATAGCTGGATAATTGTGGCCACACAACACCCCAAAACTAACTCTAAAGCCACAATTCAGCACTGGCTGACAGCCATGGCATGGTTTGGCATTCCCAAACAAAACTGATAATGGTTCCAATTTTACCTCCAAACCAGTGCAGGAATTCGCCTCGAAATGGGACATCACCCTGGTGCAAGGTATCCCGTATAACAGCACTGGGCAGGCCATTGTTGAGCGAGCAAATCAGACCCTGAAAACCAAGTTAGAAGTACTAGCAAAAGCAGAAGGCTTTGAAAATTCCGTTCCCTCAGGGGACCAGGCACGTATACTAGCAACTGCTTTGCTAGCACTGAATCAATTCCCTAGGGGGGATGAAATATACAGTCCTGCTCAAAAGCATTGGGCCACCCGAGCACTAGAGGAGGGCCCAAAGGTTATAATTAAAAATGAGCTAGGCGAATGGGAACGGGGCTGGAGGTTGGTGCTTACGGGGCAAGGGTACGCAGCTGTCAAAAAGGAAGGCAGAATCAGGTGGTGTCCACTGAAATCAATAAAGCCAGACCTTCAAAAGGAGCAGAATGAGGCTAATGAAAACTGTGAGTTTCTGTTTGCAGGACATGCTCGTGGGACGCCCCCGTAATGCGTATACCCCTGTTCCAGAAGAAAGTGACAGACCTCCAAGCCGTCAAGCAGCACCAAAGAGTCCTGTACTGGCGAGACCCAGACGTCAACAGTGTTTTTGTGTGATTTTGCTGTTGGGGCTTGTTGCCAGAGGACAAGCCAGTCCAAACCATTACTCTCATCAGCCATTCAGGTGGGTCATGCAACACCTGTCAAATGACAAGGTGCTCAGAGAAACCACCACACCAAACGCTCCATCCTTTGTGATCCGCATTACTGATCTGTTCCCTGGAAAACCAAAAATAAACCCCTATTCCCCTCATGTTACACATATGCATCTATCCTATTGGTGCCCAGCCTCAAACCCAGGAAAGAAGTACTGCAATTATCCGGGGTGGGGATATTGTGGGTACTGGGGCTGTGAAACCATTGTTACAGATGCCAGACCATCAGGACCTGGGTGGGAGCCTCAAAAGCCCGATGAATTTTTACAGTTCACCTGGGCACCCACCGGTTGTAAACAACCTGTCTTCCTTCAGGAAAAATATTATCGAAACTATTATAAAATCTCTAAATCTCGGAGGTGCACTGACTATAACATGACCATTTTGCAGCCAAATCACCCTA
Source organism: Monarcha castaneiventris obscurior (assembly GCA_026261815.1). Classification (NCBI taxonomy): domain Eukaryota; kingdom Metazoa; phylum Chordata; class Aves; order Passeriformes; family Monarchidae; genus Monarcha; species Monarcha castaneiventris. The sequence goes on along the minus strand of JAMPIT010000515.1, from coordinate 55,841 downwards.
GTTGGGCCACAGGCAGGACGTGGACTGTAGTCATTCAAGGGTTAAAAGAGTGGGTGAATGTGCGAATTATCAAGCTTCAGCCACGAGCATCCAGGGCAATCGGGCCCAACAAAGTTATTAAAGATGTGCTGAAAGGGAAAAACACAACCCACTCCAAAGCCTTGCCCACAAAGGTCACTAATACCCTGATCGGTCATGCAGATGCTTCCCAGATAAGTTTAACCGGATCTGACCCAGATCCAGTCTTTCGTATGTTAGAAGCTACCTTTCTATCCCTGAATGAATCCAACCCGAACCTAACTAATTCCTGCTGGCTTTGCTATGATGTTAAACCTCCCTTTTACGAAGAAGTTGCTTTAGATATCCCTTTCAGTTACTCCACAGCCGACGCCCCTCACCAGTGCAGGTGGGATACTCCCCGCAGAGGAATCACCCTGAGTCAAGTCACGGGCAAGGGCAGATGTTTCGGCAATGCGACCTTAGCAAAGAAAGGCAACATCTGCACCAAAGTTGCCAAGCCCAACAGAAAGAATAAGTGGGTGGTTCCGTCTGCATCTGGGATGTGGGTTTGTCAGCGATCTGGAGTGAGTCCTTGTGTGTCTCTTGCCAAATTCAATGATTCTACTGACTTTTGTGTACAAGTTCTAATTGTTCCTAGGGTCCTGTACCACTCAGACGAAGAGGTGTACAACCTTTTTGAAGAACCCGGCCGGCTTCACAAAAGAGAACTGATAACAGGTGTAACAATCGCAATGCTCCTCAGCCTGGGAGCATCCGGAACGGCCACAGGTATCTCAGCTCTTGCGACCCGACACCAAGGACTGTCTCAGCTACAAATGACCATCGATGAGGACTTGCAGAGGATCGAGAAATCCATCTCCTTTCTAGAGAAATCAGTTTCCTCACTCTCAGAAGTGGTCCTGCAGAACAGGCGAGGACTGGACCTCTTGTTCATGCAACAAGGAGGCTTGTGTGCCGCCTTGAAAGAGGAATGCTGCTTTTATGCAGACCACACAGGAGTTGTTAGAGACTCCATGGCAGAACTCCGAGATAGACTGGCTCAGAGACAGAAAGACAGGGAAGCTCAGCAGGGCTGGTTTGAGTCCTGGTTCAATCAGTCACCATGGCTCACCACACTAATTTCCACATTGATAGGTCCATTGGCAATGTTGCTTTTAGCTTTTACCTTTGGACCGTGCCTGCTAAACAAACTGGTTTCTTTTATCCAGACCCGTCTGGAACGGGCCAACATTCTGTTTTTAGGCCACCAACAAATGCTGTAAACCAAAACTGTAAACACTGTCAGTCGCAAGACTTTTCTAACTCGCCTTGCGAAATTTACTCAGGTATACCAAACCCCTTTTCCCTTGTTAAGTTACTACCTCGTACCTCGCTTCAGTGCCTATACCTATGACTACCTCATTCATTTATGATAAGAGGGGGGGAAGTGTAAGGGACAGGCGGACGGAAGAACTTCGTGATGTGACGGAAAGCAGGGACAGCATGGAATCTCCCTCCCCCTTCATCCCTGATAAGCATCACTTAGGAATGCAGTCTTCCTAACCCCAGTAGTTTTCCACTCCTTACTAACACTGGCTATCCCACAATTCCTCTTTCCTGACTAGAGAAGCCCCTAGACTATATAACCTCATGAGATAAGATAATAAATGCCATTTGACCATCCACCACATTGGTGTCTGTGTGTCCGTGGCCCGAGTAGCATCGGATAGGCCGAGCTGCCGTGCTGATACCTTTGAACCAGGTCGCCATGCCTTCATAGCAGAGGGCAACAAATTCAGGCTACCCAACTTTTTCTGCATGATTTCATCTCTGCTGGTACAGGAATTCAGAGGGAGGAGAGTAAATTACAGAGGTGCTGAAGACATAGTGAAAGAGTAACTTCCTCTCTTCACTTTCATAATTTACTGCAGTAGGGTGTTTAGGGTTTGTTTTGTTTGTTGGTGTTTTTTAAAAAACAGTTTTCAAAATAGTATCTTTTCAGGATGCTTGCACTTCTGCTAAGGGAAACCCCAGATACATGACTGCAGTCATAGCTTCTCACTAGAACCCATACCTAGAATTTCTTGGCTCAGAATAAAAGCTCATGCCTCTGTGTAAAACAGGTACAAAGAGTAATTGGTTATGCTTCAGGAAGTAGTGGCAAATGAAGGAATAGCGTCACACAGGAAGGATCAAAGTGCATTTTTAAACAAGATACATGATAACATCCATATCACTTATATGAGTTTGCTATAGTAATTGAAGTTTTAAAGGGAAGACTTTCAGCAGGCTGCTGAGAATACTGGATAGGTGTTAGAAAAGCAGAATTAATTTAAGATTTGGATTGTAATAGCATCTTGTGGCGGTTTGACGCTGGTTGGGTGCTAGCACCACGAAAACTATTCACTTATTTGCCTCTGCTATAGCTAAGCAGAGAAGTGGAAATTGAAACTTCATTTTCATGAAGTTTCATTAAAATAAGGATTATTGAGGAAAATGGTAAAAACTTCAAGGCAAAACAGGTCCAAACTTAAACAGTATAAAGAAAATGTATTACTAACAGAATTAAAAGTAAAAGGAATAGTGGGAAACTAAAGCAAACTTTCAGAACACCCTTCTCTTTCAGTACCTCCCTCTTTCCACCAAACTGCACAAGGGAAACAAACATGGGGTTTTGTCACTGTTGTACCAAGAACGGTGAGAAATGACACAGTCCAAGTCCAGGAAAACAATGGCATGAACCCTTTATTCTTCCACACACCCATTTTTATACCCCAGTTCGCTAGCATGTCATAAGATCATTGGTCATTGGTCACCTCTCATAGCGGTTGGCTAGAACCCACAACACCCACTTCAAAATATCTCTTCAACATGTACCATAACAATTCTGCAAAATAGAACCCAGGTGCATAGACAAAAGATAGCTTAGAAAACTGTCCTCGTTGTTTTCATCTAGTCTGCGTGTGAAAGCAATGTTCTCACAGAATACTGAGAAAGGGCTGAAGAATTTCTCTGCTTCTAGCTTTTTAGTATTCACAATTCCCCCTTTTTGTTTAAGATCAAAAGATGAAGAATTTCTCTGCTTCTAGCGTTTTAGTATCCACAATTCCCCCTTTTTTTTAAGATCAAAAGACAGCATTTGCAATCCTCTGCAGGATCCCTTGCAGCAAGGAGAACAAACACAGCACAAGGGATCTGTATGGTAGTGGCCAGTTACCAAACAGAATTTAAATCAGACACTGATTTAAAGCAGGCAGAGATATTCTCCAGCGATGCCATGGGAGATACATCTAGGAAACCCAATTCTATATCAGCTATTACAATTCTACATCAGCTATTAATTCGAAATAGCCGTAAGGGCTTTACATCAGTTACTAACCCTGAACAGCCTTAAGGGCTTTAACATTCTGACTTCGTAACAAAAAAAACTTAAAGTTCCGTCTCTGCTTGTAGAAGGACCATCCGACTGATGGTCGATACCCTGGTCATCATCAGAAGGATCATTCGGTTGATGATCTTCACTCTGGTCATCATTTAAAGGTTGCCTTGGAGGTTGCCTGTTCTGCTTCTGGTGCTGCAGGTCAGGGCAAACGCATCTTGCAGATAGCCACTGTACCCCAGTATCTGTGGAAACACAAGCATACCCACAACCCCAAGCAATAAACTCACACGGGCCTTCCCACTTGTTAGTGAGTAGGTTCCGTACCCAGACTTTTGCTCGAGGCAGGCGCGTCTCACCTGAAGACTGAAATGAGAAAAAATGGTTCAAAATAACAGGATTATTTGAATTTGGTGGTACTGTAAGGTGATTAATTGAGTATAGAGCTTTTTTAATCGACTTTGTGGTATACAGAAGAAGGCATGCCTAAAACCTGAAAAGCCAGCCTCCAATGAGCAATGACATCATGGCCCTTTTCCCCAGTATGAGCAGGCACCCACATAGCTGAGGAGAAAGTGTCAACAGACACATGCACATACTTGAACCTACCTGATTGAGTGATGTGCGTTACATTCGTTTAAGCTGCAAGGCTTTTAGGCCTCTGGGGTTTACTCCCACTGGTAGAGGCACAGCAGGCCCATGACAGTCAGCCCAAGCGCTGACAAGGTCACGAACCTCAATTATCATTAAATGAAACTGCTTTTACAGTGTATATGCCTTGGCTTGTACAATTTTGTCAAGCTGAGGTGCTACCCATGCAGGGTTAGCTAGCATGTCAGCCCTGGCATTGCCTTTGTTATAGAACCTGGTAAATTGGTGGGACTTCTTAAATTCCACACCACAAAGTTTTCAATAGTAAAATGACCGCTCAGCTTCCCTTGCAGATAGCTCGGTGCCTGGCTGGAGCCAAAGCGGCCAGAGGAAGGACTGTTTCTATGTCCCGGCTCCCAGCTGCGGTTGTCGGCAAAGCCGCGCCCAGGCATGGGGTAGCCTGACACAAGGGCGCCTGCACGCAGGCAGCCAAGCTCCCTGAGACGAAGAGGTAAAGAGAAGGGGAGTCTTTGAACAGTCCAACAAGGGTTTATTACTGAACCGCTGTGAGAGAGAACTCCAGGGATCTGAGGGTCGTGCAGAGGGTTTTAAGGGGAGGAAAAGAAGGTGGGGTCCAGAGTACATAGCCAGTAGGGTACAAGTATGTGGGAGGATTCAAACTCCAAGAACCAATAACTTGAAAACAAGGGCGAGGGCTCTTCCCTTCCTCCAATCAACATCAGTGTTAGCAAGAACATTCTTGAAGCCTGGGTGGTGTCTCAGGCTGTCTCCACCCATGGACGCACCCTCTGATTCTGACTCATCTGCCCATTAGATGGCCAGGGCGTGATTGATGCGTGCAGGCCACAGCTCGCTGGGTGGGGACACCACCACAGTAAAACAGAGCCACATTATTGACTTCTTTTAGGAGTGAATAATCTAAACATTGAATTATATATGCTGCATAAGCAGAATCAGTGACCAAATTCAAAGTTATCACTGGAGGAATCCACTTGATAAACCTGATAAGCAGAAACATCCTGTTGAACCTCTTCCAATGCTCGTCGCGCTTCAGGAGTCCATTTTCGAGGTGAATTCAACTCAGGGTCCCCCTTTTAAAATATTAAAGTGAGGAAAGTTTGATCATGGTTAGTCAAGTGAATCCCTTTACAGGTTCGACATTATTTCCTGCAAGCACAGTAAAAACATTCAGTTTTGTCATTAGAATGCAAAGGAATCACGAGAACAATCCTTCAAATCAGATCAGGATTTCCCACCCTGTTGAGATCATGGTGGGTGAGGGCATGCCAGTCTGTAATGCCTTCATACAGCTATCACTGTATTAACTTATCCTGGACTGGATTGCAGGACTGCAGGCAAAGCAGACTTGTGATCCCCAGATCCCACCACAGAGCAAGCTTCAACCATTTTTGCTATTGTAGGTTCTCCTGGCAAGGCATCAGCGATCCTTTTACAATCATCATTAGCACTGTCTCTCACTAATTGTGTGCACAGATCCCAATTAGCTTGAAGATCAGGATTAGAAAAGATACCAAGTCCCATAAGAGCATCTGCTCCAACTCCCAACCTTGGATGACCTGGAGGCAACACCATATTCTGAGCTGCAGCCTTGTCAACCAGCCTCCTCCAGTTCATCTCAAAAACTGTAAATTGCACAGGTTGAAATAACACCTGAGCTAGATGCTTAATGTCAAATGGAGAAAGCGTCTCAGTATTCAGCACACTGAGAACCTACATAACTTCTGGGGAACCAAGCCCATATTGTGCTACTTTGGATTGTAGATCCTGAACTACTCTCCAGGCGATATTCTCATGTCTGTTAGGCAGACCCGAGTCGGGAAGGGCTTTGTGCACAGGAAATGCTTGAATCACACCCTCTGAGGGTGCGCTACCGTCTGGAGCTACCGTTACGCTTTCTTGAGGTGTTGTAGCAACCTGTTCAGGTTCCTTCCGGGGCCCCTGGACAGGCTCATCTCGGGGCACCTGGACAGGCTCTTCCCGAGGCCCCTCCCCCTCGCCAGGCATCCCTATCTTCTCTAGTAAGTCACAGTCTCTCTCCTCCAAAGCTCGAAGCTTGACTGCTTCCCAAAACTGCCTCGCATGCTTTGGGCGCACAGTCACCTTACAGTCCAGCAGTGTCCAAGGCTCTGCGGCATCCGTGTTGCTGATTGCCGGCTAGCGGTCGTGGGCGCCGGGCGAGCGGACGGCTTAGCGGCGGAGGCGGTAAACAATTGAGATCCTGCAGCTTGAAACGTCGTTGCTTTTGAAGGCGCTGCCGCTTTCGGGCTTTCCGTTGCTGCACTCGCCGCTGCGTTCGCGGCTGCCGTGCTGGTTTGCTTAACCAGCTCGGGACGTTCTGGCGCGGGCCTGGCAGCAAGCGCCAGCATCACCGCCTCCGACAGCACTGTTAGGCGCTGCAACATGTCTTGTATAGCCGCGAAGAGATCCGCCATTGGCGTTTGTCCCATCTCCGCTTGCGCGGGAAAATACCCGGCTACGGATGTCGGCGCAAAGAGGCCGGGCGCCGCTGACGCGGCCGCCAGTGTTAGGCCATCCCGGGCGCATGCGCGGAATAGCCGGGCCCTCCGGGCGTAGTTGCAAAATAAAATCCATACGGTGCCGGGCCAAGCTGCCACGCCGTCACGCCAGTGGAATAAGACGGCTGTGACTGAGGCAGCGCGGCCATGCCGGGCGGCGCCGTTGCGGCTGGCTGCGGGGGAGGAAGCTGTGCCGGTAGGGCCGAATGCCCGAAAACCGCCGGGATCCCTCCCGCCGCCGCTGGCTGCGACGAAAGCTGCGGCACAGCTCCCTGCTGCAGAATGCCTGCTGCCGTGGCTGGCTGCGGCATCGAGGGACCCGTAGATAGAACAGATATCGCCACAGCAGCCGAAGTAAACGGCTGTGCTGCTGGTTGTGCTGCGGAGGAGGGAAGGAGCGAGGGATGGAAAGCGCCCCCACTCTGCATTGCTTGGTCACTTGTGCTAGCTGTTCAGCAGGCGAGGGGTATTGTGGCCTCACAACCTTGCCTGGGATATGTAGGCGGAACATAGTCCCGGGGCGAGGAGTAGGACCCTCCGCGCAGCCTCCGCGACCCTGTCTGGTCCTGCCAGCAGCGGAGGCGCGGGGACTCTCTCAGAGACGCTGGGGATGGTGCCGAAGAGGCAGTCCTCACGCTGCCCTGAGATTCTGCAGTTTCCGATGGCTCACGTCCCTCGGAACTCGCATCCCCCACAGAACCCTCTCATCTCGCATAAAATTCCTGCAGGCCGTCGAATAAATTGCCACGCACGAACCAGGTCGTATATCCCAACATCTCGGTACGTGAACTCATGAGTTATTTGATCTCCTATCTGCCTCCAAGTTCCCAAGGAAAATGCAGTAGCAGGTTCCATTTCCAACCATAGCTCTGCCCAACGTAATACATTACACAAAGCGTCATCGGAAATATTAGCCCCCGAGACCGACAAAATAGTTTTCCAGGCAGAAAGGAACGGGCTGTCCTTTTAACTTTTGTAATCCATTTTTCCAGCTTTTGTCTAAAGCCCTGGTGCCTGGACTAAGGGTCCGGCCCGATAGCCTCGCGGCGGGAGGAGCGGGGAGGCTGCCTGCCTCCGAAGCCGCGCAGTGTCCCAGTTCGTCTCTGTAGTTCGGTTTCGGTTGTCGTGCACGTCACGAGTCACCAGATGTCGCTGTTGTACCGAGAACGGCGAGAAACGACACTCCAAGTCCAAGAAAAGAATGGCATGAACCCTTTGTTCTTCCACAGACCCATTTTTATACCCCAGGTCGCTAGCATGTCATAAGATCATTGGTCACTGATCATCCGCCTCTCGTAGTGGTTGGCTAGAACCCACAACACCTACTGAAAAATATTTTTCCCAATGTGTCCCATAACAATTCTGCAAAACAGAATCTAGGTGCATAGATAAAAGATAGCTTATAAAACCATCCTCGTTGTTTTCATCTAGTGTGCGTGTGAAAGCAATGTTCTCACACAATATTAAGAAAAGGCTGAAGAATTTCTCTGCTTCTAGCTTTTTTGTATCCACACGGTTTTGGTCAGTGTTTCATTTCTTAAGAGTCTTTATGTTTAAGGAAAAGAGTTTTTTCTGCTGTGCAGTGGGATCCATCCCACAGGGGACAGTTCTCTGCGATGTTCTCCAGTGTGGTTTCAAACTTCACAAACAACAGTCCACCCGAATCTGCTGCAGTGAAAAGATCCCTCCCACAAATCTCACATTCTTCCCACAACTGCCAGCATGGGTCATAATGGTCATGGGGTTTTAGTCTTTTAAGGATGAGCTATTGCAGCCTGAAATCAAAGGCTCTCTTCTTCAATCTCTAAAACCCTTTCACAACATCTATGGGCTCTGGCATGAGCACTTTTTCTTCACAGGCTGCACTTGAATCTCTGCACCACCCCCCCACCCCCCCCCGCCATGTACCTCATCTCATGAATTATAGGGAAAACAATTTGCTGTATTATAGTCCTCACCACGGCCTGCAATGAGAATTTCAGCTCTGGCACTGAGATCACCTCTTCTCTTTCCCTTCCCCCACTGACCTCGGTTCTTCTTCCTCACATGATTTTACTTTTCTCTCTGACTTGGAAGAAAGTCAGTGTCTCTAAGTTGCTGCTGAGAAATTGATCTTGTCTGGGCTCTGCATTGGGAAGATACTTGCCATGTTTCTTGTTGCCGGCTGCATGGTGTTTTTGTCTGGTTTGGCACGAGCCGCATTGGCTGTGTGGAAGGGCCTGCCGGCCCTGCGCGGGCTGCACCAGCTCTGGAGACCCAAGCCGTGCAGTTCCGGCTGCACGGCTGCTCACGGCTGTTCTCAGCTGCTTGCAGCTCCGGGTGGTTCTCCCAAAGTGATTTTCTATCCTAGGAAATACATAAAAGTTGTGTTAACATAGTACTTACTGGGCAACTGGTTCTAGGCAGCTGTGAGTGGTTTGGGAGGGAGGATCAGATGGCTTCCAGCAGTACCTTCCAGTCTCAGTCATTCTGTGGTTTAGAAAAAGCAAACTGTCAGTGAAAGACTGGTGGTCTGGGGCACAGAAGAAACTTTTCAGAGTTGTTTTTGTCTCCCTAAGTGCAAAATGGGGGCAAGGTAATGCCACTACTGCAAAAGCACCTGGAAACTGGACAGGATATGGAAGAGAAATGGCCTGGGAGAAGGGAAACAGACTGCTGCAGACCTGATCCCAGCTGATTGATGGGGATTAGGAGAACGAGCAGGCCTTTACCTCGAATCATGAGGCAGCTCACCGCTACCTACCACCATAAACAGTTGCAATAAAAAAGGCATAGCTGCCTGGTTATGTTAGACTGCTTGGTGACACTTGTCCTCCTTCTAGGCAAGGATGTAAAAAGAAAACCAAACTTTATGCAGTCTGTTCTTAGTTTGACATCCTATCACTCCATGGCTATACCTCAAAAAGAAGTTATTGGAAAAAGGCATATGTTCATGAGGAATATTCAACACTAGACCATTGAATTTGGTCCAGATTATTGAACTGGAGACAATTGCTTTCATGTATTGAATCTACGGTGAGAAGCCTAATCAGGGTTCTTGGGATTTTTTTTGATTGTCCGCTGGCATTATTTTAGAGAATAACTAAGACAAGTAGGAGAAATACTATAGACTTCGGGGCAGGAAAGTGTTAAAGGTACTTGAAAGAGAGGTACTCTAATTCTCATGTATGTATCTTCCAACAGACCTTCCTTTGGCCCTACTCTCTTGAAGTTTTAGATGTTCTCTGAAAAAAAGTTGTGTGACCATCTTAGGAGAGAAAAATATGACACCAGATGATGAATCCTGTTATGAAAATCATGGTGATTTTTTGTTGAACTAATAATTTTCAGATTTTAAAAATGTGTCAAGGCTAATGAAAACTATACAAGATAATGTGTCTACCTGAATTATGAATTTTCCTGTCCTAGTGAATTTACTGAGAATTGCAATCTGGATTCTCACAGTTGAATATACTGTCAAGTCTTGTGAGAGATCTGTTAAATCTTGGAGTAGGATTACTACTTTAAATCTAATTAAGAGCTATTATTTTGTTGACTACTGTTTGCAAATTATCTATATTCTTGCTGAAACTACTATTTTTTTCTAGTAAGAATCAAGTTTGTCTTGGAGTACACTAGTGTTATCTTTGCATGGGACTGCCAAGCAATACTTAAAAAATATATTTTGCATGGAGAATTTATCCAGGGGTTGATAGGGATTGTAATACACAGAATTAGGACTGATAGATAGCTCTCACTAAAAAATAAATAAATCACTTTTCAGAACCTATTAAGGGACTGTTTCCACAAAATAAATACTGTGAAAAAATGTTGCACTACATTTCCCTGTCAAAACAGTTTCTTCAATACCACCTTGTCTTTTGATACATCTGTAATACCTACAGTTGGTATATAAAAGGAAGCCTTTAGATACCATGGTGATGAGTAATTAAAAATGATTGATGGACACTCTAAGGCAAGGGATGTCTTGAGCATTGTTCTGAGCTAGTAGAACTTCGGGAAATATGTATAAATGTGTCAGATTTACTTTCACTGAGTGTCTAATGAAGAAAAACATTGCATTTCTAAGTAAAATTACTTGCTAATAAAAGATCTGTGAATAAAATGTTATAAAAAGAGCATGATGATAAAGAGACTATAAGAAAGAGACTATGAAAAAGCAAAACCAGGATGAACCAAGAGGTGGTGTGAGAACTTAGTTAAAAGTCTTTCCTAAATACCTGTGATAGGATGTAGGATGAGACAGAACAGATGTATGACAGTCAGAGTGGAGACCAAAGCCACAGCAAGCCTGTTCAAATGAATGTAATATCATGCAGATTTTTTTTATATTACTTTATGAGATACAGCAAAGGAGTATTTTCCTTTAATATTATTTAAGATGGATGCCACACTGTTAATGGAGGGATTGCATTGCCAAAGAAAGATCTGTGGTCTGAGGTATTTTATTACTGAGAAGTAAAATAGGCTAAATTATTGAACTGATGTGTGGAAGGAAATTTAGTCATATCAGTACAGTAAATATACTTTATTGGTACACTTCAAAGAGGTAGAAATTAAAGAACGTGCAATGTATATTAGAAGATATTTTTCTTCTGAAAATTTCTGTGTTGTATTATACTAGAAATTGTGCAGGAGAAATGAATTTAACTCTACAGCTTAAAACAAAAGTAAGCGCGTTGGAACTGAAAAACTGATAGGGTTTTTGTGTACTATTAACTAAGTAATCTAAGGATAAATTTTAGAGAAAAATCCACACAATTAATATGGGGGCAAACTGCTGGACCTATAACTAGCATGTAGCACATTGATCAATGGTAAATATTAATGGCTGCATACCATTTTCAACTGGAGTAGTCATTGTCCATTTGCATGAATGAGGATGAATTGGGATGATCGGGATGAATCAAGAGGATTTAACTGATTTCGTGTCAGAAACACTACAGTTATAAGATTTTACAGAACAAGAATAAATCATAGTTCTTGAATTCTTTGGCATTAGATTTCTTTTCTTTCAGAGGGAAATCATGCCTCTCCTCTTTCATAACATTAAATTGTGATTATTAGTTTAGGGATCATTCACAAAACAGGGACTTCTACCTTAGTACAATAAAAAACACACACCCAAAGCAAAAAACCTAAACAAAACCAATGCCCACTGTCGCAGTGTCAGACACGAACACGCAGACTCAACAGCAGGTTGGCAGCAGGTCAGGACCACTGAGCAGAGCCAAAAGGGCCTGCCCACCTTTATTATCACTCTTTTATACCTCTTTTAGAACAATCATACATTGGTAGATGAGGTTAACACCTCTAGAATTTTACAGGATAGGAACACAGTCTGTCAGCTTTCTCCGCCTTGGAGAAAGGAATGAACAACAATCTAGAAGTTCAGTAAACATTCTCAGCCGGTTAGAAAACAAGAGCTATGTTTATAGAAAATGCATGAGAACTTCTACTACAAAAGTAAAAACATAGAACACTGTGAAAACCAGGGCGACAGCCCACAACCCTCCCTACACTACATCCCCTGCCCATTTTTATCATTAATAAGGATTTTTGTTGACAGGGTGGAGGGGCATTCTTTGTTAGAGGATTGTCTTTGTTGTTTGTTAATGAACTAAAAAGAAATCGAATGTTTACTCTTGCATTGTGGCAACTATGAACTTCAGTGGACTGAATACATTTTTAAATCTGTCATGCAGTATATTGTTCCCTTGTTCACTAAAGTAGTTCTTGCCATTTAAATAAGCAGTTAAAGCATGATTCCCAGTTTTCCAGGATGCATCCCTGTCCCTTATCTGTTGTGTTCTGCCTTGGAAGAAAGCCCTTGTCCCAGAGAGAGGAGGAAAAAGGTGGAATGCCTTCCAAAAAAAATATCTTCCAAAAAACTTACCTTACATGCTTACTGTGGCAATAAGTTTAAGAGAACTTACAGAGGGAATCTGACTAAATGGTACCATTAAGTGAGCAAAGGTGTAATATCCTTGGAGTTTTCTGATGACCTAGTATTTCTTATCTGTGGTTATGCTGCTGTTCCTTCTGCTCGCCATTGCGTGGAGGGGGCTCATGCTGGGCAGTGAGTTGGAAGAGGTTCCATGTAAGATCTGCTGGTCGATTTGGATGGTCGGGACGGATGGTGACAAGAGATCTCTGAAGTCAGGTCTTAGAGCATGAGGTTTATTGTGAAGGACATGGGTGCAGGGGACCTGCTTGGAGCTGCCAGCCACAGCTTGAAGCAGGCCAGAGAAGCAAGAAGCAAGAGAGAGCAAGAGAAGGAGAGAGAGTAAAAGGACTGTGTGGTTCTCATTTGCAATACAATTCTGTGCTGAATATTCTAATTTTCCTTACCAATCTAGTACAAACTACAAATCCTATAACATTTACATACAGCCTATAAGAATCATTGCATTACCATGCTGCATTATATTTTAAACTCTAAAACTACTTTTTGGACCCTTCTGCCAAGTTGGCAGGGTCTGCTCTGACCCTTGGACCTGTCTGCAAGCAGAAGGTTTTGTTCAATCAAAAGGGGATTACCTTCAGTCAGCCATACCATTGTTTTCCAGTTGTTCAGTAACTAAGGTTTGGTATCTCAAAGCTCGCTTTCATTTCAACCTCGCTTATAGTTTCCATATTCTCAGCCTCTTTTGCCAGGCAATCATATTTATAAGGCTTTCCTATTTCATCTTCCCCAACAGTTCCAGACCTACCAACAGGATGTTTTGGCTACACTACTTTCTTGATAGGAAGCAAAAGCAGATAGTTTGGTTTTGGCAACTTGATTCTTGCAATCTAAGCACAAAATAGGTCTGAAGTTAGATTGACAGGGTGAACCATAGTCACCATACCACGACAATATTATGAGGTCTTATTACTTCTCTAAGCCTACAGTGTCACAAATCCAAAACAACAGATTTCTAGTTATTCCATAAAATTTCACTCAATACTCTAGCTGGATGATATATAACTGCATTCAATAGCGGGGAAGATGAAGGAGAAGGTTTCTTCACAATGCTGTGTGAAAATTAGATCACATTTTGAAGTAAAGAGCTACTACATATGTGAAAATCAAGAGAAAGTGGGGTTAAATTTTAGCCCAGTTCTATCAAAAAGAAAACAGGGACTACCTTGTGTTTTTCCTATCTTCATTCTTACACACAAGCCCAATACTGTTGCAATTCGATAAATCTTTGCCCACAGGACCATTACCCACATTGAAATTGCCCACATTGCCCACATATCATTGCCATTGATACCATTGCCCAAAGGAAATTTTTGTTCAAAGTGGAAATTAAATGGATTAATACAAAGAATAAATTCTGTTTGGACAGAAAACAGGTTATGCTAAAACCGTAAGACAAATCATTGGTGATATTCTTCGCCTACATAATGTTGGGAATTGGAATGTTCAGTAGTGATTGAGAGTAGGAAAGAGGTGTATGCACATGAAATCCAAACAAAGTATGTTATGAATATGTATAGTGCTGAGGAACTAATTATGTCATATCCTGTGAGCTTGTCGCAAGACTAATAGCAATTGGAATTAAGACAATCAACACTAATCTGCTGCTAAGGTGATGGAGCTGTGAAAAACACTGATCTGATTTTAGAGGATATCAAGAAAGGCATTTTTGTGGGAAAGAAAGAAGTAATAGTGGTGATGCTTGAAGATGTGGAGGAATTGATTCAAAATACTGTGTACAGTCTGCTTAAAATTTTTCTAGATAATTGTATGCAAACTGAAAGTATTCATGTAAGCAAACTGAAGAAATATAAAATGAAAATAGTTCACTACTTATTTTGGATTAATAAAATGAAGGTTGTTCTGCAGGCTAATTAAAAATACTCATAGTCTAATTCTTCTTGCTTTTTTTATGCTAGAGAAAACCAGTATCATAAGAATAAATACACTGATATTGGAATCCAAGGCACACCTCTGGCTGCCCTAGGAGGTCAGGGCATGCCTCGGGCTGCCCTGGGTGGTCGGGAGCCCCAGCAAGGGGATCCCAGACCCTGTCAAGAAGCCCAGAATGACACTGTCTTTGACCTTAGCCCATGGGAAAAGTTACCAACACTGTGAGGATCATTGCAAGCCACGAGAGTGTAAAAATGAGTAGTGGTTTAGTATTTTACAAGGTAAAAAAGTAGATTTTAGGGTTTTTAATATGAGGACGAAGGGTTTAAGATGGAGGATTTTAGGCATTGCCCTGTTCTTCTTCTCCTCCATCTTCTCTGGTGGTGGTGGCACAAAATGACTGGTAGAATGAAAAAGAGGTAGAAATTACGTGTCTAGAATAGGTGCAAATTAATTGTTATAAAATAGTAAATAATAAATACGTTGTGAAGAATGGTTGGATCATGGAAAGGGTACAAAAAGGATGGGACAGCCGAAGACTGGGCAGTTCCCACTCGGACTTGGCTGGCATCAGATGTGTGGCCAGAGCTGAGAGCCAGTTAGAGATAAGAAGAAATAAACAACTTGAAACAACATCCGCAGGCATTTCTCATCTGTTTGGGCTCGAGGTAAAGTGTCCCAGAGGTGAAGATAAAGAACCTATATTTGTGCAGAGTACCTAACTCCCACACACTGAAATTGTTCATCATACCATTTGGAAGATTTCTAAATTTTCCAGTAGCTGAAAAATATTTTATGTGAGATTGGAAGCAGCACAGAGAAGGAGCTTGCTGAATTAATGGGGGGAAAAACACCAAACAGAATAGGGGAACTTCTAGAGAGAATTAAATTTCAGTAAGATTCTGTGATATCTTCAAAAGGCTGTGGAATGATCAGGCAATGCTTGTTTGTATCAGGTAATTCTTTTTATTATCCTTTGTCCTGGAGGAGTCAAGGAAAGTGTGTCCTTAGATCTGTGGTATGATATATGTTTCCTAAATTATTTCATCCTACCTTTCTTTGAAAACTGTGAATTGAATGTCTGCCCATGACCACATGGAGGACTAGACTTGATGACTTGGGGGGTTTGTAGCATCCCTGTTTTCCAACACTAACCTGTCAAACTCCACTTTCTGTTCCATAGCCTTCAGGACGTACATAAACGAAGATGTAGCTCTGAAATACTTTTCAATAGTATCAGTGAATCTCTTGGGAGGCAATTTAGGTATCTAAGTTTCAAAAACTGAACTTTAGTTCCTTAGGCATTGGCTTGGTTTTTGAAGCCTTTCTGTTACGTCTGTATTTGCCTCCGAGGTTCTTGTCACTGATTTGTGTTAGCTGGGTTAGTAAATCATATATGGAATGCCTTCCTCAGTTTTCAATAGAGATGGCATGGTTCATAGCAGATAGGTTTGTTTTGATTCTTTCCCTCTCAAGATACTAGGTTTTGTCTTCCTGAAAGATTTTTCATTTCTCATGCAAATGAATAATCTAACTTCAGCACACAGTACTCTTTCTGCTTTGATAACCTTCTCTTCCTCTATAAATCTTTATCTCTGTCATGGGAAATGTTCTGGGAAAAATATCTCATCATTAACACTGAAGGTTGACACCCTTTGGAGGTGACTTTCTAGATATTTGTGGGGAAGAAAGTGTTAAAAACAGAAGATTGGTGAGTAGCTTTTAATTCTTTTCCTAAAGACTGACCTTGTACCTGGGGTAACCTAAGAGTATTCAGTCTGGGAAGAAATATTTTTGTAGAAGATAACAGAATGCTGGAAAAGACTTAAAAAGCACTCTTCACAGGCCTAGGCTTAGGCCTGTGAAGAAAGGACAGAAGGGAGATAAGAAGCTTGGAGATTGTGAAAAAACAGCTTTGTGAAGAATTGCACCTGTGCCAGGCCCTTTTGATGTGTGAGCTGGGAATGGCCTGAATGCTTTTTTCCTAAGATAGAATAAGCTAAGCATTGTATATTTCCCCATTTTGCCAGTGAAATAATGGAATACATTTTTTCTTAACACTTCAGCTGATGATCACAGCCCGCTTGGCCGTGTGTAATCGTTTCACAGAAAATGTTTGTTTTCTTCTCTCATTCTGTGGTAGTGGTAAATGACTCAGAGTTCTCACCAACATCAGTGATAAATGCTGTCCCTCATGGGACTGTACTGCCCCTCCTCTGCCTTGCCTTGCCTTTCCCAACCAGAACCTTGCATTTCCTTACTGACTCTTCCAAGTCCTTCCCTTGCCCTTCCTACCATTCCATTACTTTGCATTGGCTTGCTCACATATCCCCAACCTTCACTTTCCTACCCCTTTTTTCTGGCCTTGCCTTGCCTTGCCTGATCCTCCTATGACTTGCCTCCTCCTCTCTGGTGTTTTCACACCTTTCCTACCCAGTCCTAGAGATCATTACCATTCTTCACCACACCTTCCCTTGCTCTACTGATCCTTGTCCTTCCTAACACTCCACTGTCTTGCAATTACTTTCTCACTCATCCCCCACATTGACTTCCCTGCCTCGTTTTTCCTGGCCTTGCCTTGCCTCCTCCCATGAGTCTCACTTCCTTACCTACCCTTCCCTTGCCTTTCCTTGCCATTCCTATCCTACCCCAAATAATCTTGCCATACCTGGCCACTTCTTCTCTGGTCTTACTGAGCCCTCTGAGTCCTTCCATTGCACATCCTGCAACTCCATTGACTTGCTTTGCCTTGTTCACTCATCCCCCAGCTTGACTTTCTTACCCCTTTTTTTTCCTGGCATTGCCTTGCCTTGCCTTGCCTGCTCCTCCTATGATTCACATTATCTTGCTTACTTGTCACTTGCCTTGTCTTGTAAATCCAACCCTTTACTTCCTTTGCCTCTCCCTTGCCTTGCATTACCTTGCATGCCCTTCCCCTCACCTTCATCTCCTTCCTGCTTTCTTCCCTTCCCTTGCCTTGCCACTCACACCCCTCCTTTAATTTCCTTTCCATCCAGATCCTTGCATTACTTTACCAAGTCCTCTGTGTCCCTCTCTTGTCCTTCCTACAATGCCATTGCCTTGCATTGACTTTCTTACCCATCCTCCACCTTGACTTCCCTACTCCTATTTTCTTGGCCTTACCTGGCCTTGCCTGGTCTTTCTATGACTGTCATTGACTTGCCTAGCTCTCCCCTGCCTTGTCTTGTCTTGCCACCCTCCTACTACACATCCTTACCATTTCCTTCTGTCAATTCCCTTGCCCTACTGAGCCTTCCCTGTCCTACCATTGCCCATCCCACACCTCCATTGCCTTGCTCACTCGTTCCCCATCCTTCACTTCCTGTCCCTGTTTTCCTTCCACTTCTCTTTACCTACCTCACACTTGCCTTTCTTTACAAAGCCAACCCTCGACTTGCCATGGCCTCTTACCCACTCCTTTGCACTTCATTGCCTTGCATGCCCATCTCCTGCCTTGATTTGCCTACAGCTTTTGTCCCTGGCCTTGCTTAGCTTTGTCTGTCCCTCCTTTGTCTTGCCTTGCCTTTCCCATCTGAACCTTGCAGTTCCTTACTGACACCTTCATGTCCTTCCCTTGCCCTTCCTAGCACTCCATTGCTCTGCATTGCCCTTCTCACCCATCCCCCACCCAACCCCTTTTTTCCTGGCTTTTTCTTGCCTTGCCTTCTTCTCCAGTGACTGTCCTTGTCTTGCCTACCCTTACCTTGCCATGTCTTGCCTTAGCAAACTATAACTTGCATCTGAAACACTGAAGAGAAGTGCTTTCCTTCCCAAAGAATGGAACTGACATTCCCTTGTAGGAGCCTACCACCAACATTTAGATACCACTAGAAATAAAGGTCACACAAATAGACCCAACATGAATGGTGGTAGGACAGAAAGTCCCAATATCAAACTCCCTGGGCAGCCTATAACCTCCACCTGAAAAACTGGGGTTACATGCATTCCTTCCCATGGCAAAGAACTTCCTCAAACTTTCAAAAGCCAGCATCAAAACAAGGATATAACCTTCAACAATGAACACATTCAAGAATTGCTCCCACACAAGAGAGGGCAGGACAGAAGTGATTCTTTGGTATTTACATTCCATGGGCAATTAAGACATGAGTCAGCCATGTGTGATTGCAGTCCCCAAAGCCAAATATATCCTGGGCTCCATCAGGTCTGACATTTGGAGCCAAGCTCAAAAATTTAATCCATCCAGGGATCACTCCAACACAAAAAGTGCCTGGACAAAAAGCTTTTGTTGTCCTTTACATCCTCTGTGTGCATGATCATTTGTAGAAACGAATGCGTATTTCTACACATAGGGGCAAGCTCTGAGCAAGCTTCTTGTCCTGGCACAGAAAAGTGTGCGAGACATAGCAGAAAACTTCTCTGTTTACATTCAGAGTATGAGACTGATGATACGTGGTGATACGTAGAGCTGAGAGGGAAAGTACACGGCATGGGCATGTTTCCACAGATGCAGTGCACTGGACAGCTTCTGTGCAAGAAGTAGGTGGGCATTTCGCATTCTGGGAGAATGAAAGCGAGCCTGTTATGTAAGGCGAAGAACAAAGCCACAGAGCACAGTGCTTGTGTGCAGTGTACAGACTGTAAGAGGAGCATGGCTGCCTCTCACTTGCCTGCCAAATTCGAGTTATCAGGCTTAAGGGGGAAGGTCAAAGGCAGCTACTTGTGCTCGCGCATACTCCCCTCTGAGCCACGTGGAAACACTTCAGTTTAGCTTTAGACTCCGATATCCAGAGAACAACATGGTAGATGCAGCTGGGAAGACAATAGAGAGTGCGCTGGTGAGTTCAATGTGGCTCACATGGGGAAAGTGGAAGGTGCAGTCCAGCACTGGCTTTCTCTTCTAGAGCCTTCCTTTTGGGAGCAACTGCTGAACGTTTGAAAGAGACGTGCGAGAGGGGAGAAACGTGACAGCATGTGTATATGAAAAGGAAGGTGCATAGCCCCATTACGCTGTGCTCGGTTGAACAGCTGCTAGGAGAAGGGTGTCCTCTAGGAATGCTTTCTCTCCTGACACCTAAGTTCTCTGTGAGATGTAGCTGGTTGGACTCTGTGACACTGAAGGTGAATGAAGAGGATAGCGCCATGGCTATCAGTTTTCACAGGTAAGAGGAAAGATTAGTGAATATTTTCTGTCCTGGCACAAGTATTATTTCACTCTGCAGCTGGAAACTCTTTGGTTTCACTGTGAACCCTTCGACATGGAGAGAATGTGATAGTTGAGAAGGAAAGTGTGAATCACAAGTGTCTTAGGTCTACTAGTTTAGAGACTGCAAGGGGAAGATGAAGGCCAGCACTGTCTTTTTGTTCCATTCCTTTTTGCTTGGGAACAGTTGCTAGGTTTTTTGAAAGGAGTTTGCAATCTGTGAGAGCAAGACAGTAGGATGCTACATCGAGATTGAGGGAAATCCCGTATCTCCGTTGATGGAGATTGATGCAGTTCCATGAGTGAGAGTTACATGCTGAGCAGCTGTTCCCACTGAAACGGTTCTAAAAGAAAGAAGGGAAGCTGGAATTTACTTTCTTTTGCAGCCTATAAACTGCAGACCCAACAATGAGACAATTCATCTTCCTTCCCAGCTACATACAGGGTCACATTCATTCAGTCTCAAAGAGCCAGGATCCACAATGGAGCTCTGCGGCGTATCGGTACTCCAGGCACTTTCCTCAGACAGTGATAAGGCCAGAAACATTTATTAGAAAAGCATACAATTTTTATAATATTTTTTGCATCAGATTAAAATAACATGCCTCTAGACAGCCAATAGAATAAATTACTCGAGCATCAGACCATTTCGTTCAGAACAAGTGTTTTGTTATATCTTATGGCAAACTACTGTGGTTCTATCTGTTACGTTTTAAAAACTTTGTTACATCTTCTCCCTGGTTCAGCAGAACAAGCTTCTTTTATTTAACCAAGCGGTCTTTGTTCTTCTTTTACTAAGCCTCCTTTGTTTTCTCACCCCACATTGCTTCCCTGCCTCCCCTAGCTGGGGACTTGAAATTAATTAATTATTTGCTGTAAGAGCCAAATTACATGAGCTTTCAAAAAGAAAAAGTAGTCTCTTCCACATGCCGATTTGGAAGTAGATTAATAACCCTTAGGCACAATCTGGAAGAGGGATACAGTGTAAAAGGTTAAGCAACACTGTTGACAGCAAAAGGCTTAACCTGCTTCACACAAATACAGGAGCTAAATTACTATTTTTATATAAATGTAGCTATTCAGAGCTTTCCTTGAAAAATTTAAATGACAATCATGACAGTAAAATCCTGAGCAAGCATGAGCTAAGTACCTTAAGAAAAGGGTAGGTCAAGCATGACTTATACTTTATGTAAAAAATGCTACTTGGCCTGTGTTTATCGTATCTACTCCATTAAGAAGCTTACTCTGTCTCAGATTCCTTTCCAGGAATACCAATTCAGGCTGCGAAAAACTGCATTAAAATGATTATTTAAAGAATGATTTATTTGAAGAATGGAATAATGGTTAATTTCCTTTTACTTTCGACTGCTTTGCTTGCCCTTCTTAATTTTTGAGTCCTTTCTGTTGTTACCATGGTAGCACTGCAGCAAGTGTTCAGTTCTAAGCTGTCCATATTGCCAGCTTGTGGACTGCCTTCAGAAAACTTCCAACTGGTTTCATGCAGAAATCACAAGCAGTAGAGATGACTAAGACTGCAAAAGTCTCCTCATCTGTGTCACTCTCCTTCTAGAGCAGGACCATGTCTTTGACCCACTCCTAACAAGGCAACTTCCATCAGTCATGAGGGAGTCTCACATTCAGGAGCTAAGCAACGACAGCTGTAAATGACAGATGTAAATGGCAGAAAGTACATTGAAATTCTCTTTGGACTCCAGTGTACAGAAATGAAGGCAGTGTAATTTGCCTTGCTGGGAGGTTTTAAAATGCACATTAACTTTAGGACTTGAGGTAAGCCATCCTAACCTTTGTTGTGTATATCTGCGTAGACAGTCTCAGAGTTTCCATCACTGCAGAAGGAGTGTCATTTAACTCACGTTATCATCACTGGATGCTAAGCTGCAGTTACTGCGCAGTATCGGCAACTAATTGTACAGGGTGGGCTTTTATGTTTAAACTGTGAGTAAGATTTCAGAGAGAGACTTGGTGGGGTAAAAACTCCAGCTCTTAATATTTAAACCAACGGTTACATTTCAAAGTAAAAAAACACCTAAAATCTTTTCTTTCCAGACCTATTACCAGCACAAACTGTACCAGAATTAATGACACTTTTGATTAAGACAGCGTAACTCTACCGTGGATGCTGTCGCTCTGGAATATTCCTTGAGAAACAAAGCCTCTGTTATAAATTTTAAAAAAATAGCTGAAATATTTGGCTTGATTTCAAAGACTATGTACTAAAGGTCAAACAGTTATGATAGTAATTAGTGGACTAAAAGTTAAATCAATACAGCATAACATAGATCAAAGATGACTTGTGCCCTAATGTTCTCACAGAAGACTCTACAAACCTCTATTTTAGTCAGTTTGTTCTACACCTATAGATGTACCTTATACTTATCCCCACAGTATGAGAATGTTTATGACAAGATTGAATTACCTCATACAACTTTCTATAAATAAAGAAGGAGAAGCCAGAAAAGAGAGGCAAAATCGTCAACTGCAGATGGAAAGATGGAGGCAGATTTAAAAAAAAAGAAAAGAAAAATAATAATTAAAACCCCCATTACTTTCTGTGAAAAGTAAAGGCATAGACAAGAAAGAACTGCAAAATCATCACTAGAAAAGTGTGATTTATCCAGCTCAAGTATTTTGTGGTACATTCCTTGCTGTTTTCTCATGTTAATCATTAAAGGTGCCCCTTTTCTCTTTCTCTACTACAGCTAGAAAAAACTGCTGTGTCATTACTGACAAGCTGCTATTCTCAGAGGTGTCGATCTGAAAGTCCTATATGAACTGATTCAGCACCTGAAGTTGCCCAGCCCCACAATTCTTTGCCCCTTGAATGGTTATGCTCCTTGGCAACTGGCATTTGTAAGTACCTGAAACTATACGGAATTTGCACTATTAGATGACGCCAAATGAGTCACACTGGCAGATTAACTAGAGCACCCAAAGCAGGGGGGGGAATGAGAGTACAAGAGGAGAGTACAATCTGCTTTTTTAGAACCTTAAGCAGCAGTGAATCTGGCAACAGGGCTAACACCGTAGAAATAAAAATTAATGCAAGTCCTCCTGGGGGTAGTTCTTGCAAAAGACAAAGACTTCCTTCTGTGTTCAAAGGCCTGGAATATTTAGCTTTGGAAAATCAGCTCATTTACAAATGTGACTGCTGGAGGGAGCCACCATTATTCCACTTAACAGTATAAACCATAGTGGGGATCCATCCTTGTGATGCACATTTCGGTCTGATTTGGTAAGAAAAGAGGCATTGTCGTGTGGCTTCAGTGAAAAACGTCCTAAATGTACTCTGGATAGAACTAGGATCCAAAAGAGCAAGTATTTCAGGAAAGCCTGAGATACTGCCTGTGATGAGATCCCTTCTAACGGGTTCACCTAAGTTACTAAATGCTCCATCCAAATACTGGCAGAGTAGTCAGAGGAGAATCTTTTTTTTTTTTAATGGTCCCTTGGGAAGACAGGGTTTGCAGGGAATTTGGTACTTTCTGGTATATTGCCTACATTCCAAGACTATTAAATACTGAAACGACCTATGGAAGATGAAGTCATTATGAATTATAGTCCAGTGCATGGCAGTCTCAGAAAGGAGCCCCTCAAAACCCTTTGAATCCCAACACACAAGTTGTGAGTTGGCAGCATATGCCAGTTTTTACCAAATCACAGCAAAATGCATATCACAAAAAGAGGCCATTAGGTCAGTTATAAGCAGTATGAAAGAGGAAAACATCAACTTAAGAACATCAACCCAAGATGGATTGTGGTATAAGAACCGTAAGTTTTTATGGTAGTATAAGAAATGTCAGCATTCTTACTGACATTAGCAGAAATTTGCAATGAGTCTATCAAAAATATAAAGTAGGCAAAAGATGAGTCTGGGACAGTGTTTTCCAACAGGGATTTTCAAAATATAGAGCTTGTATCATCCTTTAAATCCAAAGGAAGGTATGAAAATGACAGTAAGAAAACAGCATCAAGTGCTAGAAAGACTCTGGGCAGTGTACTTATGGGTAAAAATGCCACTGATAGACTGAGAAAACTGACACCAATGCAGCAACATTGTACTAAACCCCAGAAATGTCCACTGCTTCACTGTCTGGCATCCCTTTAATATGCACATAGCAGCTCTGCAATGTTTCTACTGATCATCTTCTTAGCAAACCACTAGTTTCTTCAGTGCCAAGGTTTTAGGTACACCATCTTACAGACACAAATAGATGCCCTTCACATGAAATATATTCTGGAGAGAAATTCCTGTCTGAATGTTCAGTCACTCCGTTTTCTAGACAGACCTAATAAAAAGGAAAACAAGCTATAGGATTGTGTACTTGCTGTTGCAAAATACCTGCTGGCATCTGAAAATAAACTAGCAGAAAATCAGCATAAATGAGACTTGAGGCAAACAACCTTTTGAAGAAAATAATGATGTGATAAATAAAAACAACACATATCCAGGCTATTGAGGTACTTCAAATGCAAGAAAAGGATTGAGAGCAGAGGCTGAACTAATGGGGAAAGATTAAAAGAATCCCAAGTAAAACATGAGCAAAAATTCTGAAAGATGTGGGCAACTGACTCGTTTAAACCTACAGGAAATCAGCCACCAGTGATTTAGATAGATGATTAAAGCAATTTACAAGTGCACCTTCTGCTCCTTTTTCACATATCAGCATCACAGGTTGAATTGTGACCACGGAGTCAAGATAATTTGGATTATATTTTTAGCTTTAGGAGAGAAGCACAGCAGCTGACGTACCTATTACTGATGTGATACCCAGGAACACAGCTTCGACACATTTCATTCAAGTGAAATTACAAGTAGTAAATTGGACAGGATTGGTCTTTTTCATTATACTCTTCTTGTTTTATAGCCTGCTCTGATCCTGGTGGAACTTTTTAATCGGCTTCTTTCTAAAAAGGAGGAAGTGAAATTAAATTTCCCTCCCTATAGGCAGAGGTTTAACTTGTGGTTGGTTGAGTCTAAACATGGAACCGGAACTAGCGGGAATTACGGTATTTTAAGTTTACGGTCCTTTAAGACCATTTCAGTTTGATAAAAGCCTACCTGCTATTGACTGAAGAATATTCTGTTTCCCATAAGAGTAGATGCATGCAATTTAATCAAACTTTCTGTAATAAACACCAGTAATACAACACAGTCACAAATAACAGGAAGAATTATTTCACCATTTAGGGAACCAACCTTCTCACCCTCTTTTTGAGTGAGCATCATCTGGTAGCGGAAGTCACAAACTTGAGAACATAAATCTCTCTACTACTGAGAAGGTGCTGACACAGGAACCAGCTACGTTCTGTGACTTTCCCCTTTGCATTCATTAGTTAGTAGCCTAAAATTGACTGGGTCAATCAAAGACTAATGCTAACCTAGTCAGAGGTCTATGAAAATTCCAAAGATAACCTGAGTTCTTCTTAGACAATGAGATACGGAACCAGAACCACCAGTCTGCTTACTTGCAACATATCCCTAAAACTTACTCCCTTATATTCATAACTAATGCATAGTCACCAGTACAACCAGGAAAATATGAAAGTTCCTGATGTCGGCAAGGGAAGGATTATAAAGAACTATTCCCATTAATCATCAAATAGACAGTAATTCTATCATTAAAATGTAAGCCCTTCTAGGATCATCACCCAGAAATTTAGTATTAAATGGCATTTATGAATATTCTTAGAATATGTATATGAATTTACAGCTGCTTTAAAACATATATGCATGAAAAAACCCAGATCTTTCCATTTTTTGGGCATCTTAGTGAGACTCTTCTCCAACAGAGAGGACACATAAGAGTTAAATTTCCACTCTGCACCTGTACACTTGCCTACAGTTCAAAAAAGGGGTCAGTCTTCAAAGAATTGCAAGGCCTTTTGAAACCTACCAAACCCTATTGTAAATGAAGGACTGAGACTAGAAAGCCCTCAAACTATGTTTGCTTCTGCCTTTTTGCTGACTCAAAACAGTGGCCAGAGACGGAGAAATCCTGTAAGGAGAATAAGAAAGATACCTATCCTCAAAGAGCCAAACAGCCATATGCGTAAATCTAGTCCCTTAAACCAGGTTTTTGGATTAAGCCAAGTAAAGTCGCTAGCAAGTGTATCATAGAAACTGTGCAGACAGGGTTTGCAGTTTTTGAGATTGTTTTCTAGGACTAGCTCTTAAAGCATTTATGTTTTTATCCACATTTGTAGAAGATGTGCCCCATAAATGAGCCTTCACCTTATCCCAAGAAGTATCAGAGCTGTTCCATTCTACAAGGGTAACACATGTTAGCACTGATGTGCTGCCAATCACAATGAAGGAGTAACCGAGTTTTTACGGCATCTTGTTTTTCTCCTACCCGTAGCAGAGCAGCCTCAGGGGCATCTAAGTGCGCCACTTTTTGTTGATCAACCACTGTCTGCATTTGTAACTGCTCTGTGAAATCACTCATTAAAGAACGTCATGGGCTGTTTTTACTGATTCCATTAAAGCAGCAATAGCAATAGCAGACGAAGCTAAAATAATAATAGCAGGTACAATAAAAGCAATAAGCCAAGCAACAAATCCCTTAGTTCATTTGGATTCCTTTAAAAACAAGCATTTTAGATACATGACTCCTGATTCTCCTTCCCATTCCCCTGTAAGAGTCACAGGAATCCATAGTTCTGCACACCCACATAGGGGTAAGGTATAAGTAAAATTCCTTTCAGTTATATTTTCAGGGGCGATGCAGGAGCTGTACATAGGGTTGACAGCTGTGATGCAATATGATTGATTACAAGATTCAACTGTCATATTTGTTGTTAATAAAAATGCATAAGGATGTGTGGTGCAGATCATGGTGTCAAGAGTTTTGATATAAGTGACATTCACCCAATATGTACATGACACATGAGAATAACTCAAAGCCCATATCCGTGGAGGCAGGACGGGGAGCATTAATCGCCATTGAACTATGTGAGGACGGGATTCGCAATTGGCATCATGGATCTGTGTGACAGACCCTGAGAGTCCTCCATTCCTCCAGCTAATGCTTCCTGAGCAGGAGCCATTTATGTCAAGTCTGGCATTGTTACGGACAAAATGACCTTGCGGGCCCCATTCTGATACTGATATATTAAGGGAGTGTATCTGATGTTGCTCAGGGTTTTCCATCCTACATGGAGACCATGTAATATGCACTGAAGGTGAGTGGGCTCTCAGTTCACATATGGGAATATTATTCGGTGCTGTGGTGGTATTTACAGGGTTATGTGATGTGTTAAACCCTGGAATTTCAATTGCTCGTAAGGTGGTTCTCTTGCCAGTAGGATTTTTTACCAAATGCATGCACAATGTGAAAGGGGTGCAAGTACTGTCATTGAGAGAAGTTAAGCATAGGGGGTAGGAATCTGCTCCAAAAGTTTGATTTCCTTCCACTGATAGCCAACCTGTCCCATTATTTAATGATGCAGACAGAGGGAGCCATTCCCCTCCTAGTGTTTTAGAGTTGTTACTAGAAATGGGAATTTCCAGGTCCCACCAGGTTACTGGATGAAACACCGGAAGGTCATAAACATGAGCCTGGTAGATTTGCGTGTTGACACCCATAACAAAAGAGCTAAACAGTAAAACATAAAGCAAAGGTCTTACTTTCGAGTTAGCCGATACAATGGCCACGTAGGCCAAGAAGGTATTTGTTGTCGCTGTTGTACCGGGAACGGCGAGAAACGACACAGTCCAAGTTCAGGGAAAGAATAGCATGAGCCCTTTATTCTTCTACAGACCCATTTTTATACCCTAGTCTGCTAGCATGACATCAGATCATTGGTCATTGATCCTCCGCCTCTCATAGCGGTTGGCTAGAACCCACAACGCTCACTGAGAAATAGTTTTTCCAGTGTGCCCCGTAACAATTATGCAAAACAGAACCCAGGTGCACAGACAAAGATGGTTTACAAAACCGTCCTCGCTGTTTTCATCTAGTCTGCATGTGAAAGCAATGTCCTCACAGAATATTGAGAAAGGGCTGAAGAATCCCTCTGCTTCTAGCTTTTTAGCATCCACATTTGTGGCACTGGGTTCTGCCCCCACACATTGCATCATTCTAGTGCATCAGCATCCAGAGCCTTGAGATCACCCCAAGTTATATTTTTACTTCTCTCCTTCTTCTTCCCCAGCTTGGTCAGCTTCAACTTGATCATCTGCTATACAGGATTCTGCTGGGCATCTTTTCAGCTGATGGTGCGGTTTGACAGCTTTACCTGGTACCCACAATGGACCTGTAGGGGACAGAACACAAGCATATCCTCTCCCACAGGTTAGTAAATCAGCTGGGCCTTGCCTTTGCACAAAACTTTTGGAAATTGGTTCTGCGCACGCAAACCTTCAGAGCTGTATTGCTCTGCCGGGGATTAATATTGGCTTAAATCAGTATTCAGTCAGTGGCAAAGAGGCAGGAAGGGGGAGAGACCCTGCGGTCACTCCGACACAATAAGTTCACGGGCTACCACAGGGGATCAAGACTGATGACCTGCATTCAAAAAACCTAGTGCACATCTTGCATTATCTAATTGTTCTTGAGGGGCCACATTCCCCCTTTTTGTTTTAATGACATGCGTTTCTCTTCCTATGAACATTAAGGCAACACAAAAGTAAAACAATACCTGTAATAAAACAATAAGCTTACTACGTGCTCAGCTTTAGCACCAAGCAAAAGTAAGCAAGGTAATACATGTAAATCATCAGTGCACAAGAGAAAGGACAGTGATTTAGAAAGATACATCATCAATTGCCTAAATACTTTACCATCACCCAGAGTCTGCAATTGCTGGGGAGCCCCATTTTACAGCGAGGACCTGCAGAACCTTTCCTGGGTAAGGTTTCTGAATTCATCCTGAAAGAGGGTCCAGCCTTTGTAAGTCAAAATCAGCACGACAAAGTGACTTGTTTACATTTTTAGTGCAGAAACACCTGGGTCTGATGGCAAACTTCCTGACCAGCTGGGGACAGGGCTTGGCCAGAGCCTAGGAGGGTCTTGACCCTCCTAGGAGGTTTTCCCTAAAACATCCTACAAAGAAGCCTCTATTAATACCAGGTGGGAACGTTTCTTAAAATGATACATTTCTTGCAGATAACTACAAAAGGTTATGTGACAGTTTCTAAAGCAGCCAGTTTGGCTCTGCCATTTATTTCTAGCTAAATAATCAACTGTAACACGAACAAACCGCAAACAACCATAGGAAGGCATATGAGTGACATTAAACAATATCTTACAGCTAATTGCCTCTATAAAGGCCCTGTGTATTCACGTTATGACATAAACAACATATTCAGAATCACCAATCATATTGACTGCTTCCTGTGTAAAAACTGTTAAAGCTAATACTGCTGCCTGAAGTTCAACCTGCTGAGTGGAACCACCTGTTTGATTTATTGCATATTTCCATTCATGATCTTCACGCCATGTAATGACTGCCTTTGCTGTGTGTCCTGCTATCTTGGGGTGATTTCATGATAATACTGTATTCCCCTATCGTCTGCTTTATGCCCAGAAATGGGTTCCGTAGCTTTAAGCTGGGTCCCAAAGAAAGCAGGGGGAGAAGCTGGGTGAATTCTTCAGCACAGTTTGTGTTCAAGGACTCACACACGCTCCCCTGTGTTGCTTGGCTCTGCTTGCAGTGGCAGAGAGTTTCATTCCTGCTTTTAGCTGGCCTGTTAGCTGAGACAAGAGGTTTTTTCCCAGGACTGCATACCGACATACCGGAATCCTCCAATAACTTCTTCTTCTGCTGGAACTGTTCGGCCTGGCTGTGATCTGAGAACCAGATCGTTGGACCCTGTGGACCGGCAGGGAGGCTGCAGGGACGTCGCATCCCAGCCTCAGACCTCAGGAGGGCCCGAGCCAGCTACAGAAGGAACTCTAAATCCACCAGCTTTCTCCACATCAAGGAGGTTTAATACCTGAACAGTTATTAATTTTTTTCCCCCATGCCCTGTGGGCACTTTGTTTGTTAAATAAATATTTAAGTGAAATTGTTTTCACTTTCATCCAAGAAAATTCCTTTTGTATCGGTGGGGGAGGGAGTGCCGAAAGCTGCCTTTTCTTTCGGGTGAGACACTGAGTCTCTCTGAAACATTTAAAATAAGTTTCTCTTAAGCATTTAGATTGAGTTTTTCTTAAACATTTAAACATTAAGAATTTAGTTAAAAGATTAGAATGGGTTTAGGAAGCAAACACAGCAGACTTTAAACAAGGAAGTTGATGATTAAGCGAAGAAACTGAAGCCGGGATAAGGCCAGGAACTGATTATTGGTTATCTGATGCTGTTCAGCTGGGCTGTAACAAGAATCTGCAGAGGAAGGGCCAGACAGTTATTGATGACCCCATTCAAAACCTGTTTTGGGAAAGGAACTGGGAGTTCTCCAAGGCCATATGTATTGTTAAAAACTGAGAAGGTAGAAAGCTCATAGCCAGGAAGAAGAGTTACTTCATCCAGTGAGGGACCCCCCCCGCCATGAGACCCCCGGCCCATTTCATAGAGCGAACTATGACTATGCAAACTATGCTTAATGACTTTTTAGCTAATTTCCATACGAAGCGGGGAATGGGAGGTGTCTATGTTATAAATATGTATTTGTATTTTCAATATTTAGAACTTTCATGGATAAATAGACTTTGGATTGCTTTGTAATCTCGGAGCTGTGCTTTCGGAACGATCCGCACAGCTTTCCGGCGCTGGAATAAGCATTTCTAACCCAAATGATTTAGAGAGTCCTTGTCCCTTCCAGGTGGATATCGATATTACATCTATATCCATATTTTAATAAATCAGGGGAGACGTTCATTTCAGGACATTTCCTCCTAAATTTGTCTCAAACTGAGACACCTTCTCTGTCAATAAAAAACATTACATGCACCAGGAGTAGGGCTACCACACACGATCGTTTATAGTGTTAAAGGCAAGTGAACAACATTTCTGCAACAGTTTGTCTGAAGGCAAAGAGAAAGCACATCTGTCCCACAAAATCTGCTAATGCTGTATGAAAAAGATCTGAATGTTGTAACAAATACCTTGTCAAGAGACAGTGGTGAATGAATAACCTCTAGATCATATCCATCAATTGCACGATGAGACTTCTGCACCTCTTAATTAAACATGCACAGAACTCTGTCACAGTACTGACAGTTTTCTTTGGTGTATTTGGTAAAAAAAAAAAAATCCATTCTAAGTAGATTGTTCTGTGTCCCTACTAAATTATCTTATTAAGGCTGTGGGGTATGGTGCAATAGGGAATAAAAAGAAGCAAACTGGTAAAGCTGGCAAAATTCTGTCTGCTGTTGCAGTGGAGATTCATGAGCTAATTATATCTAATTCTTGACTAGCTTCTACAGGTAATGTTGGTGGGGAAGTCAGGGTCTTCTTCCAAATGAGCAAACAAATGCTTTAATTGACAGGTGGCTAAATCTCGTGTGGGTCTTACCCACTTAATTGCTCCCAGTAACTTTTGGAAATCATTCAATGTTTTGACATCAGGCTTTAAAGTTAATTGCTGTAGTTTTGCATTTTGTTCAGGTAATATCCTAAATATTTCCAAGGAGGGATCTATTGAATTTTTCAGGGGCCACCTGCAACCCATGCTGAGTAAGACTAAGATGCTGAATAGTATCTTGCAAATATGAACCATCCTGTCCACAAACTGAACTGTCATCCACATAATGATATATGGTGCTCTGAGGATACTGAGCCCCCACTGAGGGCCCAGGGCATTGGCCACGAAAAGCTGACAAATATCCCCTGAGGGAGCACCGTCCAACGGTATCGATGCATGGGACAGAAAAGGCAAAATACTCCTGATCATCAGGATATAAAAAGGATAGTAGAAAAGCAGTCTTTTAAATCAATAACAAGTTCCAATCTTGGGCAACAAAGGAAGATCCAGGGTGCCTGGCTACAGGGCACCCATGGGTTTTAGGACTGCAGTGATGGCCTGGAAATCATACAATAATTGCTACTTTCCCAACTTCTACGGGATCACAAAAATAGGGATATTCCAGGGCCTAGTAGAAGGAACTATGTGTGTTGTCTGTAATTATTTTTGTACTAGCTGGTTTGCCTTAATTAGCTTATCCCTTTCAAGGCCACTAGTCTACCTAAACAACTGTGGTGTTCTGTTGGCACATCAGGAGTCCCAGCCATCCTCAAAACACTTTGCTGGACTGGTTCCAACATCCTCAGCTCCTTGAACAATGGGGCTACATACAGAAAACATAAATTTTACCCTATGGTTTCAATGCTGATGTTATCAAGTTCACAGTTTATTTGTAGGCCTGTGACTCCAATGATGCTAGCAGTCTGCACACAGAAGAAAAAAATTTAATTCTGGGACAGCCTCCGAAAACAATGTGGTTCTTGTAAAAGATAGTCCTCCAACTTCAAGCTTGTGGGTTTTCCTTTCAGCAATTGGACTGAAAATTCTTGTAGCCTGTAACCCCAGAAAAGAGATAAAGCATACAAAATATGGGCTCTCCAGGTGAAATATTCTGTCCTAGTGAAATCCAGCAAAAACAGAAAGCCTGTGGAATGTCTTAGTCTAAGTAGTAATAATGAGAAGAGGGGGGAAAAGGAGCTTCAGGCAACCTAAGCCAGAAATACTTTGCTTTGGTTTTCAGCCCACTTCTGTTTCTCTATTCCTCCAAGTTACCAAATTACAGGCACCCCAGCAATTCCTACCAAGGGAATTTCAACCAAGTTAATGAAGGTTTTACCGTTGCTTTCAATACAGATGTCACTTCATTTGGACCCCCTGCCCAACTTTCTTATTATCCAGTTTTTTATTATTATGTTTATTTCTCCTTAATTCTGCTGCAATGCTCTCTCTTTGTGAAAACTGGAAACAAATTTAAAATACAGCTCAGTTTCATTAATTTAAAAAGTCATCTGAAAAAACATTTACGGATTAAGCTCTGAAGCCCGAGAAGGGCCCCCTGGGCGCCCCGCGCGTGGTGCACGTGTCAGGCGCACACATAGTGGGGCGGCCTCCAGGGCCCGCCGGCCCTGGCTGCCACCACCTTCAGCGGCTGAGTGAAGCACAGTGAGGGTGAAGCAGGCAGGGGGGCGGTGCCGGGGCCCTGCCCGTGCTGGGACTGCTGCTCCTGTCTCCGGGCTTGCTGCCAGGGCCCCGGAAGGAGTTGCTGGAGCTGCGGGGAAAGGCAGTGGGCACGCCAAGGGCTGTGGAGCAGGGAAGCGGCAGCGCTACCTGAACCACCCCGACCCACCAGACAGCCCCCGGGATGAGGGGTCTGGTGAGGGTACATAAGGGGCAAACATTTCATCGCTAAATACAGGAGGGGGAGCAACAGAGGTTGTACATACTGGGGGGGTTTCTCTGAGGCTGATAATTGACAGGCATGGCCAATAACATGGGAATATCTCCCCTTTCTAGGGCTTCTTCCCTGCACTTCTCTATTAAATGTCGAAGGCTAATGAGATTGCCGCAGTAAATCAAGTAAAGGAATCACGGGAGGAGAAGGACAAGAATGAACTTACACTTGAGCCATAGTGGGTAATGCAGCAGCTGAATTTTTTACAGGAGTTAAAGAAGGATAAAGATCAGGCTTTTTCTCAGGATCGGTAGGGCCAGGATCAAAGACATTGCTAGGCTCCTGAGAGTAATCATCTGCCAGGATGCACTTCTGTGTAGGCATGGCTGACACGTGAAGCAGTCTCCAAATTAAAAATATCTGTTACAGGGTGCTCACAAACCTGCTCAGCAGGCTGCAAAGTTTTTAAAGCGGTATACACAGTTTTTTCCCAGGTAACTAACATATTGTCAGTGATCGGTCATCCTTGTCTTTTCTGTGCTTCTAATGCAGCTCCTACCTTTTCCCACACGTTAGCGTTGTAGGAACCATGTGCAGAGAATACATTAGAATTGCTATTCAATCATACTAATAAAGCAGCTGACTTAACTCTCGGGGTTTTAGATCCCTGTTCTCTTAAAATTCTATGTAAAAATTCTAAATAGAGCTTAAGCTCATGGGATGTAGACTATCCCATAGTTCTGCGTTTGCAGTCTCACCTGTCCAGCGGGTAGAGACGAGGGTCGGGGATACCCTGCCACACAGCTTGGTTTGAATGCAGCGTCGCTACCAGAGATTCACTAATTGTGTCCCTTCACTGTGTTCCTGTGCGGGTGCCACTGGTAGCGATTAGAACATGGACCCTGTTCTAAGTAGACAGAACCGCTTTATTAAGCATACACTAGTATTTATATCTTTTTCGGTGTACAACTTTAGGATCAAACTATGCAGCCAGTGATTAGGAGACTGCAGTGGTTTTGCGGTCAGATTAGGCATTACCCCCCTGATGTCCTTTCTGTGAGGTAAGCATTACGAGGAAAGGAAAGCAGGCACAAAACTTAAAGTATAGAAAGACGTTTACTAGCAAACCTGAAAGAAAGAAAGAAAGAAAGAAAGAAAGAAAACAATCAGAACAAACTTCCAGAACTCTTTCTCTCCCCCACTTTTCCCTCTCCCAATCAGTGTCACAGTACTTGAAAAGGAAAAAAAAGGGATTTCCCTCCTGCTTTACGTGGTTTTATAAAATGCCACCATTTGCAGGTTTGCTTAGAATTAAACAATCTCTGCTAAGGTGTAACACATCTCTTCCATGAGCCCTTCCACAGTTCCTTCAACTGTAAAACACAGGCCATCACATGGGGTTACAACTCGTTTAAGGATGAATCATTTTTGGCTTAAACATAAGGCTTTTCTTACCCACCAGGTTTTTAAAGCCTCTCACTGCTTTTCAGATATAGCCTGGCATGGGCATTCTTCACAACCTTTTTTACAAGCCACTCGAAAAAAATGTCCATCCCCCCATGTACTTTAAAATGGATTAAAGAGACAAACAGTTTGTGATATTACAGTTTCATACCACAGTGAGGGAAGGAGATTTTTAAGCTAAGCGCGAGAAAATGCGGCACTGCCCTTGTAGCTTTGTCCCACGTGATCTCGCTTTCCCTTTCTCTCTAGCTCTGAAAGCCTTCATGTTGTACGGTGTTACCGTTCAGGCTTCATGGTGGAGAGAGCCCCCCCGCTCCCTCTGCACTGCCAGGTGCTCAGTGGGGAAAAGGGGTGTCTTCCTCTGTTCGGAGCGAAGTCTGCTGGCTGCACTGGAGGCGCCGCCGGCTCCCGCTGTCTCAGGATACCGCGTCGGACGGCCTCAGCTGTGTGGCTGGCCATAGCTACCTGTGACTCAGGGATCCCTCCCAGCAATAGTTCCCCCTCCCAGCAATCCACAGTCCGTGCTGCGGCGCTGGGGAAAGGGGGCAGGAGGCAGTGGGGCAGGGGCGCCCGTCCCCAGACCCGCGGGCCGGGCAACGAGGCTCCCCCCCCCGCCCCCGCTCTCTCCCTCTCTCCCTCTCTCCCTTCCCTGCACTGAGCCGGAACGGAAAAACTGCCAAATCCCCGCCTTCCCACAGGGTTTAAAGATGTAAAATTTAGAGAAGCGTGATTGGTCCAAAAGGCTGTCTATCAATTTATGACCAACCCGCTACAGAGACTGACCAATCATGCAAATTAATGGCAGAACTGATGTTTCTTGCGCTTTTATCTCGGACACTCTCACACATCGCACAGAGCCTTAGCGGCACAGTGTTCTGGGACGCTTAACTGAAACATTCTCGCATAGGTATTTATGGCTGCAGATGATATTTGGTATGCACTTTCTCACGGGAAATAGGTGCTTGTTAAGGTCCACCAGAAGCAGGTGCTTCTACAGAGGTCACACAAGATAGGGTGAATATCGCAGTCTGGGTCTTCAGATATATTAACCGCAAGTACATAAAAAGTACCTCCACAAATGGAAACCTTGAAGCGTATATCTTGGTTTTATCATATTGAAATAGACGTAAAGAGAGAAGTTCAAAGAAACTTTAAGTGTTTCACTTGCTACCGAAATCAGTATTTGCAGCCCACAGATGCTTGCTTACTTCTATAGCAGAAGTAAGTGACTGAGTTTTATAAAGTCAAGCTCAAACACATTTTACTACAAGTAAAAACAGGAGTTAAGAGAAAATTAAAACATCACTTCTAAGCAAAGATTTCAACAAATAACATCCAAGATCAAATACAAACAAAGGAGAGGAGTGAGCATCATGTTTTTTCCCTTCACCCACACAAGCGTAAACCAGCCCTTTCTTTTTTTAGCTAGCAGTTCTATTTATATATTTATACTGAGCTGAAATGGTCTAATAAATTTTCTAAGATTTCCATACTGAAACCTGACAAAGAACTTTTAAAAAGTGCCAAATAAGTAAAAAACCCCAAACAAGCAAGCAAGCAAGCATGGGGTCTAATATGAGCATGTACCAGGAAGTTTGGAAATAATATTGTGTAAGTCAGATGGGTGCTCAAACGTTATTGACCGTTTAAGGAATTGTTTAATCCCTGCCTTTTTCCTTAGACAAAAAAAAAAAATCAAATCCATTTCCCACATTTATACAGAAAAAATAACCAATCCAATTTCTGGATCTGGTTGTCTTCCTACTGCCACCAGCAGAAGCTTGACCATTTATTTGGTTGAGTGAAAACAGCCTGGTCCTATTGGTCTGGACTCCAGACCACAGGATCAGGTTGCTGAATACATCAATAAATCCAATTAGTCCGTAAAAGGACTGAATGACTTTTTACTCATGGCTTTTCAGAATTTCAACACATTCCACTCTCACCAAATGAAAGCACCTCCAGATGGAACAGATTTACATCTGTGAGTGAAATTAAAACCATACTTCTACTGCAATATATAATACATAGTGCCTCATATTCTAGTCTTCCTGATACCTCAAATCCATCTACTCTTTCAATATAATAAATTATATTATTATATTTTCAACTGTTTCTTTAAAATGGCTTCAAAAGTTTAAAGCTGTGTATAAATATGGCCCTTTAATATATGTCAGTTGAGCAATGCAGTTGTTTAAATTATTAGAACTGAATTTTCCTAACAGGTTTTTTTTTTTTTTGCTCTACACTTTATCATAACATCAAAGGGCAAGAAATTGTCTTCCTGCTTCCAAAATCTCAGAATTACTTTCCTCCTTCTGGCATCAGGCAAAATGTAGGGTTACTAAACTTTTTTTAACCAATAATTAATCAAGGTAGGAAAAACGAAGAAGAGTAAGATAGAGAGGGATTTGGACACCCAAACAAAAATGGCCCAACACTAATGGCAGTCAACTTGAAAAGGAAAGACAAAGGGTTAAAATTCAGGTCTCCTGCCTGACATGGAAGAGAAATCAAATAACTAAGCTACGTTCTGTATGATTTTCCTAACCACTCGCTGTAATGGCAACGTAGATCAATTCTGCTTTTGCTATAATTAGTATTAGTGTAGCTTATTTAAGCATGTGCCTGGCTTGCACCAGCCATGCAAATTATTTACCCTGCTTTATAAATATTACACGTGGAATAAACTCTCAATTGTCAGTAGGTCTCTGCCCAAGGCACAGTCACGCAGGAACATGCTGCTGCTTGCAGGAACCCACATCTGTACAAAGAACCCCCTCGGAGGCCGTAAAAGTAGGGTGAATGGAATTTGTGACATGCATAAAAGAGAAAAAAAAAAAAAATTGAGTCTGATATGTCATACCAGGGCTTCAGTTGTTGTCACGTTGTTTCCAGAATATGGGCATGAACCTTCAAGGTAAAAGATTAGTAATTCAGGCAGCTGGTTCACAGGCATGACAAAACGACTTCAAGAGATAAATCGGTGCTCTGAGAAAATCCTCTTCAGAAAATGGATTGTAGAGTTTAACCAAAGCCCTGCTTTTTATTTATCTGAAAACTAACTAACAAGCCAACAGCCAACAAACCCTAATACTAACCTATGGATGCTGAAAAAGCCTCAGCAGAGTTTCTTCAGCTCTTTGCAGTAGTTTGTGACAGTTCTGTCTTCCCCATGCAGATTACTTTAAACAAGATTACAGTATTAAAAACTTCTTGCACCTGCGGGTTGTTTGCCAGAATTGTTATGGTTCTAACTAGAAAAACATTCAGAGATGGGTGTCTTAGAATTTGACCAATCCCCTTAGGGGGTGGATGGCAAAAACCAATTACCTTCTGCCACTTAATACACTGTGAAGGAAGTGAATATTGAGCTCCTTATTTGCTGCAGCAAGCCCTACTAAAATGCTTTAAAAAGGGAAGCGAACAAGGGGGAGGTGCGCACCGATGGCAGAGCAAAACTCCCCCGGCCGCCCAGCGCTGTTTTGCTTGCTTTACTCAATAAACTCATGTTCATTTTGACTAATTGGCTTTGTAATTTATTACAAGTCATCTATATCATACAGTTTGCGAACTAACATATAAAAGTCTTCTGAGAATTCATTAAAGTGCTTCCATTTATCCCTGAGCCTGGACTTTGTGTAGTTTCTCTACTTGGCCGCAGTGAGAACAGTGACACTAACCCATAACCCAAACCCTAATCCTAACTCTAACCCTAACCCTACCCTAACCCTAATCTAATCGTAACCATAACTGCAACCGTAACCATAACTGCAACCGTAACCCTGAATTCAAGACGATTTCAAGGAGCACTTTACAGTTTGGAGACATGGATGGCGCAAAGGCATGGTTATTTTCGGAGGAGGACTTTGGTTCAAGCAGTGGAACAGACGCCCTTCTGAGGAGTGGGTGCCTTTAATAGTACCATTTGAGAGATGGTGGCTTAGGCGGAAGTGGTTTCTGCCAGAATCCAAGATGGCAAAAAAAGGCAGAAGCCTCATGATGCCACACCAAAGATGGCGGCTCTAGAGAAGGTTTTTTTTTTTTAACCCTCAAGATGGTGGTTTTTGCCGGAAGTCACATGATGCCACACCAAATATGGCAACATAGCAGGAAGTTACTTTTCCCGTACTCAAGATGGCGAATTTTCCGGAAGTTACGTATGCCACAACAAAGATGGCAGCTCGGTAAGGGGCTTTTTCGTTTTTACAAAGATGGCGGCATCATGCGCTTGTGATTTAGGTAGGGAGGGAAAATGGCACTGCAAAAGGACCCCGCTCCTCAGAAAGGCATTTATTCAGCTGCTTGAGCCTGATTCTGACTCTCACTCCGACCCCGAGCTTTCAGTATGATTTTCAGCGGCGTTTCCCGGTGTGGGGACACGGACGGTGGGGTCAGTGGTGTTTGGGGTGGGCAGGATGCATGCGGGCAGCGGCAGGCAGCAGCTGGGCCAGCTCTGTCGCGGTCACGCCACACTGCCCCTGACGAGAAGCCCCCGATGACACGTGGCGCCAGACTGGGCTCCTTGTCTCCCTCCTCACCACCCCACCCCGTCACCTCCCCGTGCCCCTGCCGCCCCTGTGCTTCCCCACCCGTGGCCTGGGGAAATGCAGGAAAACACAAAATGATCGAGGAAATAGCAGTCACCAGAGCTGCCTGTTCTGTCCCCTTGCCTGAAGGGCGAGAGGCTGCACAGAGCTGGGAGCACTCAGGAGGTTGCTCATCTTTTCCAGGAGGTGAGGGCAGGAGCTGCAAGCAGGGTTTCCCAGGCAGGGGGAGCAGGGAGAATTTTGCCTCCCAGCAGCTCTCTGTGAGTGCTAGGTGGGCTGAGCAAGGTGGGAGGTGTGGGTGGTGTTACTCGGGAACTGCTAAAATGACAGCTTGCAGCAGCCACGTGTATGTGTCGGGAACCAGCACTAATGCTGGCAGCCACATGTAAGCTGGGAAATGAACACCAGCAGGCTGGAAACAAGCCCCAGAAACTGGTTAAAATGGGATGGACTTTTCCCAAGCATCTAAAACTCTCTTTTGGTTTTTTTTTAGGAATTAGGAGGTGATTCTCAAGGTGTTGGCATTTCTTTTAATGTAGTTTTGGTGAGGTCCTGGCTCAGTACCTTCATTGCAGCTGCGGTTGGCTAAACAGCTGCCCCTGATTTAACTGTGTGAGAAATGCTGCTCACAGATGTAACTTTTTGAAAATTTATTGAACAAAAGAATGACAATTAGAGACCTGAAATGGGGGTTCTGCCCCAAACACAAAGTAAAGGGTAACAGCGCTGGGTGCTTGACCAGAGAGCAGTTTGGTCATAGGAGGGTTACACTTTATACCCCAAAGTTCAGAGAATCCCCTCCCCTGGCCCTGCCTTCTGGAGGTATCGTAGTTGGCTCGCTGGTTTCTAGGGCCTTCTCACTGGCTCACAGGTTAGCTCGATATCATCTTGGGGTCTTCTTACTGGATCATCAATTGCCCAATGGTGCTCCTGGACCTAGCCCTACGAAAGCCAACCTTTGCAGCCCCTCCCATTCATAACAATTCCCTCCTTTTCTTCTTTTGTTAAACCATTCGGCTTTCGTATCCACTCTGAACTTTGCTGACACGTTCATGCTTCTCATATACCATTTTTGCTTCTCGGGAGATATCTTTCCTTAGGTGTTCTTTCCTTTCAGCACCATCATCTTTTTAACCTTAGCGGACCCGTCCGCTTTCAAACTCCGAATCGAGTGATGTTTGCACTCCCTGTACTACACTGCTAATAAGTCTAATAAAGCAGGGAGTTAGACAGGGGAGGAACATCAACCCAGTTAAAGAACACAACAGTAAGAATCCCAGCTTTTTCCACCACCCTGTTCCCAAGAAAGTGTCCCACCAAGTTGTTTTCAACATAGGCTCCCACCTTTGGACTGGCACATGAGCTATCTTTCTAATATTCTGGGCAATATTCAAGATTGCCTCCCCATGGTCATCAATTTGTATGCAGCAATCCGAGGAGTTAAATTTGCCGCAAACTCCCCCTTCCTCCACCAATAGGTAATCCAAGGCTAGTCAGTTCTGGTACATGGCTGCCCTGGTTTGTCTCTGCCGGTGAGTTATCAGTTCCAGGGTGGATGCAGTCCAATTGGTAACAATTTCTATAACTGCCTGTAGTCTAATTACACGGTTTAACATATAAATTGGTGTTCGATAGCCCCAGCTCCCATCCTGTGCCCAT
This sequence comes from Monarcha castaneiventris obscurior, assembly GCA_026261815.1. Taxonomy (NCBI): domain Eukaryota; kingdom Metazoa; phylum Chordata; class Aves; order Passeriformes; family Monarchidae; genus Monarcha; species Monarcha castaneiventris. The sequence continues at coordinate 15,281 of JAMPIT010000515.1, read as the reverse complement.
GTTGCTGGTCTGTAGGTTTCCACGATTCTCTCAGGGGGCCATTCCTTGTCTCCCCATCTCTGAGATCCCTTCAGCATATTTCTTTTGTCACATTTTCAGGTGCTCCAAGCTCATCCCCCTCCCGCCCTGGAAGCAAAAAAACCTCGGGCTGTAAAACTCCCAGGGTGCAGCTTCCCCACCTCCTGGGGGCTAGCACTGGGTATGCCTTAGTTTGACAAATCCAAAACAGCTCATTAGGGGCCTCCCGATACTGGTGTTCCACTCTATTTGCATTCTTCCAGAATTTTGATACTTCAGGGATCTCAGAGTTATGGGTTTCTCCCAGGGTGATAACACTGAAACAAGTCTTCCCTTGGGTTGTGGATTCATGGTTTTCCTTTCCACTTATTTTTTGCCCAGTAGATTTCCGGCTCTCTGGCTGTCCGCTAAGTGGCTGTCCAGTTTGTAACTAGGTATCTTTTACAAGGGGTGTTTCCTACTTCCTCTGTGAAATCCCTTCCCTCTGGCCAGAGACACTCTTCTCCAACTATTGGCAGGTTTAGGGTCCATACCCCAGTTTTAACCCGTCGTCCTAGGTTGCAACGATCCCAGGAGGAGCTCAACTGGGCCCAAACTATTTCCCCTCCCAAGGCCACATTTCTGCTATTAATGTTCCCCCACAAACCCAACAGTTTGACACACTCAATTCTCCACTAATCCTCTCTGCTAAATCCACAAGCAGATTTTTCCCTTGCATTAGTGTATCAAAACTTTCAGTTACCGGTTCTGGGCCCACCATTGGTTCTCTCTTTACTACAATTTGTTCTTTTACCAGGTCCTGATGGTATACCCCAGTTTCGAGGTATCTTCCCTCAATTTTATGTTCAAAACAGACCCATCTCTCCCCTCCTGGGCACTCCCCCATTGAGCACTGTTTATACGTCCTTAGGTTCTCAGCTAGCCAATAGGTCACGCCATTTTCCGCGCAGGTTCATACTTGGGATTGATCAAAACACCCACTATTCAGGTAGGTAGGGGTTCAGAGAAGAAAATCTTGATGGGGAAACCCTTATAGAGGGGCTGATAACACTTTTGGCAGGGGTCTGCTTTTACTCCCACCAGGAGAATTAGCAGAGGAACATTATCACAGATTTGGGACTGGGTGCACCCCCTCCCTCCATGTCTCTAGGATTGCTGCCTACAGCGAGGTTACCTCACGAGGGAGGTGCAACCTTTGCCCGCTCCAGCATTCCTCCCTCCACCTAGTTATCCTGCAATCTTCCTTCTGGGGGTTAGTCTTCCTGGCCTACCTTTGTCTGAATGGCAATTCTTGGTGGCCTGGACTAACTAACAGAGGTAAATCCTACCACCCTTCAGCTATCAACAGGTGAGTCGGGTATCTCCCGAGAAAAGCCAATTCTCATTAGTCTTTTAGCACGCCTTTTCCCACAGATCCATAATTAGTCCATAAAAGTATCTGACTTGTCCGGTATAATGTCCAATCAGTTCTTTTGCTCACCATCCTTCTTTTCCCATTTAAGGGTTACTCTGGTATCACCTGGAGCTAAAGTTATAGTCCAAAACCCAGGTGGCTTCAGGGGTCTCTTGACGTGACTTGCGTATGTCCACCCTTTTTTTCCGGTCCTGACGGCCACCTCCATAGTTGGCAATACCTGGAAAGAACCCTGGAAAGGCCTTCTCTCGCCTACCACTCCATTTGCTTTCTCCTTGCTGCTCTGGCCTTGCCTACCTCTCCCTTGACTTGCCTGGAGTTGCCTACACTTGGTTTGCGTTTCCTTGCCTGCACAGAAGGCAACGTAAAGAGTGGTAGGCAGGGCAAAACAAAACAAGGAAGTTGTAGGTAAGGTGAGGTAAAGCAGACATAGGCAAGGGAAGCAAAGCAAGGGTAGGCTAGGAAAATCTAGGCACAGTACTGAAGGCAAGACAAGGCCAAGTGACTCGGACTACCTTTTCTTGGGAAGCAAAGGACATAGTGCCAGTGTTGGTGGAGCAGATGTTAAGGTACCATGGGGAGGAATAGTCCAGCAAGGTACTTCTGTCCTGGCACCTTCTGTGTGGGAGCAATTGTTGGACGTATGCAATATGGGAGGTAGTATGCAACTTTGGCTGGGTAAGTTCCTGAACAAGAATGGCAATGCTTTTTCATGGCAAGGAAAGCGCATAGCCCCAGATTTGGAGGTGCTGCTGATAAGAAGCTGCCTCGTGGAGGTCAACGGTGGCAGCAACCTTCTGTCCCGGCATGTTTGATATGGAGACATTGCCTCAATTCATGCAATTATGGCATTGGCATCCATCCTTGGAAGGTGGTCTCCTGAAAGATTCCATTTCGCATGTGGTTTCCACTTCTCAGAGGTGGCCTTCTGAAATTCTGGCAGCACACGTCTTTTGGACAAGGTAAACAGTTGCACTGAGTCTTGGTGTACAGCCAATCTAGTGCCCTGGGCAAGTAGTCCCCAGTAACAGTTCTGGCACATTGTATGGGATCAGGCACTGGATGTTTTGTATTTTGGAGGAGGGGATGCCATTTCTTCCGAGGTGGGCTTATAGTTCCTCTTTGCCAAAGAAAGCAGGTGTGGATCTGCAAATTGGGTGCTCTTAGGGAATGTAAAGGCTTTTCCCAATTGCCAGTTCTCTGGATAAGAGCTGTCGAACTGTCAGTGGGAGTGCAAATGCCAAACTGTTGAGCTTTTTGTCCATGTACCTTTAGTGGGTCAGCAGTCCTTGGTGCCGTTCTGTTCAGATCCTGACTCTGTGAGACTGAAGGCTTAGGATGGTACCTAGAGCTGAGAAGGAAAGTGCTGATAGCAGGGTGTCTGCAGGTGAATCCATGGGTGCCGCTGAAGCTGCAGGTAGCAAGAGCTTTCTCAGCAGGCGCTTTTGTGAGCTCTGCTTTTGCCAGATGTTTTCAAGTTTATGGCCAGACTGGGAGAGAGTGAAAAGATTTGTTAGGGTAAAGGAGTTCATGCTGCCTTTTGAGTGTGGTGCAAAGAAGAGCTTGCACTTGGAAGAGGAAGAATAGCAAAATCTTATTGTCCTGACACAGCTGATTTGAGAGCAAGGACGTTTCCAAATTGGCTCTGCCCTTGGTGCGGTTTCGAGCTGAGCTGGGTGCGTTTCCTTCTTTTGCAGGTCGACAGCGCCATCGTGTGGTTATTTTTATGAGCGCCGACAGAGCCCCGGAAAAAGCCAAGCGCTTTTCTGGCCAGGCTGAGAAGCCGGCAAAGTTGAATGCCGTCGCTGGGCTTCTCTCCCGCTCACACACAGTAAGGCGAAGAACGAAGCCGCAGAGCAGCAGGCTTCTGCGTGCAGCGCACCGACTAGCAGAAGTCCAGCTCCTTCACAATAGCAGTCAGAATTGTTCTTGCTGCTGCAAAACGTAAGGCGCAGCTGTAGAGCCATAGAGCTTGATCCCACAGCGTGCAGATAAGCGCTTTCAACATCCATCCACCTTGCAGGCTCCATGCAGCTGGAGGTCAGCTCGCACTGCACTCAGAGCCACCGCGTGCTGTGCACGGTTTCGACTAGGCTCGAGCTCCAAGGACAGCCTTTCGCTTCTGCAGAGTTCCTGCTGTCCGTGTAGCTCTCTGTCAGCGAGCTTCGCCCAGGGAGATGCACTTCCTGGATGAGTCTTTCAATGTGCCTGACGTTTAAAGCAGCATCACTGTCTGGGCCACGAGCACGGCTGCTGAAGAACGTGCTTTCATCCCGGCACCTTCTCCTGTGCGAGACGTCCATCGGGACCTCTGCTCCTTGCGAGACTGCAGTGTGCGCCGTGGTACCTGGAGCTGAGAAGGAGTAGGCAGACAGCACCGCCCTCTGAAGGCGCTTTGCAGCTTCCTAAAGGAAAGAGGACCGGCCCAAGAAGGTGGTGCAAAGGCAAGTTGCTACGAAGGTCCGTGGCAACCTCCCGGCAAAGAGGTTTTTCAGCGGCAAGAACAATTCTCGGCTGACTGCGATTATGATGGACCTTTTGCTGGACTTCTGCTAGTCGGTGCGCTGCACGCAGAAGCCCGCTGCTCTGCGGTTTCGTTCTTCGCCTTACGGTGTGTGGACTGGAGAGAAGCCCAGCGACGGCATTCAACTTTGCCGGCTTCTCAGCCTGGCCAGAAAAGCGCTTGGCTTTTTCCTGGGCGCTGTCGGCGCTCATAAAAATAACCACACGATGGCGCTGTCGACCTGCAAACGAAGGAAACGCAACCAAGGGCAGAGCCAATTTGGAAACGTCCTTGCTCTCAAATCAGCTGTGCCAGGACACTGGTGCAGATGCAGTGGCTGCCGGGCTGCTCGTGCCTGCTGTGCCCGAGTGCTTCCGGCTGCACTTCTCGGTTTTGGGGATTTTGGGGTTTATACTGGTTTGTACTGGTCCATACTGGTTTATACCGGTTTAGGCTGGTTCATACTGGTTTGTACTGGGAGAGGGTTTGGGGTTACTGGGATGAACTGGGAGCAACTGGGAGTTACTGGGATGAACTGGGAGGGGATTAAATGGGGGGAAAAAGGGAATTTGGGGGTTTTTCCTGGTTTATACTGGTTTATGCTGGGAGGAACTGGGAGGGAACTGGGAGGGAGTTTGGGGCTACTGGGATGAACTGGGAGGGGCTAAAAAGGGGATTTTGGGCTTATACTGGTCCATACTGGTTTATACTGGTTTATACTGGGAGCAGCTGCAGCACTGCCTGGACCCCGACACCTTCGGCCTGGTGACCCGGAGGTTGACGGAGCGGGAGCTGCTCAGTGACCCCCAGTTCCTGTGGTGCCCCCACGTACTGGTTTATACTGGTTTGGGCTGGTTTGGGGCAGGGAGTTACTGGTTTGGACTGGGAGGGGACTGGTTTGGACTGGTTTGGACTGGGAGGTGGTTAAAGGGTTAAAAATGGGGGAAAAGGGGATTAAAGGGAATTTTTATACTGGTTTATATTGGTTTGGGCTGGTTTAGACTGGTTTGGACTGGTTTGGACTGGGACAGAACTGGGAGGGGACTGGGAGGAACTGGGAGTTACTGGTTTATACTGGGAGGGGACTGGGAGGGGATTTGGGGTTACTGGATTGAACTGAGATGAACTGGAAAGGACTGGTTTGGGTTTCAGGGTTACTGGGAGGGACTGGGCGGGAACTGGGAGGGGGTTTGGGGTTACTGGTTTGTACTGGGAGGGCACTGGGAGGGACCGGGAGGGGGATTTGTGGTTACTGGTTTATACAGGTTTATACTGGGGGGCCACTGGGATGAACTGGGATGAACTGGGAAGGGGAATTGGGGTTACTGGGATGAACTGGGAGGGAGTGAAAGGGTTAAAAATCGGGGGGAAAGAGGATTAAAGGGGGTTTTTATACTGGTTCTTACTGGTTTGCACTGGTTTATACTGGTTTATACTGGTTTGAAGTGCTGTGAACTGGTTTGGGGTTTTTCGTTACTGGTTTGGTGTTTGGGGTTACTGGGAGGGAACTGGGAGGGGGTTAAAAGGTTAAAATGTGGAAAAAAGGGGATTAAAGGGGGTTTTTTAGACTGGTTTATACTCGTATTTTTGGGATAAATTTGAGTGGGTTTGGGGATATCTGGGGGATATTCTTGGGATAATATTGTGGGTTTTTTGGGGTAGGTTTGGGATAGTTTTGAGGATATTTTGGGAATATTTCAGGAATATTTTGTGAAATTTTTGAGGGATTTTTTGGAGATAATTTCCTGGAATTTCTGGGATATTTTGGGGTGGTTTTTTTGCTTTTTGGGGGGGATTTTTTGGGGGGATTTCTGAGGTATGTCAGGAATAATTTTGGGGAAATTTTGTGTGTTTTTGGGCACATTGTGACCCCTTTTCCCCCCTCAGTGGGAGCCCCAGCACGAGGCTCTACCCTGCCTTTGGCAGCTTCTGGGGAGCACTTTGGGATAATTTTGTGGAATTTTGGGGTAAATTCCTGGAACAGGGTCCGGCTCATCCTCGCTCCCGCGGCTCCGCTGCCGACCTCCAGCGGCTGTAGAGGTAAAAGCCGGTGCCAGGCTGCACCCCTCAATTTTACCCCCAAAACCCCTCAAGAACCCCCAAAACCTTCCAATTTTACTCCAAAACCTCTCAGAGATCCGCAAAATCCCTGAGATTTCCCCAAAATCCCTCGATTTTCCCCCAAAACCCCTCCATTTTCCCCCCAAACCCCTTTGGGACCCCCAAAATCCCTCAATTTTGCCCAAAATCCCCCAGTTTCACCCCAAAACCGCTCCGGGACCCCTCAAATCTCCCCCCAGTGTCTCCTGGCCGCCATTTTCCCTCCCTTCTGCCCCTCACAGGCGCCGCGCTCTGATTGGCAGAGCTCCGTAATGCGCCCTGCGCTCCCATTGGCTCAGCACTTCCCGCCTCTTCCCAAGCCCTTCTCTGATTGGTCAGCGCCTGCCGCCCAGGGGAGAGAGGCGCGCCGACTGGCTGGGCAGGGGAAAGGCGGGAAAAAGAGGGAAAAAGGAGGGCTCTCCTGAGGCGAGCGGTGCAGTGATTAGCTGAAAGGCGGGGAAGGGGGCGGGGCAACCGAGGTGATAAAAGGGGCGCGGCGCGGAGCCCTCAGGCTCAGTCCGGCGGTGGCGGCGGTCGAGGCGTGGATCTTCCTGAGGCGGTTTAATCGATTCATTGCTTCATTTAATTAGTTTAATGAACTTAATTAGTGGTGGGGGGCTCGCACCGGTCAATTACGGCGCTAATTAAGGCGCTAATTAGCGCCGCGGGGGGTTTGGAGGCGATTCGGGTTTAAACTCGGAAATCCGGGAGTGGAAGGGGGACGAGGGGGGTTCAAACCTGGTTTTAATTTAATTTAATTCCTAATTCCTTAAGTAATTTAATTATTTAATTCGTTAATTAGTTTTAATCGCGGGGTTCTGCCGCTTTTTTTTTTCGTTTTTTGAGGCACTTGAGGTTTTTCCTGAGGGGTTTTTGGGCTAAAATCGTCTTCTAAACTCATTGTTGCCTCAGATTTATCTGAATTCCTTCCTATTTATTTAATCTGAAACGATTTTTATTTCAGGCTTTTTAATTTTAATTAAATTTTATTTAAATTTTAATTAAATTTGGGCCGTTTAAACTTAGTTTTGGGGCCATTCTGTCCCGTTTTGGGGCCAAATTTCTGTTTTAAGCCTTTTAATTTATTGAATTCCACGCTAAATGAACAGAATTAAATCCAATTAAACTTTAAAGTTAACTGAAATTCCTTTAATTTATATTTAATTAAATTAATTATTTATTGAAATATTTATTCAATTTGTGGGGGGAGTGTTGGAGCTTTTTGAGGCATTTTGGGTCTTTTTTACCATTTCCTTGACTTTTATCCTGTTTAGGCTTGAAATAATTTAAATATTGCCTTAAGTTATTCTAGTTTATTAATATTTATTCATATTTATTCATATTTATTCATATTTATTGATCCTTATTAAATTTAGCAGATTTCATTGAAATTTAGAGGGGTTTCTAGGGGGTTTGGATTTTTTTTTTTAGGTTCAAAATCCCCTTTTCAGCCTCTTGCATTAATTATTAAATTAAATATAATTAATACTATTAAATATTTATTAGTTAAGTATTGCTTTAAGTTACTAAGTATTTATTTAAGTTATGAAGTTATTAAGTGTTTAGTAAGAGAGAATTTAAATATTTAAAGCCAAAGTTTTACGATTTAATTTGTTAAGTATTTATTTAAGTAATTAAGAACTTATTAAGAAAGAATTTAAGTATTTAAAGCCCAAATTTATTTAAAATTTAGAGGCTTTTTTGGGGGCTTTTTCAGAGCTGTTTTGGGGCAAAAAATCCCCTTTTCCTAAATAATTTAAAAATCTTCTTTAATTTATTAATTTTAATTAAATTTCAAAGAGTTTAAAGATCTTTAATCGCTGTTTCAATTTACTAATAATTCTTAATTTCAATTTCGTTTCAATTAATTCTTGGGTCTTTTTGGTGTTTAAAAACCCAAATTTTAAATCTAATTTAAACATTGTCTTAATTAATGAATATTCATTAATTTTATTGACATTTTAACCAAATCTGGGTTCATTTTTGAGCCGTTTGGTGACTTTTAAAGTTTGATTTTAAGATAGATATAATACCAATAGATAAATATAAAATATAGATTTATGCAAATTTATGTCAATCTATGCAAATTTATGCAAATTAAACGTAAATTTATAGGAAACGTTTCATTTTGAAAATCCATTTTGGCGTCACTTTTGAGCTGATTTCTCCTCCTTTCTGACCCTTTCTCTTTGCCCAAAATCGCCTTCCCCCCCCCCCACTCAAAATTTCTCCAAATTCAGTAAAAAACTTTATTCAAATTTATTGAAATTTATTCAAATTTGATAAAATCGGTGGCGGGAGCTTCCGAAATATTCTACTAACCCAAGGTGCTGCGGCGCCACACCGGCTGCTTCGGCACCATCTGGTCAGGGCCCTTTTGGGGCAAATTCTGGTGATTTTGGGGCATTTCGGGGAATTTCAGGTTTTTGGGGCATTTTGGGGGGATTTTGGGTCATTTGGGGTACATTTGGGTGGTTTTTGGGGGCTTTTGGGTGGATTTTGGGTGGATTTTGGGTCATTTGGGATGGATTTTGGGGCATTCTGGGTGGATTTTGGGTACTTTTGGGTCATTTCAGCTGGTTTTTGGGTGGATTTTGGCTGGATTTTTGGGGAATTTTGGGTGGATTTTGAGTCATGAGGAGTTTTGGTTTATTTTGGGGCATTTGGGGTGGATTTTGGGGCATTTTGTTTAGATTTTGGGGGATTTTGGGGCATTTTAATTGGATTTTGGGGGATCTTGGGGCATTTTGGGTGGATTTTAGGGTGTTTTGCGTCCTTTCTGGGTGGATTTTGGGTCATTTAGGGGCTGGTTTTGGGGTATTTTTTAGGTGGATTTGGGGGGATTTTGGGGGGATTTTGGGGCATTTTGGTTGGATTTTGGAGGATCTTGGGGCATTTCGGGTGGATTTTAGGGCATATAGGGGGAATTTCAGGTGGATTTTGGAGCAATTTTTGGGATAAATTCCTGCAATTTTGGGACATTGTTGGGATAATTTCCTGGAGTTGTGGGGATAATTTACTGATAATGCTGTGGAATTTTGCGGATATTTTGAGGCTATTTTGGGAATATCCTGGGGATATTTTTGTGATAGTTTCATGGAATTTTGGGGATTTTTTTGGGGATAATTTCCTTGAATTTTGGGGAAAATTCTGGGATAATTTCCTTGAATTTTGGGGAAATTTTGGGATAGTTTCCTGGAATTTTGGGGATATTTTGGAGAGAATTTCTTGGAATTTTGGGGATATTTTGTGATAATTTCCTTGAATCTTGGGGATTCTTTTGGAGTGATTTCATGGAATTTTGGGGTTTTTTTGCAGCTATTTTGGGGATATCTCAGGAATATTTTTGGGGTAAATTTGGGTATTTTTGGGCATGTTCTGACCCCTTTTTTTGCAGTGGGAGCCCCAGCAGGAGGCCCTGTCCTGCCTTTGGCAGCTTCTGGGGAGCATTTTGGTGCTGTTTTGGGACTATCTTGGGGATATTTTTGGGATAATTTTGTGGAATTTTGGGGGTTTTTGGGGCTATTTTTGGGAATATCCTGGGGATATTTTTCTGATAATTTCCTGGAATTTTGGGGATATTTTGGAGAGAATTTCTTGGAATTTTGGGGATATTTTGTGATAATTTCCTTGAATTTTGGGGATTTTTTTTTTGAGTGACTTCATGGAATTTTGGGCTTTTTTTGCGGCTATTTCGGGGATATCTCAGGAATATTTTTGGGGTAAATTTGGGTATTTTTGGGCATGTTCTGACCCCTTTTTTTGCAGTGGGAGCCCCAGCACGAGGCCCTGTCCTGCGCCAAGTTCGGGGCTCGGATCCGCGGCCGGGACCCTCCGGGAGCGTCCCCCCCCCGGGTCTGGGAGCCTTCCTGGGGGAGAGCAGCATTGGTGAGGGCCAAAATGGGGGGAAAACGGGGAAATTGGGGAAAATGGAAATGGGGGGGAAAACAGGGGAAAGGGAAAAATTGGTAATAATGGGAAATGGGGGGGAAAACAGGGGAAAGGGGAAATGGGGAAAATGGGAAATGGGGGAAAGAAGGGGAGAATGGGAAAAAACAGAGGGGGAAAATGGGAAAAATTAGGAGAAATGGGAAAAAACCATCGGGGAAAATAATGGGGGGGGGGAAATGGGGGATTGGGAAAAATGGGAAAAAACAATGGGAAATGGGAAAAGTGGGAAATAATGGGGGAAATAGGAGGAAACATGGGGGAATGGGAAAAAACAATGGGAAATAATGGGAAATGGGGGGAAAAACAGGGAAAAAATGAGGGAAAAACAGGGGAAATAGGAAAAATGGGGGAAAATGCTGGGAAATGGGAGAAAACAATGGGAAATGGGGAAAATGGGAAAAATGGGGGGAAAAGCAGAGGGGAAAATGGGGGGGAAAACAGGGAAATGAATAATGGGAAAAACAATGGGAAAAATGGGGGGAATGAGAAATGGGAAAAGTGGGAAATGGGGAAATGGTGGGGGAAATGGGGGAAACGGGGGAAAATGGGAAATAATGGGGGGAAAAACCAATGGGGAAAATGGGGGGAAAACGGGGGAAAATGGAAGAGAATGGAAAATGGGGAAAAATGGGGGGGAAAACAGGGGAAATGGGAAAAAACCATGGGGAAAAACAATGGGAAATATGAAAAATGGAGGGGAAATGGGAAATAATGGGGGAAAAACAGAGGGGAAAAACAGTGGGAAATGGGAAAATGAGAAATGGGGGGGAAACGCGGGGAAATGGGAAATGGGGAAAATTGGCAACAATGGGGGAAAAAACGGGGAAAATGGGAAAAAAAAACGGGAAATGGGGGGCAATTTGGGTCATTTTTGGTTCATTTTGGTTTGTTTTGCCCCGTTTCGGGTCATTTTGGGTCAATTTTGATCACTTTTGGATCAGTTTGCTCAATTTTGCCCAATTTTGGGTCGTTTTGAGTCTTTTTGGGCTGATTTTGCATCAATTTGGTCAATTTTGGGTCATTTTGGTTCATTTTACTGAGTTTGGGTTGATTTAGCTCAATTTGGGGTCATTTTGGTAAAGTTTGGTGTAATTTTGGTCAATTTTCCTCAATTTTGGTCAATTTCAGGCAATTTTGGGTCAATTTCGCTCAATTCTGGGTCAATTTTGCTCCATTTTGGGTGAATTTTGGTTCATTCTGGGTCAATTTTAGGTCATTTTGGGCTATTTTGTGTCATTTTCACCCAATTTTAGCCCAATTTTTGCCCATTTTTTTCCCAGTTTTTCCTGAATTTCTGTTTTTTGTTCGTTTTGCCCAATTTTGTGGGTTTTGTCCCCAGTTTGCCCTCGCTGCTCGCAGTGGTTGGCGCTGGCCCGGGGGGGCTGCCTGCACTTCCAGTGTTTCCAGTGCTGGCACCAGTTCTGCACCGGCTGCGGCGCCCAGTTCCACCCGCCCGGGATAGGCTGGCCAAACTGGGAAGAACTGGGGCAAACTGGGAGGGACTGGGAGGGACTGGGAGGGGCTGGGAGGGGGGAAATGGAGAAAAAATTTTTGGGGAGTGATTTTGGGGGCCCCTGAGAGGTTTTGTGGAAAATTGAGGGATTTTGGGGGTCTCTGAGGGGTTTTGTGGGAAAATTGGGGGGTTTGGGGTAAAACTGAGGGATTTTGGGGCTCCCTGAGGTGGTTTGGGGGAGAATTGAGGGATTTTGGGGGAAATTGAGGGATTTTGGGGGTCCCTGAGGGGTTTTGGGGTAAAATTGGAAGGTTTTGGTGGTTCTTGAGGGGTTTTGGGGTAAAATTGGAAGGTTTTGGTGGTTCTTGAGGGGTTTTGGGGGTAAAATTGAGGGGTGCAGCTCGGCACCAGCTTTTACCTCTACAGCCGCTGGAGGGTCGGCAGCGGAGCCGCGAGAGCGAAGACGAGGTGGATGCGTGTTCCAGGAACTTACCCCAAAATTCCACAAAATTATCCCCTAAAAATCCCAAAATTCCCAGAAATTATCCCAAAACTTATCCCCAAAATCCCACAAAATCTCCCCAAAATGCTCCCCAGAAGCTGCCAAAGGCAGGGTAGGGCCTCGTGCTGGGGCTCCCCAGCTCCCCTTTTTCCCGCATTTAATGCCCTCCCATTCATCCCAGTTCATCCCAGTAACCCCAAACCCCCTCCCAGTTCCCTCCCAGTTCAGCCCAGTATAAACCGGTAAAAACCAGTATAAACTAGCAACCCCAAAATCCCCATTTTCCCCCCTTTAATCCCCTCCCAGGTCATCCCAGTCCCTTCCAGTAACCCCAAACCAGTTCCCTCCCAGTATAAACCAGTACAAACCAGTAACCCCAAACCCCCAAATTTTACCCTTTTTCACCCATTTTTAACTCTTTAACTCCCTTCCAGTCCCTCCAAGTAAACCCCAACCCCTTCCCAGTCCCCTTCCAGTCCCTCCCAGTACAAAGCAGTGCAAACCAGCAACCCCAAATCCCCTCCCCCCCATTTTTAACCATTTTAACCCTTTAACTCCCTCCAAATTGCTCCCAGCCCTCCCAGTCCCTCCCAGTTCATCACAGTCCCCTCCCAGTTCATCTCAGTTCATCCCATTTCATCCCAGTTCCATCCCAGTCCCCCTCAAACCCCAAACCAGTTCCCTCCCAGTACAAACCAGTAACCCCAAACCCCAATTTAACCCTTTTTAAAACCTTTTTTAGCCATTTTAAGCCCATTTTTGACCATTTTTAACCCTTTAATCTGCTCCAAATCGCTCCCAGTTTGCCCCAGTTCATCCCAGTGGCCTCCCAGTTCCCTCCCAGTATAAACCAGTACAAACCAGTAACCTCAAATCCCCTTTTTCCTCCATTTTTAACCCTTTTCACCCCATTTTTAACCCTTTAATCATTTCTAACTTCCTCCAAATCACTCCCAGCTTTTGGTCCCAGTGCCCCCCAAACCCCATCCCAGTCCCTCCCAGTATAACCCAGTGCTGCCAGTTACCGCGGGCTCCAGCATGGACCAGTACCAGAGACGCTGGGCCTCGTCGCGCAGGTCGTGTCGGCCGCAGCTGGGGCAGCCCAGGGCGCCCACGACTCGCTCCCGCACGCCCACCGAGAAGTGCAGCTGGAAGCACTTGGGGCACAGCGGGCACGAGCAGCCCGGCAGCCACTGCATCTGCACCAGTACGGACCTGTGTCCTGGCACAGGGCTCGGCGCGAGACGTGGCCGAGAAGCTTTCGGCTTAGCTTCGGGCGGCGAGAGGGGCAGAATGTGCCGCCGAGCAGCGCTGAGAAGGAGGGAGCCGCAGAGCACCGGGGCTCGCGTGCGCGTTGCACGGGCTTGCGAGACAAAGGGGGGCCACCGCTCTCGTGCCTGCTGAATTCACGTTCTAGCGTTCGGAAAGAGGAAGTCCAAAGACAGCTGCTCGTCCTGCCCGCCCCTTCCTCTTCCAGCACTACGTGGAAGGGGCTGCGCTACCCCTCGGTCCCCGAGTTTCAGAGGACACGACGGTAGGATGCAGCGGGGAAGGCAAGTTCAGAGCGCATGCTTGAGCTTGACTGCTGCTGACGTAAGGAAGGCGAAGGCAGGTGCAGCCCTGCACCGGCTTTTACCTCTACAGCCGTTCCCCATGAGAGCAAGCCTCTGGAGGTCAGCAGCGGAGCCGCGAGAGCGAGGACGAGGATGACGCGTATCTTCGAGGAAAGGAACAGAGAGCCGCAGTGTGCCGTCCGCTTTCTGAAGGCTGCTCGTAAGTCCGGATAAGTACAGCGAAGAAAGAAGCCGCAGAGCACGGGGCTTGTGCGTGCAGCGTGCCGAGGTGCCGCAGGCCAGCAAACGCTCCTTCACCATCCCAGTCGGCCCAGGACGTTCTTGCCGCTGCGGAAAGTAACGCGCCGCCGTGCAACGCCGCCACGCAGCACCTTCTCAATCGCTCGGCGTCGCAGGGTCCTTGCAGCTGGAGCGCACGCAGAAGCACGCGGCAAGGCAGAAGGCGTTCCTAAAGTACCCCCTCTCCAAGCAGCCTTCGCAAAGCGCGCATCCCACTCTGCCTCGGTGCCTTTCTTCTAAGCCAGACGCCCGCCTTGCTTTCACTCTCACGGCTCCCTTGCCAGCCCCCAGCAGCCGCTCCCACGGAGGACGGCTCTAGAAGGACGCGCCACGGCCGGGCTGCACCTTCGCCTTTCCGCACGAAGGCAACGTCAAAACTCAGCGGTGATGCGCTGTGTACTTCCCTTCCTCGCTGCACGCGACTAGTGCCGTGTTCGCTGAAACGCGGAGGTGGGCTGACGAAGAACGCGGTTTTGTCCTGGCACCTCTGTCCGTGCGGAGGCGCCTGTCCGGGATCGTTGGTCCTTGCCGCGGCTGTTCCGCGAGCGCCGCGGCACTTCGGGCTGAGAAGCACCGGGCAGACAGCACCGCCATCCCGCGGCGCTCTGCAGGCCGTGAAGGAAAGCTGCGGCGGCCAGGCGAGTTTGGGCAGAGGCGGTGCGGCGCAGCGCTCCGCTTGCCGGCACGCTGATCCGTGCGGGAAGTAGCCGGCTGTTGGCCTCCGGGAGAACGAAGGCACGGCGTGTTCGAAAAGGCCAAGAACGGAGCCGCAGAGCACGGGGCTTGCGTGCGCGTGGTACGGGCTGAAGAGACGAGGCTGGCTGCCGCTCTCCTGCCGGCTGACTTCGCGCTCTAAGCAGTGGCAAGGAGGAAGTGCAAGGACACTTGCTTTCGTCTTGCAGCTCGGCGTGGACGCAACTGCCCTTCCCTGCAGTCTCCGGGTTTCAGCGAACACGGCGCTAGTCGGGTGCAGCGAGGAAGGGAAGCACGCAGCGCACCACCGCTGAGTTTTGACGTTGCCTACGTGCGGAAAGGCGAAGGTGCAGCCCTGCCCGGGGCGTCCTTCTAGAGCCGTCCTCTGTGGGAGCGGCTGCTGGGGGCTGGCAAGGGAGCCGCGAGAGTGAAAGCAAGGCGGGCGTCTGGCTTACAAGAAAGGCACCGAGGCAGAGTGGGATGCGAGCTTTGCGAAGGCTGCTTGGAGAGGGGGTACTTTAGGAACGCCTTCTGCCTTGCCGCGTGCTTTTGCGTGCGCTCCAGCTGCAAGGACCCTGCGACGCCGAGCGATTGAGAAGGTGCTGCGTGGCGGCGTTGCACGGCGGCTCGTTAATTTCCGCAGCGGCAAGAACGTCCTGGGCCGACTGGGGTGATGAAGGAGCTTTTGCTGGCCTGCGGCACCTCGGCACGCTGCACGCACAAGCCCCGTGCTCTGCGGCTTCCTTCTTCGCCGTACGTATCCGGACTTAACAGCAGCCCAGCGAGGGCGTCTG
>JAMPIT010000514.1:0-59916 GCA_026261815.1 Monarcha castaneiventris obscurior | reverse complement strand
ACCACATTACAGCAGGGACTGCAGAGCCACCAAAACCCCACCCAAACCCAGCTCAGAGGGGTGATGGGGACCCCGTGGCAACCCCTGGGTACCAAAGCAGTGAAGCCGTGGAGAGCAGAGGCTCAGTCGCTGACATTTCTGTGGGACGGGGCTGTCGTGGGAGGGGTGGGGGCTTTAGATCACAGGGGAATCATTGCCCAGGGATTTTTTTGTTCGGCTCTGTAGTGGGTTGATGCTGGCTGGACTCCAGGCAGCCACCAAAGCTGCTCTCTCACTCCTGTCCACAGCTGGACAGGAGAGAGAAAATACAACAAAGGGTTCATGGGTTGAGATAAGGACCAGGAGAGATCCCTCATCCAACACCGTCCTGGGCAGAACAGGCTCAACTTACAGATACAAAGTGAATTTATTAATAACAGAATCAGAGCAGGATAATGAGAAGTGAAATAAGAGCTTTGAAAACACCTCCCCCCACCCCTCTATCCGTCCCACCGATGGCACAGGAGACAGGGAATGGGGATTATGGTCAGTTCATCTCCTGTGGCTACGCCTGCTGCTCAGGGAGAGGAGCTGTTCCCCTGTGAGACCGTGGGGTCCCTTCCCACAGGAGACAGTTCTCCGTGAACGTCTCTGACGTGGCTCCAATCTCACGAGCAGCAGTCCTCCCAGCAGCATGTCCATCTTCAGAGCCATCAGGGATTGGCTCTGCCGGACATGGTGGGAGCTTCCAGCAGCTTCTCACAGGAGCCACCTCTGTGGCCCCCCTGCTACCAAAACCCAGGCTGTGCAAAACCAACACACATAGGAAGGAAAGCACGGAGCCCCAGCGCTGCAGGGGCAGGTGAGAAGCAGCTCTGGCCATGCCAAGCTCAGCCGGAGCTGTCAGGCAGCCCCAGGAGCCCAAGGCAGCCAGAGCTGTTCCATGTTCCCTTGGTTCCGTGGGGCCCTGCAGGGTCACAAAGGCCCCTGGGTTCTTTGGGGCCCAGCAGTGCCACCATGGCCCCTTGGTTCCATGGAAGGCCACAGGGTCACGATGGTGCCCTTGGTGCCAGCAGCCCTGCAGTGCCACAATGGCCCCTGGGCTCCACGAGGCCACGCAGGCTCACAGTGGTCTCCAGAGGAAGGGAAGCTCCGAGCCCCAGGGTTTCAGGGGCAGATGAGACACAGCCACCAGAGGCCAAGGCCAGCCAGATCTGTCTGTCCTGGCAGGTTTGTCAGGGAGCAGCCCTTGGACAGAGGGAATTTGGGAAGTGGAATCCCAATTTCAGCCATTTGTGCCTGGACAAACAGGACAAGTCTTTTCCATAAAAAGGAAAGCACAGAGCCCCAGGGTTTGGAAGGCAGGTGAGATCTGGCCCTCAAGAGGCCAAGCCAGCCAGACTTGATGGTAATGGCAGCTTTTGTCTGGGAGCAACCCTTAGAAATATGGAATTTGGGAGGTGGAATCCCAATTTTGGGCCATGGGCACCTTTTTGAGAAGGATGGGTTTTTTCCATATGAAAGAAAAGCACAAAGTCCAGGTGTTTTGGAAGAAGATGAGAGGTGGCCACCATGGGCGAGGGCAGCCAGACCTGTCTCTCATGGCAGCTTTTGTCTTGGAACAACCCTTGGATATACGGAATTTTGGAGGTGGATTCTCAGTATTGGCCATGGACACCTGGACATGAAAGATGTTTAATCCCTTAGGAAGAAAAGCACAAAGCCCCCATGTTCCAAAGGCAGAGGAGAGGTGGTCCCTGGGAGGCCAAGCCAGGCAGAGCTGTCTGTCCTGGAAGGTTTCCTCTGGGAACAATCCTTGGATAGACGGAGATTTGGAAGTGGAATCCCAATTTTGGCCATGGGCACCTGGACAGGAATGATGGTTCTTTTCCATTGTAGGGAAAGGGTGGAGCCCCAACGTTTTGAAGGCAGATGAGAGGTGGCCCCAGAAGGCCAAGGCCAGCCAGACCTGTCTGTTCCAACAACTTCTGTCTGGGAGCAATCCTTGGATAGAATTTGGGAGGCCAAATCCCAATTTCAGCCATGGGAGCCTGAAGAAGAAGGATGGTTCTTTTCCATAGGAGGGAAAGCACAGAGCCCCAGTGTTTCAGGGGGAGATGAGCAGGAGCCACTGGAGGCCAGGGCCAGCCAGACCCATCTGTCCTGGCAGCTCTTCCCTGGGAGCAATCCTTGGATAGACAGAATTTGGGAGGCCAAATCCCAATTCTGGCCATTTGCGCCTGGAGTAGGACGATTCTGTTCCACAGCAAGGAAAGCACGGAGCCCCAGAGCTACAGGGGCAGATGAGAAGCAGCTCTGGCCATGCCAAGCTCAGCCGGAGCTGTCAGGCGGCCCCAGGAGCCCAAGGCAGCCAGAGCTGTTCCATGTTCCCTTGGTTCCACGGGGCCCGGCAGGGTCACAAGGGACTCTGTGATTCCATGAGGACCTGCAGGAGCACAAAGGTCTCCTTGGATCCGTGGGGCCTCTCAGAATCACAGCGGCCCCTTGGTTCCGTGGGGCCCAGCAGTGCCCCCATGATCCCCTGGGATCAAATCCCACAATTACAGGGCTCCCAAGCAAAAATGAAGGAAAAGGAGTAACAGTTCTTTACTGTAAGAAGCAAACAAGGCTGAGGGAGAGGAATGAATCCACCAGAAAGCCAAGCCCAGAGCTGTCCTGAAAATCATCCCTGGCTGGGGTCAGGCTGGGGGAGGCCACAGCCCCCAGACCCATTTGCGGAGGCCACATTTGCACCCCCATCCCCCACCCAAGGGGGCAGGAGGAGAGATTTGGGGCTGTGGGGTAACCCCTGCTCAGGGGCAGTGAACACCACCCCCCTTACCCAGCCTGGCTCAGTGTGAAACCCCCACCCCGGGAAGGCCACGCACACAGGGGACAGTGTCACACTTGCCCCTCCCCAGGGGAGGTCTCTGTCCCTGCCCCTCCCTTGCTCTTCCCCCTTTTCTCTCTCACAGCCCGGGGGGCTTTGCCAAACGAGAGAATAATTTTTCTCTTTGTCCCTGCCACCTTTGTGACAGCTACACAGAGTTTTTCCTTCCTTTTAATCATCTGTATTGGGCAGAATTGTCACTTTTCTTTTACAGGAACCTGCCAGCAGCTGAGCTGGAGCTGTGCAGGAACCGCTGGAACTTTGAATTGCCACCATCATTGCTTGTACTGTCGGTTTATTCGTGTTTGGGGTTTGTTTGTGTTTTCAGCACAAGTGACTTGTGGGAAGAGCAAACATTGCTCAAAGCATTTTATGTAGAGTTAAGTTTGATTTCTGCCAAGTTTATTTTGTCTGGTGCCCGGGGGATGCTTGAGAGGGGCTTGGGGGGGTTGTCCCTGTCCCTCTCACCCCAGGGCATTCCCGAGGGGGTGTCCCTGTCCCTCTCACCCCAGGGCCCCCCCACCCACATTCCCGAGGGGGTGTCCCTGTCCCTCTCACCCCAGGGCATTCCCGAGGGGGTGTCCCTGTCCCTCTCACCCCAGGGCATTCCCGAGGGGGTGTCCCTGTCCCTCTCACCCCAGGGGATGCTCAGGGCTCTCCATCGTTCTCACCCCAGGGAATGCCTGGGGGGATCTCCCTCCCTCCCACCCCTGTGCCAGGGGGATGCTTGGGGGAGTCTCCATCCTTCTCAATCCAGGGGATGCTCGGGGGTCTCTGTCCCCCTCGCCCTGGGGGATGCTCGGGGGTCTCCATCCCTCTCACCTCAGGGAATGCTTGTGCAGGGCTGGGGACCAGGGGCTCTGTGTCCCTCTCACCGCTGACTGTGCTCGGGGGGTGGGGGCTCTCCGACCTTCTCACACCTGGGGAGGCCGGGGGGGTCTCTGTCCCTCTCAGCCCTGGTGTGACCCCGCCCAAGCATCATCGGGGTGAGAGGGACAGAGACACCCCCAAAGCCCCACAAGCATCTCCCGAGAATCCCGAGGGGAGAAGGACAGAGACCCTCACTGGGCACCGAGTGGGGTGAGAGGGACAGAGACCATCCCCACCCCCGATCATTCCCAGACAAGAGAGGGTTGGAGACCCCCTGGGACTCCCCAGGTAGGAGAGGGACAGAGACAACCTCGGCTCATCCGTCCTCCTCTCCCATGGGATGGATCAGGGGGAATTGCCCTCCTCCTATCACAGAGGGGGCCAGGGTGGTCTCTGTCCTCCTCCTGTTTGGAGGGGCCAGGGAGGTCTCCAGCCTCCTTGCCTTTAAGGGGGCCAGAGGTTGTCCCCATCCCCTTTGGGGCAGATGGGGGATGTCTGCATCCTCCTCCCCTTTGGGGTGCCTGGGAGGTCTCTGTCACCCTCTCATTTTAGGGGGCCCAGGGCTGGTCTCTGTCCTCCTCACCCCATTGACGTCTCCATCCTCTTCCTCTTTAGGGGACCCAGGGGGTCTCCATCCTCCTTACCTTTGGGGGGACCATAGGGGTCCCTGTCCTCCTCTGCTATGGGAGGTCTGGGGGAGCCTTCATCCTCCTCCCCTAAGGGGGGGCCAAGGTGGTCCCCATCCTCCTCTCCCATGGAAGAGGCCCGGGGTCATCTCCAACCTCCTCCCGTATGAGGAGGCCGGGGGTCTCCATCCTCCTCCTTTTTAGGGGGGCCAGGATTTTCTCCGTCCTCCTCCCATTTGGGGGCCGGGGTGTCTCTGCCCTCCTTGCCTTTGGGGGACACTGGGCGGTCTCCATCCTCCTGGCCCAGGGGAAAGGCCACGGGGAGGTCTCCATTGGCTTCCCCTTGCGGGGCCCGGGGCTTTGATGCCCGAGCCCTGGGCAGGAGAACAGGACGCCACAGGGCCAGGCCTGGAGAGCAGCTGTGGGTTTATTCGACGCCGGCAGCGAGGGGGACAGCTCCAGCACAAACTCACTCGGCCCTTCTTCGCACAGCACTGCCTTGTGTGCTTTTTATACTTCATGTGCACATTAGACTTTCCCAACCTTCACATTGCAACACATTTTCTAATCACATGATGGTGCCAGCCCTTGTGGCGCCTGTGCGGTTCCTGCACGGGGTGGTCGTCAGCCTCCTGGTGCTCGTTTTGGATGAAGGCTCAGGAGTCTTCCTCAGCCTTGAACTTTTCACCTCTGTTCTCTGCCTAGGCTTTATAAGACTGCTCAAATAGCCAGTGGTCAGCTTTTGCACTTAGCTTGTTCTGCTAAATCTGCTGCTCTAAAAGGTGCTTCATTCACATACCCTGGCACACAGGAACTGCTTCTTTCTGCACAGCTACAGCTTTTGGCATCGCTCAAGCTTTATCTCCTTGCCGAGGCATCACCCCCTCCTGGTTTCTTAGCTTAGAACAGCCACAATGAAAACCTCACCAATGGCTCGACTCCCCAGCTCCCAAGGAAAAGAAAGGACAAGTAAAGTTCTCCAAACATTTGTCCTGCTTGGCTGCAGAAGTTGTGCTGCACTCACAGTGTGGAAAGCCAAGAGAAGCTGCAGTGGGTGGCACATCTTGTGCCAGGAGCTGCACCTCGTTCTCCAGGAAAGGTTCTTGAGCAGAGCAAACAGGACTGTGCAGAAGATTCCTGGAAATCTGAAACAGCTTTCCATAAGCGAAATGAAAATGGAAAGAAATGATCCAAGATGTTTTCCTTTATTTATTCCTGTGCTCCCCTTTTCCATGTTGCACTATTTCTCCATCCCACAAATTCCAAATGGATTTCACCTCTAAGATCTATGACTTGGTGAGTTTTAGACACTCTGGAATACCATGAGCTGCACACAGTTTGCCTTCCCCTGTTTTTGTTGGGAAGCAATGCTGGAGACAGAAGTGCAGTGCTTGGGTGGGGCCCGAATTCCAGAGGCAGGGAATGTGCCCCGGCAGTGTCTGAGCCTCAGCAGGGACAAGGCCCAGCAGCAGCCGAGGGGATTCCTCTGCCAGCGTGCGGGAGTCAGGACTCTGGATCTGGGCTGAACCCGGCAAAGTTCCCGTGTTTGGCCACACTCAGGGGCTACCCCCGGGGCGCGCGGGGCTCGGCCGTGGGGCGCGTGGGGCGAGCGGGGCGAGCGGGGAACGGACACGCGGACACTCGGACACTCGGACACGCGGACACTCGGACACGCGGACAAACGGCCCCGGCGCTTCAGCGGTAGCAGCGGCAGCAGCGGCGCCTTCGGCACTCTGCGTCTCTTTCTCCTGCTCCTCCTCTCACCCTCCCGCTCTCCCTCACCCTTTCTCAGGGTCCCGCAGCCTCTCCCCGCCACCCTTTACGGATCTCCCCCTCCCCTCCCGGTCTCCCTTTCCCGGCCTCCCCCATCCTCTCCCGGTCTCTCTTTCCCGGCCTCCCCCTCCTCTCCCGGCCTCCCTTTCCCGGTGTCCCCCTCCCCTCCCGGTCTCTCCCCCTCCCCCTGCCGGGCCGGGCCATGCCCCAGGCCCCTCCCCGGCCCCGGCCGTCCCGCCGCGGTCTCGCCTCCGCCCGGCTCTCGCCGTCCTGGCTGTGGCGCTGCCGGGCGGGCATCAGTGCCTGGGGCTGGGGCGGCATCGCCCCCCTTGGGCTCCGCCTGGCCCGAGCCCGGCCCCGGCCCCGGCGCGGGGTCCAGCTCCGGCCCCGGCGCCGGCGCCTCCCGGGGCCCGCGGAGGACACACGGGGCGCGGCCGCTGCCGCCGCCTCCGCTGCGGCTTCCCCGGCCCGAGCTCCGCCGCTCTGGAGCGCGGCCGCCGGCCCCGAGCCGCCGGGGTCCCGTTGGGATGGGGATGCCCGGCCCGGGGCGCTCGGGGGGCGCTCGGGGGCCGTGTCTGGCCCCGGGCCGAGCGCTGACGGCCGCGTGTCGCCCGCAGGGAAGGAGCAGGAGGCCCTGCAGGAGCGGCACCGGCTGGGTTCGCTGCTGGGCAGCGGCGGCTTCGGCAGCGTCTGCTCGGGGACGCGGCTCCGGACGGAGCCCCGGGGAGTGGCGGGGCCGGCGGCGGGCGGAGGAGGAGGAGGAGGAGGAGGAGGAAGGAAGGAGGAGGAGGAAGGAAGGAGGAGGAGGAGGAGAAGGAGAAGGAAGGAGGAGGAGGAGGAGGAGGAGGAAGGAAGGAAGGAAGGAGGAGAAGGAGGAGGCCGGGGCGCGGCGGGGCGGGCGGCGAGCTGAGGCCGCTGCTGGCCCGTGCTCGCAGGTGGCCATCAAATGCGTGCCGCGGGAGCGCGTCCGGCCCTGGGGCGAGCTGGTGAGTGAGCGGGGCCAGCGGCAGAGCCGGGCCGTGCCGGGCGGCGAGGAGCCGGGGCCCGGCGGGGCGGGAGCCGCCGGGAGCCCCGCAGGGAGAGCGGGCGTGGGGTGAGCGGGGGGCGCGGAGCAGCCCGGGCTGGCTGAGGGGTCCCAGAGGCCCGGCACGGCCTCAGCCCCGCTGACGGCACCGCGCTCCTCCCGCAGCCCGACGGCGCCCCTGGAGATCGTGCTGCTGGCCAAGGTGTCCCCTGGCTGTGCCGCTGTCATCCGGCTCCTGCAGTGGCTCGAGCTCCCCAGCAGCTTCTTGTTGGTGCTGGAGCGTCCGGAGCGGTGCCAGGAGGTTCCTGCCGGCTTTCCTGGCGGAGCGGAGGCTCCTGCCCGAGGAGGAGGCGCGGGGGCTGTTCCGGCAGCTGCTGGAGGCCGTGCGGCGCTGCACCAGCTGCGGGCTCCTGCACCGGGACATCGAGCCCGAGAACATCCTGCTCGACCTGGCCACGGGACAGCTGAAACTGATCGACTTCGGCTGTGGCGCCTTCCTCCAGGACACAGCCTACACCCAGTTTGCAGGTGAGCCCTCCCAGGGGATGCTCCCGGGCATCTCATGGCCCAGCCTGGGTGTGGCACCGGGGCTTGCCCTCATTGTTCCCAGGATGGGATTAATTCTTGAGCCAAGTGGCTTTTGGTTGGGGCTGGGAGGGGGCCAGTTCCTGACCCTGCCGACAGCCTTCAGCACCCAGCCTGCCCTGGGCTGGGGCTGGGGCTGCGGCAGCCAGCCCGACAAACACCCCCATGGGGGTGGCAGAGAGGGGGATCAGAGCCCGGGCCCCGGCCGGTTTGGTGTGCAGGCGAGGAAGGGCCTGGACTGCTCCGCTGCCCTTGTTTGCCTTGGCTCATTAATGTTTTTTGGGGCAATGCAGGCAGGGAGGAGAGTGGGTTTTCCCCAGCACTGGGTGGGTTTTTCATTTGCATGTCACGGTTGGGCCTCCCCAGGGCTTCCGCTGCCCTCTTCCAGCACCAGTGGCTTCTTTTCCAACCCCAACTTTGTACACAAGTCCCAGGTGCTGGCGAGAGGGCAGCGGGTGACCCTGTGTGCCACTGGGGCAGCCCCCGCGTGCCCAGGGATGCTGGGGCAGGGCTCTGGGAGCAGCAGCATCCCCTGATGAGCTCGGGCTGTGTTCCATAGGAACCCTGTCCTACAGCCCACCCGAGTGGAACCAGCACCAACGCTACCACGGTGAGGCAGCAACCATCTGGTACCTGGGCCTCCTGCTGTAGCACCTGGTGGTGGGGAAGCACCCGTTCAGGAGGGGCCAGGAGATCATCTGGGGGTGCATCCTGTTGCCACGCCGGCTCTCTCCAGGTGGATCCTCATCTCTGCGGCACGGGGGGAACAGCAGTGCTGGGAGACAGCAGCGGGCTCAGGAGCATCCCGCTCTGGCAGCTGCTGAGGAGGTGGCACATGTCCTGCTCTCCTGCTCCCCTGCAAGGCACAGAATCCATGGGGAAGTTTAGGCACAGCTCTGGGCACACCCAGCACGGCCTGGGCACGGGAACGGGGGGCAAAGCGGGCGGGATCCTTCTCCAGCTGACTGGTGGTTTCTGGTTTGTCTCCCCAGAGTGCCAGGATGTTATTAAGAGGTGTTTGTCCATGCAGCCCTTGGACAGGCCGTCCTTGGAGGAGCTCTTCAATGATCCGTGGCTGCAGGGTGTTCATCTGCCCTAGAAGATGGGAGAGATCCACGGGCACAGTCTGATCCAGGGGCCTGGCAGGTAACAGCCCCACACATCTCCTGGCAATCAGTGGCAAAGCAAACCAGACTCTTTTGTCCTGCCTGTAGCTCTGAGCAGGGATCATCAGAAGGGAACACGCAGCTCTTGGGCTGCAGCTGAGCTGGAGCTGAGCTGCTGTGGAAAGCACTGGTGGCCACCATCCCCCCGGGTTTTGCTTGTCTGGTTCATTGATGGCTGGGGCCCTGGGCAGAGCCCTGACAGCCTGGTCTGGCCCCCAGGGAAGGAGAAGGAGCCCCTGGAGAAGCTGTACCAGGACGGGCTGCTGCTGCTGGAGACACCAAGGACGACCTCAAGGCTGACAACCTCTTCCTCGAGCTGGCCAGCGGCAGCTGAAGATGATGGACTTTGATTCTGGCACCTTCTTCAAAGCCACGCTCCACGCCCAATGTGCAGGTGAGGCCCCAGGCAGGGGGATGCTCCCAGATCTGGGCATGGCACGGCCTGGCCGGGCACCAAAGGTTCCCCCTTTGCTGGGGCGGCTGCAGCGAATTCTTCAGGCGGCTGCCAAGCTGCTTTTGGGCTCTGGGCAGCTGCTGAGGAGGTGGCTGTGCCATGGCTGGCTGCAGGCTGGGCACATGTCCTGCCCTCCTGCTCTGCTCCCAAAGGCAGCAATGCTGGCAGCTTTGGGCCCAGCTCTGAGCACGGCCAGCACGGCCTGGGCACTGTGGGCGGCTGGGACAAGGGGACAGGAGGCTTCAGCTGCTGGGCGGTTTCTGCTTTCTCTCCTTGCAGCCGGGCCCTGCGCGTGCTGAGGCTGCTCTGGGCTCTGCCAGGGCTCTGCTGGGGCTCAGCCCCGGGCACGGCTGGGCCCGCTCTGCCCTCACAGGGCTCTGGCAGCTTTGCAGCAGACGAGCCCCTTGCGAGCACAGCGATGGAGCTTTCTGCTTGTGCAGGGGAGTGAGACTCTGGTGCAGGCCAAGAGATTGCAGTCAGGGACACACATCCCACTGGCAGGAACCCAAACTCTCCTCAGTCCCAGCTGAACGCCTGGATCTCCACAGGATGTTCTGTGTGTCCCACTCTTCCTTCCTTTGGGCTGGAATTGTGCCATTGCACTTTCTTCCTCCTCTAGCAGTGCCCCGAGTGGGCCAAAGCTGGCGAGTGGGCCGTGTTCCTGAGGCACTGCAGGCTGGAGCTGATGGATGAAGAATTGCCCTTCTCCAGTGCCAAAGCAGAGCAAAAAGCCCTCAGTGGGACTTGGCATCTTTGAGAACCCCCTGACAATTTCCAAGGGAATGTGCAGCTCATTCGCAGGGTGAGAAGGAAGGGCATCTTCTCCATGAGTTGAGGTGGAACAGAGTTTAGATTCCCAGTCCTGCTTCGAGCTGGCAGGGCAAAAAGCAATTTCTTATTGCTTCAACCACAATTTAAAATAATAGTTTTGGATACAAACGCCAGTGTCTTTAAAAAAGGACAGCTGAGGTCAGTAAGTTAGATCAATGCCATCAGCATATTTACAAATACCTGAGTGGTCTTTTTGAAAAGATCAGTTACCTCTTAATCCAGAGTTACAAAAGATTTTTCACTACACATTTGGGTTTTGGTTTTATGTTTCATAATATTTTCTGGTTTTCTCTTTTGTTTCTTTTTTTTTCTCTTAATTAAACAGAAAACATGTCCTAAATGGTGGAGCAGCACTGCTGAACACGGGGATACGCAGAGGGACCAGAAGCAGCTGCCTCTGTCCCCCTGAAGCTCCAAGGGCCAATCTCTGAGCAGACACAGCTGGCAGAGACTCGCAGGCTCCCTGTTTGCTGTGCTGCCCCACTTGTGAGCGGCCCAGCTCTGCGTGAGGCACAGGGAGAACAAGGGGCAGCTCCCTGCCAGCCCCGCAGCCCAGGGAGCCCTCGGGCCCCGGGGCTTGGGGCGCTGTCAGCAGCCGCTGCTTCAGCGCCCGCTGCTGCTGGCACTGACAGCAACACCCAAATTGTGGCTGATGCCGAGGGAGCAGCAGCAGGGCCTGGATCTGATCCCTGACTCTGGGCCAGGGCTGGACAAATGACCCCCACAGCAGCAGCAGCAGCAGCAGCAGCAGCAGCAGCAGCAGCAGGAAATGGAGCTGCCTTTCAGCACAACCCCTGCCACTGTTCCCTCCCGTTTGCAGCGGTGCCACAGCAGCCTGGGGCACCTGGGAGCCCTCAGTGCCAGCAGGGCCTGGAGATGGCAGCCCTGGGCTCCTGGAGGGTGTGCAAGGAGCAGAGGTGGGCACTCCCTGTGCATGTGGGGCTTCCAGCTGGAAAAGACTGCTGTGAGCAGGCAGCTCCAAGGGCAGAGGAAGGAGGGTCTGGAGCACTGGGTCTGTGCCAGTTCCACAGCCCTGGGCAGCAGCCACCGAGCCCCGGGGGCACCGAGGGCACAGCAAGAGGGACAAAAGCAGTCAAGTGCAGAGACTGGGAAGGGCGAGAGCTGGCAGCAGGAGCAGCTGCTTCATTGCACTCTTGGAGAAAGCTCTTGGCTGTTTCAAAGCGCTGAGAGGCGTGAAGGGCACAGAGGAGGCCACACCAAACAATGCTCCTGTTTTCACACCCTCCCCTCTGCGTGTCCCAGAAGGAGTTGCATGAACTGTATTCTTCTCTCTGAGTCGTCTCATTCAGCATGAGCAGCTGAGCACCAGGAGGTGGAGGAGCTGAAGCCTTAGGCCACAAGAGCTGAGCAAGAAGAGACTTTTTGGGCAGAGTAATGCTGGTGCCATGGACGTGGCTGAATGCAGCAGACAGAATCCTGGAATTACAGAATCCTTTCTGTTGGAAAAGACCTCTGAGCCCATCGAGTCCAACTCTTAACCCAGCACAGTCAAGCTGAGCACTAAACCACATCCCTGAAGTGCCAAGGCCTGAACAAGAGGCCTGACTGAGGCCTGAACAACAGGCCCTGAGCCAAAGGTGAGCTCTGGGTGAACCTTCCAACCAAAGGTTATCTTTGTATCTGCTCATTACTGAAATATGCATGGTCATTAGCGCTGTGATAGATGTATCCATTCATTAGTGAAACATGCATTGACCTTTCTGCGTTTAGAAGCCGGACAAGGCCATGAAATCTGACCTCTGGCCCTGTTTGGGGCTGTAGGTTCAAAGTGAACTCCCTTGGTTCCTCCTTGAGCCCTGGCCAGGCTTAGGAGGAACCCAAGAGGAGGCTGAAACCAGATGTTCCCACACTAGAAGTGCTGTCAGTTTGTTCATTCAGCACTGTCAAAGCTGGGCCCTCTCCCAGCGGGGTTGGAGCCTCAGCTGTGGGTGGAGGCCGCTGCAGGAATTCCCAGTGTCCGGGAGTGGCTCCAGTCCCTGGCTGGGACAGCTTCCCCCAGCTGATGTGTGGCTCTGGGGGATGGGAAAGTCTGAGGGGAACTGCTGCTGGATCTTGGTTAATCACTGGGGACAATCTTTGGCAGTGATGATTGGGGGCATTGCTGAGCTGCTCCTTTTGGGATTCTTTGCAGTTTTGCATTATAATAAATCACACAGTTCCTTCAGTTGGTGTCTGTGTCTGTGGTGCTGACCCTGCCCACCGGCAAAACTGACACTGGGGGCCCAGAGAACCAAAGGTGCCTTGTGACACTGCGGGGCCTCGTGTGACCAAGGGGCCATTGTGACACTGTGGGGCTCATGGAACCAAGGGGCCAGTGTGACATTGTGGGGACTTGTAGAACCAGGGCTCCATTGTTCTCCTCTCCCTGGCACTGCCCAGTGCAGCCTCTCCCTGCCCCTGCAGAGCAGCAGAGTCAGGGCTGGCCCTGCAGCAGGAACTGGAGGCACTGCAGCTCAGGGACAGCCACTCTGTGTCTGGAATGCTCAGGAGATGCTCAGCTCGGGCAGCTCCTGCAGCCCCAGGGCCAGCCCCGCTGGCCAACACAGCAGCAGAGAGTTGGCCCCGGGGCTCCTCAGGCAGCTCCTGCTGGCCCAGGCCCAGGGCAGCCTCTTGCCAGGGCTCCTGTGCACACACACGGGCTCCTGCTCTGCTCCTGGCCCGTGCCAGCTGCCCACAGAGCCTTTGCCAGGGGAACACGTCTGTGCTGGCCTGAGCAGCCCTTGCTGCAGCCCCTGCCCTGCTGCCCAGAGCCCCAGAGCTGGGGGTGCTGCTGTGCAGAGCACGGGGGCTGTGCTGCCCGGGGCCCTGGGCTGGCTCTGCTGGGCTCTGCTGCTCAGCCTGGGAGCCAGAGGCAGCTGCTGCTGCTGCCTGCACTGACCCCCTCCCACACAGGCTCTGCTGTGCCCATGGAGGCTGCTCAGGGCTGCCTGCCTTGTTCCAGGGCTGCCCCGTGGCCTTGGGGTTGCCCTGCATCCTCCTGGGGAAGTTCCCTGAGGGTCAGAGCAGTCAGTGCCCACACTCCTTTCCCTGTGCCTGCTGTGTCCCCTGGGCTGCAGAGCTCTCCTGGCTCCCAGCAGACATTCAGTCCTTTATCTCTGCCTGACCCCAGCCTGGGCAGGACTCTGCTCCAGGGCTCCATTCACTGCTGACTCCATGGGCCGGGCTGTCCCTGCAGATCCTCTGTGCTCTCCTGGCAGCTTCTGGTGTCCTACAGAAAAGTGCTCACCTGCCACCAGAGCCACCACGAGCTGCAGAGCCCCAGCCAGGTGACTTGGAGATCATTTGTCACCTCCATGGCCATGGGCCACCAACACCTGAGCCAGCCCTCAGCCCCTGAAGTACCACGGTGGGACCCTGATCTCACTGCACTGACGCCAGGGACAAACAAGCAAAGCAGTGAGATTCTGCAAAATCCATTCCTTGGGCTTCTCCTGGAGACTAAGTTAGTAGAAAGAGCCCAGCCCTTGGGCACTGCACCAAGGAAATGCCCTTTGCTGGTGGAGCTGCTGTGCTGGAGCCCGGCTGTGTCCCAGCAGTGCCCATGGGCTGTCCCTGCCTGTGCTCACAGCACGGACACGCAGCAGGACAGTGACCGAGCTGCCAGAGCCCTCAGGCCCTGCACAGGGACAATAAAGGAGAGGCTGGGAGTGGAAAAAGTGCAGCTCTCCAAAGACCAGGTGCTGCTGCTCCCTGGCAGCGCTGCTGGGCTGGGACTCCTTTTCTCTCTGCCTCTACACACAGGCACTGCCCCTGCAGCTGAAGGAGAGGTAACAGAGGGGGGACTTAGGACAAAGAAGTCCCTGCAAGAACATTTCCTTTATTGAAACACACACAGAGCATGATTCCTGATTTACACAGTCTGTGGGTCAAGTTAAAGGGATAGACAGTGAATTCAATATGGGATGATGAGTAAATTTTCAGTGTGAAAATTACCACAAGGAAAAAGTAGAAAAGCTTGTCCTGCCCTTCTCAGCACTATTAAAAGCTTTAGAGGGCAGGCTGGGCATACAAAGTGTTACACCATGAACGCTCTGCAGAAGGAAATAGAGAGATTTTAACTTGTGAAAAGCATCCAGGCATAGCTTTCCTCAGGGCATCCTTGAGTTCCTGGTTCCTCAGGCTGTAGATGAGGGGGTTCAGGGCTGGAGGCACCACCGAGTACAGAACTGACAGTGCCAGATCCAGGGGTGGGGAGGAGATGGAGGGGGGCTTCAGGTAGGCAAATGTGCCAGTGCTGAGGAACAGGGAGAGCATGGCCAGGTGAGGGAGGCACGTGGAAAAGGCTTTGTGCCGTCCCTGCTCAGAGGGGATCCTCAGCACAACCCTGAAGATCTGCACATAGGAGAAGACAATGAACACAAAACAGCCAAATGCTAAAGAGATGGAAAACACAAGGAGCCCAAGTTCCCTGAGGTAGGATTTGGAGCAGGAGAGCTTGAGGATCTGGGGAATTTCACAGAAGAACTGGCCCAGGACATTGCCGTGGCACAGGGGCAGGGAAAATGTACTGATTGTATGTAGGAGAGAGTTGAGAAAGGCACTGGCCCAGGCAGCTGCTGCCATGTGGGCACAAGCTCTGCTGCCCAGGAGGGTCCCGTAGTGCAGGGGTTTGCAGATGGACACGTAGCGGTCGTAGCACATGATGGTCAGGAGGGAAAACTCTGCAGAGATGAAGAACAGAAAGAAAAACACCTGAGCAGCACACCCTGAGTAGGAGATGTGCCTGGTGCCCCAGAGGGAATTGTGCATGGCTTTGGGCACAGTGGTGCAGATGCAGCCCAGGTCGCTGAGGGCCAGGTTGAGCAGGAAGAAGAACATGGGGGTGTGCAGGTGCTGGCCGCAGGCTACGGCGCTGATGATGGGGCCGTTGCCCAGGAGGGCAGCCAGGGAGATGCCCAGCAAGAGGCAGAAGTGCAGGAGCTGCAGCTGCCGCGTGTCTGCCAATGCCAGCAGGAGGAAGTGGCTGATGGAGCTGCTGTTGGACATTTGCTGGCTCTGGGCATTGGGTTCTGTCATGGAGAAAAAGACAGTGAAGAGTTAGAGGAGATGTCTGTGACTGCAATCAAAGCCATTTCCCATCAATGCCCCCCTTGAACACACAGACACACTTCTGTGTTTAAGACCTCTGAGATTTTTAAGATCCCTGTATCTCTCCTGGTATTCCTGGATATCAGAAACTTCCAGCATTTCTCCTGCCCTCTGGCAGAACAGAGTGCGTTCCCTGAGGCCAGATGATGAGTGGAGACTCAGGGGAGATGCCGTGTAATTCTGACCTGTTCAGAATTTCTCTGTTTTCACTTTTCTCAAATGCAGAATGATCACCCTCCCATGTTTCCCTTAAAGATCACCAGGTGCTGCTGGGAGCAGTGGATGGATCCACCACAGACCCCCAAACGTCTCTCCCTCTCTCAAGGTCTCAGCACCGCATTTGTAGCCAAGGACACCCCTGGCTCATTTCACCACCCCAACAGCATTTTCACACTTGTAGCATCTCTGCTTTTCTCCGTGGGGCTTTCAGATAACACAAAGATGCTACAGGACAGATTTGGTTCCTGGAGGAAGCTCCCAGCTTGGAAGGAACCCTCGGGGAGAGAGCCAAGAGTGCCAGGGATGGCAGTGGATGTAGGGAGATGGAGCTCCTGGCCTGGCTGCACTGGCAGCACTGCCCACAGCCGGGCACTGGGGACAGCGTCACCCTGAGCCAGCCGTGCCCCCTGCCAGAGCCCCCCAGTGCCGGGCAGCTGCTCCCAGCCCTGTGCTCTGCAGAGGGAACTGGGCCCGGGGCTGCAGAGCTGCCCCACGGCTCTGCTGCAGCTCTGCCTGCCCAGGAGGGGCTTCACGCCTTGGAGCCCCGGCCCTGAGGGCAGAGGCTTGGCTGGGGGGGACAGCAGGGAGGGGGCTTGTTCAGAGGGAGGGGCTGCACTGGACAGGATCCTCTGGAGATATCTAAACTCTCCCTGCCACATTTCTGGGTTTGTTTTCTCTCATTCTGAGATCTCTGACGTCATCTCTGCTTCCTGGAGATTTTCCCCCTGGAGCTGTTTCCCTGTGCCTGATCTCTCCCTGCCAGCACTCACAGACCCCAAATCTCTGTGCACTCTCCTTGGCCCTACAGAAGGCTGCCTGTGTGCAGGGCACTGGCTGGGGGCAGGTTCTGTTTGCAGCTTGGAGAAAGGACAGCTCAGACTGAGCCTGATGGCTGCAGCCAAGGTGATGCTGGTGCTGTCCTTGGGCACAGGAGTGGCTGAAAGCACATGAGGGATCTCCTGTGCACCTGCTGATCACTAAAAGTAACAGTTCACATGTCCCAGGGACCTGACAAAATTCATAATATCTGCATAAACATTTAATATTTTTCCTCCCTCCCCACCATTCTCCAATAGCAGGAAACTGAAAACAAAGTCTCAGGAAATTTCCTCATTTCTATAAAAATCCTTGCACTGGAAATATTCTATGAGTGATCAGAAAGCCTCAGCACGTCAGAGCTTCATGAGCATTTCACCTCCCCTACACTGGAGATGCTCTGAGTTGTACTCACAGAATCCGTAGACACTGGGATGTTGCAGCTTCAGGAGATCCCTGCAGGAGCTGCAGCTGCCTTGTCCTGCAGCCAGAGGCTTCCTGTGCCAGGGGCTGGCAGTGATTCTCCCGCAGTCACGTGTCAGCCCCTTGGCAGCCCAGGCTGAGCTGAAGGCCTGGGTGCCTCTGTGCTGTGCCCGGGCTGGCTGCAGGCAGTGCCCCAGCCCTGCTGGGCTGTGCACAGGAGCTGCTCCTGGCCAGAGCTGTCTCTCTGCAGCGCTGCCGCTTGCCAGGAGCTGCCTCTGTGCCAGGAGCCCGGCCCAGCTCAGCAGCACAGACACAGCACAAGCACTTTGATGACCCTCTCGGGCCTTGCTGCTGAGGCCCTCAACATCAGGCCCTCACTGGGACTTGCAGAAACCTCTCAAGAATTCAAGCCACAATCGAACTGCAAAGTTTCTTGAAGTTTTAATGGGTCCCAGTGAGGGACAGGAGTGAGAAAGTGTCCCCAGGCTGCAGTCAGAGCAGAGAACTGGAGGCAGCGATGCCAGGAGGGGACAAAGAGAAGCCAAGTCTTGGTGCCCTGGGGCACAGCAG
Source organism: Monarcha castaneiventris obscurior (assembly GCA_026261815.1). NCBI lineage: Eukaryota > Metazoa > Chordata > Aves > Passeriformes > Monarchidae > Monarcha > Monarcha castaneiventris. The sequence continues at coordinate 42,581 of JAMPIT010000514.1, read as the reverse complement.
CGTCTGTGCCAGCAAGGGCTGTGAGGAGACACCTTGTGCTGAGGCCCTGGGGCCTCCTGGCACAGCCCCAGCAAGGCTGGGCACTGTCACCCCCTTGTGCTGCCTTCAGCATCCCCCCCACATCCCAGTGGCCTCAGGGATCTGCTGCAAGGAGTCCCTGGGGAGCCTTGCTCAGCAATGGCCCTGGGGGGCTCCTCAATGCTCCCAGGGACTGCAGCTTTTTCCAAGCACTTTGGCTTTGCCTTTTGCCTGGGAGTCTCTGAGAGCTTCCTGCAATCCTGGCCTCCAATTATCTGCCCTAATGAGTCCCTGGAGATTCTTTGTCAGTAACAACACTCAGTGGGGCTCATTAATGCTTCAGGGTACTACAGTTTTTTAAGGTACTTTCCACACTGACTCTGTGAGAAGTTTGTGCAATCATGGCCTCCAATTTTCTCCTTTAATGAGTCCCTTGAGAGCTTTGCATTGACACTCAGTGGGGCTCATTAATGCTCTGAGATACTCAAGGTTTTGAAGGTACTTTGGATTTTCCTTTCCACACTGAGTCTCTAGGAGGTTTTTGTACAATCACTGATGCCTGAAGTGGCCCCCTAAAACACAGAGATTAGATAAGAATAAGGGAATAAAGGCAGGTATTTATTTGAAGGGCCTTATAAGGTACCCTGGGGAGTCCAGAGGCTACTGCCAAAATGGGCCCCAAGATGGACTGCGGGTCACAAGTTCTTCACACTTTTAGAAGTTTGGTTCCTTTCCATATCAGGGTTAATTTTCCAATTAAAGCTTCAGTTAATGATGTAATTTCCCCAAGCTTGCCCCCCCTTTAGAGGCTTTTGGTTTATACTTTTTGGGCCTAGGACAGTCTGAGTGTCCTTGGAGAGCAGGCCTGGAGAGGCTTTGTTATGTCTGCCTAGCATGAGAGAGCAGAAGTTAACAGGCTACAAGAAACTTCAGAGTTACACACCAGGCAGTGCAGGATTTGGAAAATATGAAAGTTAAAACCTAAGGCATCATTCCTCCTCTTTAGAGGCTTGACAAGGCCTTTACCTTGGCGAGACTCTATTCTAAATATTCTTAATATTTACTAATAATATGTGTCTAACAGCAGTTTACATCTAACAATAGTATATATAAACAAGAATTATAATTACAATTATTATGAACAATTCTTTAATCCAGAGCCAGTTTGGTAACCAGGTGTTGTGGGTTAGTCAAAACTTGACAGACAGCCCTCTAAGCCAATGCGCTTCTCGAAATTTTACATATTTAAGCCCCACGGAGGGCGGGAGTTTTTTAGGAGCTGCAGTTTTCCGGGCCCAGGTGGGTGTATGGGTCGGGAGTGAAAGGGAGAGGGGTGGGCCCCGTTCCTGGGCCTGTGGGCCTGGGGATGGGGCGCCCCTGCCCCCTGCCTCCTCCCCTCCTTCTCCCGGTGAGGAGGGGGGCAAAGTTCAGGGGTCCCCGGGCTTCCGTTCCGGCTCGGTGCGGGGACGGCAGAGACGGAGGGGTGGCCCCCCCTTCCCCCGGCCTGCGCGGCTGGGGACAGGGCTCCTGCCTTCTGCCCCCTGGGGATTTCCTGCTGCAGCACGGACTCAGATTTATAGGAGGGGACCTGTTCTCCTGAGCTGTGGGGATGGCTGCGGGCTCCAGGGCTGAGGTCGTCCGAGATGGAGCCTTCGAACAGCCAGTAAACTTCGCGGCGAACAGGAGAGACACCCTCTCTCTACACGGTGCAGCGCGGCAAGAGGAAACCCCTGCAAAGAGGCAGGGAAACACCCTGGACATGGCGGCTTCAGAGCCAGGGAGAAGGAGAAGGCGGAGTCACGTGAGACGGAGCTGCTGCGGCAGCGCTGTGGGTGTGTGACTCGCGCGGGAAGCTTAAACATTTCCCTGCCTTGCTGTGGGATGAACTATTAATATTACAAACTGTTACGTCTCTTCAGTTCATGTTAAATGGGGGAATGGGCATTTTCATCAAATGGCTTGTAAAGAGGGGGAAGAGTGCCGAATGCCAGGATATATATGAAAGCAGGGGAAGGCTTTCAAGACCTGGTGGCAGAGGGAAGCCTACGTTCAAGCCGAAAGGGAAAATGTTTCATCCTTAAAAAACCCATGTAAAAGCCTGTTGTATTAGCAGTCACAAGGGCTGTGAGGGCTCATGAAAAGAGATGTGTTACACTATAGCAGAGAACGTTTAATTGTAAGCAAATCTGCAAAAAGTGGCAGTTTGGAAACCCACGTAAGAAAGGGGAGACCCCTGTTTCCCCCTTTTCTAGGACTGTGATCCTGATTTTGGGGAAAGGGAAAAAACGGGGGGTAAGCTCTGAAAGTTTGTTTTGTTCTTGACCATCTGGGTGTTGATTAAACTTTTTTTCTTTTTCTTTCAAGTTGTGTGCCTGCTTTGCTTTGCCTCCTACCAGTTTATCTCACTGCAAGGACATCGGGGAGGGCTAATGCCCATAGTTAACTCTTAAACTGCTACATGAATTGGTGGCCCGTACGGGGAGCCCAATTCAACCCGCTACAGAAGGGCACTTGCATAGAGTTCCAGGAGAGCAGTTTATTGCTACAACTCCTGAAGGTTTCCAGTGGCAAATGGCTCCAACCACGTGACGGGGCGATCCTAAGTATAGGGGAATGGCTAACAGCAAGAGCCAACCAAGGAATCAGAACTGGGGTACATCACCACCACCGAACAGGCATCCTGGGAGAGGCTTCTCTCTATCATAACCAATACTTCTTTGGCACCAGAGACTATCTTATCAAGAATGCTCTGTCCCTTATATCACAGGTTAATCACCCACCACATTTAAGCTGCAGCTTTCTCCATTCTATTATTCGTGTTCAGATTCTCAGCTCCAGGATTCACTGTGATCCACCTGTTGATTTATTAAAATATGGATATAGATCTAATATCGATACCCACCTGGAACAGACAAAGACTCTCTAACTCATTTGTGTTAGAAAGGGAATGTTTATTCCAGCGCCAGGAAGCTGTGAGGATCACTCCAAAAGCACAGCTCTGAGATTGCAAAACAATCTAAAGTCTATTTTTCCATGAACGTTCTAAATATTCAAAATACAAATACATATTTATAACATAGACACCTCCCATTCCCTGCATCGTATGGAAATTAGCTAAAAAGTCATTAAGCATGTGTAGTCCATTCCATGAAATGGGTCGGTGGTCTCATAATTATGGGAGGGGTCCCTCATTGGATGAAGTAACTCTTCTTCCTCGCTATGACCTTTTTACCTCCTTAGTTTTTAACAATACATATGGCCTTGGAGAACTCCCAGTTCCTTTCCTTAAACAGGTTCTGAATGGAATCATCAATAACTGTCTGGCCCTTCCTTTGCAGATTCTTGTTACAGCCCAGCTGAACAACATCAGATAACCAATAATCAGTTCCCAGACCTGAGGAGTTTATTCCGGCTTCAGTTTAATCATCAATCTCTTTTTTTTTAATTCTGCCGTATTTGATTCCGAAACCTATTCTAACTAATCTTTTAACAAAATTCTAAATGTTTAAATGTTTAAGAAAAACTCAATTTAAATGCTTAAGAGAGACTTATTTTAAATGTTTCAAAGAGAGTCAATGTCTCAAGGCCCCCCTGTGTCACAATGGAGCCTTGGTTTCTTCAGATTCCATTGTGTCCCAATGGTCTCCTCTGTTCCATGAGGCCCGGCTGTGTCATAATGGACACTTGGTTCCACGAGCAGTGGCAATATCCCGGTGGCACCGTTGTTCCATGAGGCCCTGCTGTGCTACACCTGACAGTTTGTTCCATGAGGTTCCATGAAGTCACAATGGGCACATGGGTTCCATGAGACCCGGCTGTTGTGACAATGGACACTTGGTTCCATGAGATTCCATTGCCCCACAATGTTCTCCTGGGTTCCAAGAGGCCCTGCTGTGTCACAATGGCCCCTTGCTTCCATGAGCCATGGCACGGTCCCAGCTGCACTTGGGTTCCATGAAGCCAGGCTGTGTTCGACTGACCCTTGGTTCCGTGAGATTCCATTTCGTCACAGTGGTCTCCATGTTGCCCTGAGGCTGCGCTGTGTCCCAATGGACAGTGGATTCCACAAGAGCTGGCAGTGGCCCAGTGGCACCTGTGTCCCATGAGGCCCCACTTGGTGCAAGTGGAGCCGTGGTTCCATGAGATTCCATGTTGTCCCAAGGCTCTGCTGAGTTCCATGAGGCTGCGCTGTGTCCCAATGGACAATCTCGCTGCCCCCGGCTCTGCCCTGCCATTGCCAGCCCTGCCCTGAGCTCTGCCCAGCCTCAGCCTCTGTGCCCTGGCACACACACACATGGCCTGAGCTCATCCTCCCTCTGGGTGCTTCTCCTGCCCCAGCACTGCCCTGGGAGGGTTCATTCCTCCCAGCAGCTGCTGTGTTTATCCTGGTGCATTTTAGAGCTCTGCTTCTGCCCCTCTGTCACTTGTGTCTCCACAGAGCTCTGCAGGGAAAAGATTCATTGAATGGTGGAATGCCAGAGGTGGGAAGAGCCCCCTGAGCCCCCTTGGCCTGGCTGTGGCTGGGATGGAGCTCCCTTTGCCCAGAGCAGCCCCTGTGCTGCTGTGCTTGGCACTCGTGGCTGCAGCGGGGTTGGTCCCAGCCCAAGGCTTTGGCTGTCCCTGAGCAGGGCTGGCCCCGCATGAGGCGTCTCTGCAGCCCCCCCAAACCATGGGCTGGGGGTGGGCAAGTGTTCCCGAGGGCACAGGGAGGGGACAGCTGGGCTGGGCTGACCCAAGGGATCTCCCATTCCATGTGACCTCATGGTCAGCAATGAACTGGGGGAAAGGAAGGGGGCGAGAGGGGGTCTGGATTTTCTGTATTGATACATTTGTCTTCCAAAGCAACCACTCCATGTACTGAATTCTCACCTCCCTGTGGTTTCTTTGCTTCTGCATTTGGCCTTTGCTCTTTACTTCCCTGCCCCAAGCATTAATCTCTCTTTCTGGCGACCCACAGTTTTCTCAGCTTCTTTTCTCCTGATGCCTGACTGGGGAGGGACAGTGCCAGAGAAACTTGGCTGTCACCTGATGGACACAGAGGTTTCCCCAGGGTCACCTTGCCCAACCCTTCTCTTCTGGGCACAGCCAGAAATGTCAGGGCTCTGTCGGGTGCCCAGCCCCGAGCTGGGCTCATGCCCTGCTCACAGCCCCAGGGCTGCTCAGGGACACGAGTCCTTCCCTGGCACACTCACAGACAGCTCCTTGCAGCACGGGCAGGGGCTCCCTGGGCTCTGCTGCCACTGCCAGAGCCTGGCAGGGACCTCAGCCCTGCGGGTGTCACCCTGCCCTGCCCTGCCCGAGGTGCCCCACGGCCGCAGGGATGGGCACGGGGAGCTCTGTGCACAGGAGCTCATCCCAGCCCTGCATCCAGGGGGTTCCCAGGGCACGGCACTCTCTGCAAACTCCCGCAACAGCTGAAGGTGTTTGTGCTCACTGGGTTTATGTCCCCTCACACACACAGAGGATGTTCAGGGCTGTGTCTTGTCCGTGCCCTGCAAACACGGACTCCTGACCCGGTCACTGGATGTCCCTCCATGGAGGGAAGAACAACCTCTGTGACCTGGGGAGAGAGGCCACTGCTGGCAGCGGCGCTGGCTTTGCCAGGGCACTGCTGGCTGCCCCCACCCTGAACACTGCCACCCTTTGCTGCTCAGTGCTGCTTTCCTCTCCAGGGCGCTGTCCTGGGCACATCCTTGAGAGAAAACTGGGAAGGAGATGGAAGCTTTCAGGCCCTGCACTGGGGAGATGCCCTTGCATGATGGAAATGCTGCTGCAGAGCCCAGCTCTGTCCCAGCAGTGCCCACGGCCTGTCCCTGCCTGCAGTCCCTGGGCAGTCCCACAGCAGGACTGGGACCCAGCTGACAGAGCCCTGAGGCCTGAAACCAACGCAGGGGCTCTGCAGGGGAGTGTGGAAGGGAAGGAAGAGGAGCTGACGGAGGAGAAGCCCTGGGGCTCCCTGGCAGTGCTGTCCTGCTGGGACTCTTTTCTCCCCCAGCTCTGCCCAGAGGCACCGACCCTGCAGCTCCAGAGAAGTCAGGGAGGAAAGATGTCAGGGAAACAAGACAACACAGGCTTCTTTATTTTGTTCCAGCACACACATATTGTAGTGCAGCTCCCTGTTTATACAGTCTCTGGGTCACACTAGGAAGGCAAATACTGAAGTATTTGACTGGAATAGTCAAAGATTTTTGTGTGAACAAATTCACAGCAGCGTAACACCTATGTCAGCAACAACACATACAGGACATAATGACCATACAGAGTGGGCATTAATGAGTGACATCATAACAGCTCTGCAGGAGAATGACAGTTTATTGCTTCTGAAAACCACCCATGATCATTTTCCTCAGGGCATCCTTGAGCTCCTGGTTCCTCAGGCTGTAGATGAGGGGGTTCAGGGCTGGATGCACCACCGAGTACAGAACTGACAGTGCCAGATCCAGGGATGGGGACGAGATGGAGGGGGGCTTCAGGTGAGCAAACATGACAGTGCTCAGGAACAGGGAGACCACGACCAGGTGAGGGAGGCACGTGGAAAAGGCTTTGTGCCGGCCCTGCTCAGAGGGGATCCGCAGCACAACCCTGAAGATCTGCACATAGGAGAAAACAATGAACACAAAACAACCAAATGCTAAGCAGGTAGTAAAAAAAGAAACCCAAAGTTCTCTGAGGTAGGATTTGGAGCAGGAGAGCTTGAGGATGTGTGGGATTTCACAGAAGAACTGGCCCAGGGCATTGCCCTGGCACAGGGGCAGGGAAAATGTAGTGGCCGTGTGCAGCAGAGCATTGAGAAAGGCACTGGCCCAGGCAGCTGCTGCCATGTGGGCACAAGCTCTGCTGCCCAGGAGGGTCCCTAGTGCAGGGGTTTGCAGATGGACACGTAGCGGTCGTAGCACATGATGGTCAGGAGGAAATATTCTGCCGAGATGAAGAACATGAAGAAAAACACCTGAGCAGCACACGCTGAGTAGGAGATGTGCCTGGTGCCCCAGAGGGAATTGTGCATGGCTTTGGGCACAGTGGTGCAGATGCAGCCCAGGTCGGTGAGGGCCAGGTTGAGCAGGAAGAAGAACATGGGGGTGTGCAGGTGCTGGCCGCAGGCTACGGCGCTGATGATGAGGCCGTTGCCCAGGAGGGCAGCCAGGGAGATGCCCAGCAAGAGGCAGAAGTGCAGGAGCTGCAGCTGCCGCGTGTCTGCTAATGCCAGCAGGAGGAAGTGGCTGATGGAGCTGCTGTTGGACATTTCTTCACTCTGGCCATTGCAGACTGTTGAAAGATTACATTGACAAGTTGGACAAAATTCCTTGAGTAAATGCTATGGTATTTTCTTATGAGTTCGCTCAAAATATTTTCTTTTTCCTGTGTAAAATTTCAGTCAGTTCTATTATTTTTGAGCTCAGGTTTGTTCTGCTGAGTTACTGCCTCATCTTCATCATTTCTCTCAGCCTGAACACTGGGGAGCCCAGAGGGAAAACAGGGCTCCCTGTGCCCCAGTGCAGTCAGACCTGCTGGTCCCCACACAGGTGCCCTTTGCTCATTTCCCCTCCCTCTATTTCTGGGTGATCACACTTAAAATGTGCTTGAAAAATTTAGAGGACTTTCTGAAGGATCCAGCTTCAAAATACTAAAGACTTCTCTCCCTGTGCAGCCAGACAGGGTTACCAAGGGTTGCTCTGGCTCTCTGCTGCCTTGAGTTGTGCCTATTGGGAGCTGTTTCTCTGTGTCCAAGGCTTGTCCCTGCCAGTGCTGCCAGAGCCCAGCCCAGTCCTGGGGGCTCCACTCTGCCCTGCAGAGCCCTCCCAGCACAGGGCACTGCCCAGAGGCATCTCCCTGGCAGCAGGGCCTGAGAGGCAGCTCAGACAAAGAGAGATGCTGCAAGCCAAGGTGCTGCTGGTGCTGTCTGCAGGCAGGGGAGTGTGAGGAGGCACTTTCTGAGGGAGATCTGAGGCAGAGCTGCTGACCCCCAGTGTGGCAGTGCAGGAGTCTCAGTGACACAGACAAACCCCAGAGCCCCTTTCCCTTCCCCTGGTGAGAAAGCTGAGAGCAGCCCTGGCCATGCAGCACCATCTCCACAGCAGGAGGAATCTGCCCTGATGGGGGTCGCTCCTTCCACCTCCAACTTCTCCCCACAGCCCACGGGGAGCTGCCAGGCAGCTGAGAGCTGCCCCTGGCAGGTGGCAGATCCCCTGGCCTGGCAAAGAGCCCTCAGGGCTGCAGGAGCTGCTCTGCAGGACAGCCCTGGGCAGCCCTGGCTGCTCCCCCACCTTCCCAGCCTGCAGCCGGCCCTGGCAGCAGGAGCCGTCCTGCCCTGTCCCTCTGCCGGTGCCCAGGGCAGCCCCGCTCTGCAGCACATCCTCCCCCAAAGCAGGAACGGCAGCAGAGCCATCCTTACAGCCATGGCAGCCGTGCCAAGGGGCAGCTCTAGAAGCTCCCTGCAGCCAGAGACTCACTGTGTGCAACGCTCTGAAGATTTCTCCATGAATGAGTTCAGAGTTGTCCTTCCAGCTGCTTTACCCAGCTCTCTGCTTCACTCCTCCCAGGTTCCTGCAGGCAGTGCCCTCAGCCCTGCTGGGCTGGCAGAGGAGCTGCTCCTCAGCAGAGCTGCCTCTTTGAAGCTCTTGTTGGTTGCCAGGAGCTTGAGAGTTCCCTCTGTGCCAGGAGCCCGGCCCAGCTCAGCAGCACAGACACAGCACAAGGACTTTCATGATCCTCTCAGGCCTTGCTGCTGAGGCCCTCAACATCAGGCCCTCACAGGGACTTGCAGAAACCTCTCAAGAATTCAAGGCAGAATCGAACTGCAAATTTTCTTGAAGTTTTAATGGGTCCCAGTGAGGGACAGGAGTGAGAAAGTGTCCCCAGGCTGCAGTCAGGGCAGAGAACTGGAGGCAGGGATGCCAGGTGGGGACAAAGAGAAGCCAAGTCTTGGTGCCCTGGGGCACAGCAGCGTCTGTGCCAGCAAGGGCTGTGAGGAGACACCTTGTGCTGAGGCCCTGGGGCCTCCTGGCACAGCCCCAGCAAGGCTGGGCACTGTCACCCCCTGTGCTGCCCTCAGCATCCCCCCCACATCCCAGTGGCCTCAGGGATCTGCTGCAAGGAGTCCCTGGGGAGCCTTGCTCAGGAATGGCCCTGGGGGGCTCCTCAATGCTCCCAGGGACTGCAGCTTTTTCCAAGCACTTTGCCTTTGGCTTTTGCCTGGGACTCTCTGAGAGCTTCCTGCAATCCTGGCCTCCAATTATCTGCCCTAATGAGTCCCTGGAGATTTCTTTGTCAGTAACAACACTCACTGGGGCTCATTAATGCTTCAGGGTACTGCAGTTTTTTTAAAGTACTTGCTGCTTCCTTTTTGATACCAACTCTATGAGAGGTTTTTTTCCAGTCATGGCCTCCAATTATCTCCTTTAATGAGTCCCTTGAGAGCTTTGCATTGACACTCAGTGGGGCTCATTAATGCTCTGAGATACTCAAGGTTTTGAAGGTACTTTGGATTTTCCTTCACACATTGAGTCTCTGAGAGGTTTTTGTGCAATCCTGGCCTCCAATTCTCTCCTCCAAGGAGTCCATGAGGAGTCTGTGTTGGGCATGGACCTCAGTGGGACCCATCAATGCCTCGAGACACTTTGGGTGTTTCTTCTGCCTTTGACTCCTGGAAAGGTTTGTGCAATCTCCTCTCAGGCCCTGAGCTTCAAGGGCTCAGCCCCAAATGCACCATGGGACTCATTAGGATCAAGCAAGTCCTGACAAACCCTGGCTCTGCCTTGATTTCCCTCTGCTCTGGTGCAGTTCATTAGGAAGGTTTCCTTCTCCAGTTATGGAGAAATATTTCAAAGAGCTTCTAAGACATATGCATTCCTACTTTAAAGGGTGTATTTTATTCGTGTTCTCTTTAGAGAAGAGATGATTGCAGCATTCTGTGACTGATATTGATCCAGGGTCTCTCCTAAGGAGGTCTGGCCTGGTCACAGAAGCTGTGCCTTGAGGTCTGACCCAGTGTGGACAACCCTGCTCCACATTCCCAACCCCATCCTGTCTCTCCTCACTCACCTGGGACCTGCTGTGCTTGGAGAACTGGCTGCACTCAGACAAAGAGGGGTTTTTCTTTTTTTTTTTTGTGTGAAGCAATCTAAAACTCCTGAGTTTCCCCACTGAAAACAGACACCCTCCTCAAGTGTGTGCCAAGTCCAGGCTGCCACCAAGGAGGTTCCCCTTCCCCAAAGCAGAACCCTGCAAGGAATGTTTCACACCTTCGGGCTCCAAGGTTCCACGAGGCCCTGCTGTGTCACAAAGGCCCCTTGGTTCCAGTGGCCCCACAGTGTCACAGGGGTCTCCTTTTTCCTGCAGCAACCAGCACAAACCCCACTGCCAGGGCCAAATGCCTGGGAAGAAGGAGCAAGGGGGGACATTTGGAGGGATGGATTTTGTCTTCCCAGGTGCCAGGGACGTGGGGTGGGGCCCTGCTGTCCTGGAGATGGCTGAACACCGGCCTGCCCAGGGAAGGGGTAAGAGACAACAACCTCTGTCCATGGAACTACAACAGCAGAGAGCTCAGTGTCCTGGGTTGCAGTGGATTCTATCACCATCCTCATGAGCTGCTGAAACCAGGTGGGGCAGGGTTTCCTTGCCTCCTCCCTCCGGACTCTCTTCTGTTAATGAGCTCAGGGCCTGGTGTTCAGGCCTCAGTCAGTGCCTGTTGTTCAGGCCTTGGTACTTCAATCAGTCCTTTGACTTACAGATGAATTACAACCTTCATAACAATTTGTTCGATTTAGGAATTAGGCATAAAGGCATCAGCTATTGTTCTTCAATTAAGTGCTGCTCAAGTTCATCACTCAGAGCTATAATTCACATTCCTTTTAAAACATGCCTAATTAGTTGCTATTCTCTTTTATTTATCAAATCCCCCTTTTCTCTTGAGTCTGTGTCTCTTTTTAGACAAGTCTCAGCGCTCCATTTCCCAGCACAAAGTGTCACAACAGCTCTAACATGGAATCACAACACACCAAGTGCTCACACTGCAGTGGTTACAGTGACTGCCACAAATGCATTTCGCAGCAGCCTCCAGTTTGGCAGCCATGAAGCCAATCCCACCAAGAAGAACTTTCTTCTTTCTGCCACTCTTCTACTGCTCTTTCCATCGAGGCAATTCCTGATTGTTGGACTTCAAACCCATCACTGACAGAAGTGCAACATTCCTGTCCTAGAACAGCCCAGGCTCCTCCTTGGCCAGCAAGCAGATAATCCAAGGCCACGCGGGTCTGCAGAGCCCCCATTTGTGTTTGTTGGAGCTCCCAGGATGTGCTGTTGGATATTTTAACAGCATCATTTGCTACTTCTTCTAACAATCGACTTAGCTCATTAATGTAAACTCCACAGGATGAGGCAGCGCTCATGGGGCACAGGGTGAACCAGAATCTTTTGCTTTCTGAAATCCAAGGCACTCTTTGGGTGCAAAATGCTCTCTTAACATGAAACTCTTCCTTGCAGTTGTTGCTGAAGCACCCTAAAGGGAGGCATCAATATTTTTCCTCAGTCTCACTTGGGTTAGGAACAATAATTCCATTGTCCATGGAGCTGACCCTTTTTAATTCCAGAATAATGCCCCCAGGGCCCTTTGCTGTTCAGCTTTACCGCGGTGTCTGGGGGTAACAAGGCTTGCTGGGGTCCTTTCCCCTTCGGCTGGAGAGGTGTTGGGTCCCAGTCCCTGAGGGGCACCCAGGCTCCTGCTTGGAATTCCTGTGGAAGTCACTCAGTGTCACATCAGCCTTCACATGGGGCCCCGTGGATCAGAGCATTTTCCAAAGGGGCCGCTGGGGCAAACAGGGAGATTTGGTCTGGCAGGATCTGGAGAACAATATCCTAGAACATCTCCTTGCTCTCACACAGAACACTTGGCTGCAGGGACACATTCCCATCGTTCCTGCCCAGGTTCCAGGATTCAAACAGTGCTGTCTTTCCCCAGAGCTGCTCCTTCAGCTGCCTCGGGAGGGCCATTGGGCCTCTGGACCCACACTCTGGCTCCATTATTAGCACTGCTGGATCCAGACCCTTTATCTCCACCAACAGTGCTGATTGGGGGTGGATCTCCTTTTTTCACAATTGCTTTGAAAACTGCAGTATCAATAATTGTGCTAGCCTGTCACGGGGTTAAATAATCCAGTCTTGTTCACTATTGTTTAACAGAATTACTTTGATTTCTCCTTGATAATCTGCATCAGTTCCTCCTCCCATGACATGAACGCTTTGCAAGGCCAAGCTCCAGGGAGCAGTTATCAACCCAAAGTGTCTCTGAAGAATCTGAATTCCTATTCCTGTATTGATAACTCTCACTTGCTTCTGATTGATCCCAATTAATCCTGATGCATGAAGGTCCAGCCCTGCAGCCTCTGGGGTGGCCCTGTCAGGGCCCATGGCACCCAGAACAATTTCCCAGCAAGTCCAAGTCTCCCTGTCCATGGGTGTATTTGCAAACTGGGTGCAGCCCTGCACATCCAGGGGGTTTCCATTTCCCCAGGGGCCCATTGGTAAGGGCATGGAGCACATCTGGGAGATGGGTTCTCCATCGGGACAGCTTCCCATCTCCTCATTTTTTCAGCTGCTCTTTGAACAGCCCCTTCATCCGTTCACCCAATCCTGCAGCTTGTGGATAGTCTGCGATATGAAAAACCCAGCAGTCTTCATCTCTGTCTTTTTCCCAGCAACAGACAAAGCATTCCACATGACAGTATCAGCAAACCCCACAAAAATAGCCAATTTTATCCCTTCCTCCTTTATTCGTTATATGCAATCTCACAAAGTTTATCACTGAGGTTCCAGTCCTGGCAAATGCTTTTCTTCAGGGTATTTAGTGTTACATCCCTGAGCAGCAAAAGCTGACAAATTTGTATTGTCAGCACTATTTCACGTTTATTCATTACATACACAAATATTATTATATTTATATATAAAGAAACTCTTATATTATTATTAGTTCACTTGAACAAAGAAATCTGCGCTCAAAATGAAAAACTTTTTCTATTGCTCCATATGGGAGCATTCCAACAACAACTGTTCCTTCTGTTTGTGCTGTTTCCAATACGCTGTTAACAAAATTCATCCTCATCTTCCCAAACCCACAAGCTCTTTTCCTTTTTCCATATCCAATTTTTGGATGCATTTTAAGACATCCAGCGCTGCAGCTCCTTTTAACCGACTGCCCCAGTGCTCACACGGTGCTCCGACCTCAGCCCACTCCAGAGCCAGCAAACTCCAGGGAAGCTCTTCCCAAACGGGAATTTCGGACAGCACTGATTCCTTACATTTACATTTAATAAGTGACATTTTGGTGTGATCTGGCCAGACCATGCCAATTTTGTTGTGCCAGTGGGCAGGGCCAGCACCACAGACACAGACACCAACTGAAGGAACCCCTGTCATTTCCTACAGTTCAGAGCAGCAAAGAATCCCAAAAGGAGCAGCTCAGCAATGCCCCCAGTCATCACTGCCAAAGATTGTCCCCAGTGATTAACCAAGATCCAGCAGCAGTTACCTTGGGAATTGCTGAGGCTGACAGCTGGTCTGAAGGCCTCAGTCTCACAGAAGTTGACCTAAAAGCAGTCAGAATTTACCTGTGAGAAACTGCAGCAACAATGAAAGCCACAGTGATAGCCAGAAGAATGATCAGCAAAGGAAGATGTTCTGGACACAAGGAGAAGATGTTCTTGTTATGGAGTATCAAGATTGTACAGGAAGAGACTTGCATATAATATGTAGCTAATTGCTTGTATAGCTTTTTGTATTGCTGTTTGAATGGTCATTGTTTTGTAGACAGCCCTGTCATTGTTTTGCTACGTAGACAATCATGTGTCACAGTAGCTGTGAAGAGGTATAAGAATAATAGCAGAGAAGAATAAAGATCTTTTTGCGGCTTTGGATCACTATACGTGTGGTGTGTCCGTCTCTACCGCCACATATGGTGACCCCCGACGTGATTGAGGGGCTGATGCGATCCTTGGAGTTACTGTGATCCAAAGAGCCTGCCTGGAGAGCAGGGAGCCTGCGTGGGAAGCAGGGGAGACAGAGCCCAGCGGAAAATAAGAGTAGCGTAGAGAGCTACCAAAGACCAGTCTGCAAAAATTTTAAGGTAGGCCGCTGGGAACAAACTATGGGAGCAAACATATCCCAAGAGGAAAAATCAATAGTTAGTGTATTGACATCGATGTTAAAACAACGTGACATAAACTATGATAAATTAACATTGCAAAAACTGTTACTGTGGTGCAAAAATCAAGGATTCGAGGTTTCAAGCACCAACGCTTTTAGCGTACGGACATGGGAAGCAGTGAGACTGCAAATATTTGACCTTGCTTCTCTTGGAAATGATACTGCTCTGGAACTTATGACAACTTGGAGATTAGTTTTAAACACTTTGAAAGAATTAAAAAAGGAACGAGACACTGCAGAAGCTGGCACAGCAAAGAGAACAGAGACAGATAATGCTGGCCGGACCGAGGACATTGCAGCGGGGGGGGTGGACAGAACGCGGGTTGAAGCGGCAAAAAATGTATTTTTTCCAGTACCCAAGCCACGGAGAGCTTCACTCTCTGCCCTTTCCAACCCTGCTTCTCGCTATGCTTCCCCTTCTCCCGTCCCCGTGAATTCCTTTGATCTGCCTGTGCAACCGGGTGGGGGGAATGACAGTGATGGAAAGGGTGGGAATGAAATTGTACCCTCAGCACCCCTGCCACCTCCTATTACTAATCCATTTGTACAAGGGGCAAGTCAATTTGTATCAGGGACTCAGGGTAATAACCTGCCTTCTAAGGATACTCTAGCTCTGCAACCCAATCCTGTAGCTTCGGGTGTGCGAGACCCTGCAGCTTTTTGGAGGGAAATGCGGCTTAAAGCCTTGGCTGCGGGAGATTGTGAAGCTGCAGAGCGGCTTGCTGCTATCCGACAATTGCCAGACTCAGAGATGTCACATTCGCAAGAGCCTGTAGCCTCTGCTTTTCCAGTCATTAAAGGGAGAGGTCTGGGGCCTGATCAATATGTGCCGTTTAACTGGCAGGTACTATCTGAGTTACGTCAGCTTGCTGTTAAGCATGGTTTGGGGTCCCCTGCTGTGACAAAGATGCTGAAATTTATAACAAGTGAGGAATTGACTCCTTTTGATTTAAAGCAGATTGCTAAATTGCTCTGTACGCCAGTTCAGTACATGGTGTTTGAAAATGAATGGAGGAGTTCTTGTGAGGAGGTTGCTTTGAATAATATGCGACTGCCTTTAAATGATCCTCGATTTGGTGCAGGTTTGCCTCAACTATTAGGAGTACACCCAATACAGGAGCCTCAGTTGCAGGCTCGGTTACACCCTTTGGTCCTAGAGCAGTCTCGTTACCATGCCTTGCAAGTTCTGTTTAAGGTAGCAAATATGTCAGCTCCTAAAAAGAGTTATACTACAATTAAACAGACCCCTCACGAAACCTTTATGACCTTTCTGGACCGCCTCCAGGAGGCGATGGAAAAACAGATTGTTAATAAGAATGTAAGGGAAACTTTACTTTTGCAGTTGGCACGGGACAATGCAAATGAGGAATGTAGAAAAGCCATTGATTTGCTACCTACTAAAAACCCCTCGTTGCATGAAATGATTAATGCATGTGCAAAAATAGGAACTACATCGCATCAAATGGCTATGTTATCAGAGTCTGTTGCTACAGCTGTTGCTGCAGCTATCAAGGTAGCGTCTCACTGTTATAGCTGTGGGCAGTCGGGGCACATTAAATCTCAGTGCCCTCTAAAGACTCCTGAAATGGAGAGCAATAAGAAGGTAGTCCCTGGAGCAATTCTCTGTAACAGATGTAGCAAACCAGGACATTTTGCTAAACAATGTAGATCCAAATATCATACTAATGGTCAGTTTTTGAGAAATTCGGTAAACTGGAAAAGGAGCGCTGTAAAGGGGAAGGGCGCTCCGACACAAATACTTCCCCAAGGAATGCTGCCAACTCAGGGAATGCTGCCAGCTCAAGGCATGCTGCCAGCTCAGGGCATACTGCCACCACAGGCCTACTCAACCAACTCAGCGGGAGCACAAGGGGAGCCGCCGGTGTGGATGTTTCCACAGCAACAACAGTAACTTTGAACTCTTGTCAAGTACACAAGGTTCCTTTGAATGCTTGTGGGCCTTTAGGCCAGGGACTGAGTGCTTTACTTGTAGGCAGATCTAGTGTTACCCTTCAAGGAGTTTTTGTGCATCCTAGAATTATTGATGCTGATTTTATAGGACAAATTTGTGCTTTGGTTTCTACTCCTTCACCACCAGTTACCATTCCTAAAAAGACCTTTATTGCTCAACTTGTGCCTTTTAAGTCATGTGTTCCCAGAACAGAACAACGGATCCGTGGAGATGGAGCCTTTGAATCCACTGGAACACCGCAGATCTTCTGGACCAAGGACATCTCGGGTCAGCGACCGCACATGACATGTACCCTCACTCTGCCTGGTGCCAGCCCATCGCAAATTCGACTTCGAGGTTTAATTGATACAGGTGCTGATGTCTCCATAGTCTCCTTTTCTACATGGCCTCCTGCATGGCCTCTGACTCCTGTGGGGTCAGCCATTGCAGGATTGGGAGGGACAACACAAAGTTACTTAAGCACACAACCTGTATTAATAAAAAATGAAGAAGGACAGACAGCCACCGTTCGGCCATATGTTGCCGCAGCACCATTGAACCTATGGGGACGGGATGTGCTTGCAGCCTGGGGGGTGAGGATTGGGACGGATTTTTAATAGGGGCCACTGTGGGGAAGGGCGCAAAATACCCTACATTGCCTTTGCAATGGCTCACAGAACAAGTCATCTGGGAAAGCCAGTGGCCCCTATCAAAGGAAAAATTAGCCGCCCTTCATGAACTGGTCCAAGAACAATTACAGCAAGGGCACATTGAGCCATCTATGAGCCCTTGGAACACACCCGTTTTTGTAATTAAGAAAAAGTCAGGAAAATGAAGGTTAATTCATGATCTCAGAAAGATCAATGCAGTAATGGAAAGCATGGGGGCATTGCAACCTGGAATGCCCTCTCCCACAATGATACCTATGGGGTGGGACATCTTAATTGTTAATTTAAAAAATTGTTTTTTCACAATTCCTTTGCACCCTCAGGACTCACCGAAATTTGCTTTTACTGTACCCTCAATTAACAATGCTGAACCTGTAAAGAGGTATCAATGGAAGGTCTTGCCACAAGGCATAAAAAACAGCCCCACCATTTGTCAATGGTATGTAGCACAAGCTTTATCTGGAATTCGTAAACAATTTCCTGGTTCATATTGCTATCATTATATGGATGATATACTGGTAGCAACACCAACTCAGGAAAAATTGCTGAGGATACAACCTCAATTACTTGCTGCCTTTCATTCGTATGAATTGCAGGTGGCTCCAAAAAAGGTGCAACAGCACCCTCCTTGGAAATATTTGGAAGTCAAAATCCTGGAACAAACAATACAGCATCAAAACATACAATTTAAAAATACTATTAAAACTTTAAATGATGCTCAAAAATTGTTAGGCATCATCAATTAGCTACGCCCTTATTTGGGACTGACCACATCACAGTTGTCTCCTTTATTTAATACATTAAAAAGAGACCCAGATTTAAATTCGCCTCAAACCCTGACTCCTGAGGCACAGCGAGCGCTGGATGAAGTCCAGCAGGCTGTTTCCACACGACAAGTTTACAGAATAAATCCCTCCATTGATACCACTGTTTTTGTTACCATTCCAGATCTTCATCCTACAAGTATTATTGGCCAGTGGAATGACCAATGGCCTGACCCATTACATATTTTAAAATGAATTTTTTTACCTCATCAACCGAAAAAAACAGTTCCCACGTTGTTCGAATTGATTGCTCAGTTAATAATCAAATGTCGTCAAAGATGTTTGCAGCTCATGGCCAAGGATCCAGAAAAAATTGTACTTCCAGTACAACAAGATTACTTTAAGTAGAGCTTTGCTAACAGCACTCCACTGCAAGCAGCATTGCAAAATTTTTTGGGACAAATTACTTATCATTTACCCAGTCATAAGTTGTTGCAATTAGCAAAGTCAAGTTCTTTGTCTTTGCGTCCAAAAAATAGCCGTGTGCCAGTGCAAGGACTTATGGTTTCTACAGATGGGTCAGGGAAAACTGGGAAGGCCATTGTCACCTGGAGAGATGATTCTGGATGGCAGGTGCTGGAAGGTCATGAGTCAGGCTCCGCTCAGCTTGTCGAACTAAGAGCCGTGACCATGGAGTTCCAGCGATTTTCTCATGTACCACTGAACCTTGTAACTGATTCTGCTTATGTTGCAGATGTTGCACAGCGTTTAGATTGCTCACTTCTAAAGGAAGTTAATAATGTTACTTTGTTTTCATTGTTAAAAGCTTTGTGGTCTGCAATTCAAGATCGAATCCATCCTTACTACATTTTGCACGTTCGAAGTCACACTACGTTACCAGGTTTTATAGTAGAAGGTAACTCTAGGGCTGATAGGCTCGCTAATCCTGCATGGGTGGCACCTCAGCCTGACCGGGTGGCACAAGCCAAGGCGTCACATGATTTCTTCCATCAGAATGCGCGTACTTTGCAGACACAATTTTCGCTCACACCTACTCAGGCTCGTGACATTGTTAATTCGTGTCCTGACTGCCAGGGATTTGCTGCACCTTTGCCCTTAGGTGTTAATCCCAGGGGCCTGCAGGCATTGCAGCTCTGGCAGACAGATGTCACTCAGGTTGCTGAATTTGGTCGTCTCAGGTACGTGCATGTTTCTATTGATACCTTTTCCTCTGCTATGTGGGCATCTACTCACACAGGAGAAAAGGGCCGAGATGTTATTGCACATTGGCGATTGGCTTTTGCTGTTTTGGGGGTGCCATCATCTATAAAAACTGATAATGGCCCTGCCTATACCTCTGAGAGGACAAGGCAATTTTTACAACTATAAAGTGTAGACCATAAGTTTAGTATCCCTCATTCACCCACTAGTCAAGCCATCATTAAACGTGCTCATGGTACCCTGAAACGCGTTTTGCAAAAACAAAAGGCGGGAATGGTGGGGGAACCTCCACAGAGTAGACTACAAAAAGCTTTGTATACAATTAATCACCTTACAGTACCTTCTGATTCTAATATTCCTGTTATTTTAAAGCATTTTCTTTCTTTACAGACAGATGCAACCGTGACTTTCCCCCGAGGAAAGGTGTTGGTGAGAGATCTGATTACTAACAAGTGGGAAGGTCCTTGGGACCTCATCACTTGGGGGCGTGGATATGCTTGTGTCTTCACAGATACTGGAGCCTGTTGGGTGCCGGCGCGATGTGTGAAGCCTGATCTACGACACAGCAGACTCGCCCCACGAACAAGTGATGGATCGGCTTGAAACTTGGATGCTGATGATTGCTGTCATTTGGTTTTGCATAGGGGAAGGAGAGGCTATGTTGCCTCCCATTCCTCCTATGCCTCAGGAAAATGTATGGATAACCCTAGCTCATGCTTTAAATCAATCTTCTATATGCCTATCGCTTGCAACTCCACAATCCCCTTTTCAGACATGTTTAATAGGTGTACTGATACATAATAATACAGAAATCAATGCACTTGTTAATGGGACATATGCAAATGGCAAAAGGCTAGCCTCAACGTCTAAGCTGGACGAGCCCCAAGAAATTAATATTGTAGGATCTCTTGGAGCTTCAACTTGTGTAAATTTTAACATTTCGAGGACATGGTTTAATGGGCCAACAAATGAGGTATCGCCTATCCAGCCACAGTACTCGAATGCTTCGCTTTGGTGTAATGACAGTTCAGGTGTTGCTTTTGCTAACAACCAAGTGCCTAGACAATTACCCCGGGGATTGTTTTTGATTTGCGGAGACCGAGCATGGTCCGGCCTCCCGTCCAATATGATGGGTGGGCCATGCACAATTGGACGTCTGACAATGTTTGCTCCCGACATCCCTATGGTCGCAGACATGGCTCATGTTTTGCGCCACGGGCGAAGAGTGAGTCGTTCTTTGCACCATAGGCGACAAGCTCTCTATTCCTTCGACCAAAATTGCAAAGATAACGTGAGATTTTGGGGAAAGGGATCGAGAGTGATTGCTTCGCTACTTGCTCCTGGTGTTGCTGCAAGGAAAGCATTGGCTATGCTTGATAAGCTGGGATGCTGGCTTGCTAAAAATGCTAATGAGACTTCAGAAGCTCTAGCAGGACTACTAACAGATGTTCAGTCTGTACGACAAGCTACTCTGCAAAATCGTGCAGCCATTGATTTTTTGCTTTTAGCACATGGACATGGTTGTGAGGATTTTGAGGGTATGTGCTGCATGAATCTGTCAGACCATTCAAAGTCAGTTTTTGCGAATATTCAAGAACTGCGGAATGGGGTGCAGAAGCTGGGAAAGAGTGATAGTTGGTTTGATACATTGTCTAGTGACTGGGGTATCACGGGATGGCTCAAAGATTTGCTAAAGGTGGGAGGTATAATCTTGCTTTTTGTACTCTTGTTTTTGTTGCTGGTGCCGTGTTGGTTGACTTTTCTGCAAAGGGCCCTGCAGAAGTCAATAAACGCTGCTTTTCTGGTTCAAAAACAAAAAGGGGGAATTGTGGGAATTGCTGAGGCTGACAGCTGGTCTGAAGGCCTCAGTCTCACAGAAGTTGACCTAAAAGCAGTCAGAATTTACCCGTGAGAAACTGCAACAACAATGAAAGCCACAGTGATAGCCAGAAGAATGATCAGCGAAGGAAGATGTTCTGGACACAAGGAGAAGATGTTCTTGTTATGGAGTATCAAGATTGTACAGGAAGAGACTTGCATATAATATGTAGCTAATTGCTTGTATAGCTTTTTGTATTGCTGTTTGAATGGTCATTGTTTTGTAGACAGCCCTGTCATTGTTTTGCTACGTAGCCAATCATGTGTCACAGTAGCTGTGAAGAGGTATAAGAATAATAGCAGAGAAGAATAAAAAATTCTTTTTGCGGCTTTGGATCACTATACGTGTGGGCATGTCCGTCTCTACCGCCACAGGGCTCCCTGCCCAGGAGGGCTGGCATGGGCTGGGCTGGGGCTGCTGAGGGTGGGATGGGCTCAGGGGGAGGCAGCTGAAGGCTGGGCAGGATGAGGCCGGGGGGACCCCGTTCCTGAGTGGGTTCTGGGATATCCCACATTCCTGAAGGGATTGCAGGGGATGTCCCGTTCCTGAGGCAGTTTTGGGGTACCCCCAATGCTCAGGGAGGGGTTCTGAGAGGGGGCTCTGGTGCTTGGAAGGGGGAGCTATTGGCAGGGGGCCGGGGAGCCCATTTTGGGAAGTGTAGTATATGTTACAAAAGAATTCACGCTAAAAATAAGACAACGGCATTTTTTACTGAAGTCGAGAGCAAATACAAATACAAAGACATGCATTCCAAAGAAAGGTATCCCGAGGGATTTTCCGGTCTGGCAAGGCTCCAGCAATATGCATACAATACATATACACATAAGACAATATGTGTCAAGATAATGTGTGTCACTAGAAAGATTTACATCAACCAGCTCCAGGACGATAAGATAATATGCGCTGCCAGAAGGAAGTATCAGCAGTGAAAATTTACCTCTTCCAAGAATTGTCAGCAAGACAAGAAAAACTGCAAGACTAACAAATCCAAAAATTATATAAAAGGATGACCTACAGAACCAGTTTTGTGGAATTATCCACCCAGTGCTCGATCACCTGGCTCGGCACTGATTTGCTTGTGGCTCTTTTTCCAATTTTATACTTTGATTACGTAATAAAATTCTCTTTAATTATTAAATTGGCTGAGTCGTTTATGACACCAGTGACTCCCAGTCTCTCTCAGCGTATCCCAGTTGCCCGCAGCATGTGCCCGGTTGCTCCCACTTCCTCCCAGCTACTTCCAGCATGACTCCAGTAACCCATGGCCACTCCCAGTTCGCCTCACTGTGGTCCACATTGCTCCCAGTATATCCCAGCTGCCCCCAACATGGTCCAAACTACCCTCAGCATGCTCCTAGTCACTCCCAGTGTGATCCCAGTTCCCCCCCAGTGTGGTCCCAGTTGCCTCCAGCATGGTTCCAGTTGCTCCAAGTTCCTCCCAGTATGATCCCAGTTCACCCTGTTGGCCCAGTACAGTCCCAGTCACTGCCAGTACGATCTCAGTTGCCCCCATTGCAGACACAGTCACTCCCAGTTACTCCCAGTTGCCCCCGCATGGTCCTGGTTGTTCCCAGTGTTGCCCCCTCCAATATCGTTACAGAAACTCCCAGTATATCCCAGCTGCCCCCAGCATGCTCATTCCCAGTCACCCCAGTTGCCCCAGCATTGTTCCAGTTGCCCCCAGCATGATCTCATTCATTCCCAGTATATCCCAGTAGCCCTCAGTGCGGTCCCAGTCGCTCCCAGGATTTCCATGTCCCTGCTCCCAGCGCTGCTCCCAGCCCTGATCCGTGGGCATGGGAATGTCCCGCTCCCTTCCCGGGGCAGGCTCACACCTGAGCCAGGGGTGCAGGGCAGGACCTTGCCCTGAGCCCAAGCCCTGTGGCCCCTGCAGGATCTGCTTCCCATCAGCCTCTTCCTGCTGCGGCCCCAAGCCCAGCTCGGTGCTGAACCAAGGGCGCTGGGCCGGGGTCATCCCCCGGCGGGGGCTGCGCACCCCCTCTGCCCCCTCCCCAAATTCCCTCCCGGGGGCAGCAGGGGCTGGGCCAGGAGCCCTGTGGGCAGGGAAAAGGGGGTGACACCGGCATGGGGGGTCACACACGCTCTGGGGGGGACACACACGGCCCCTGGGGACCTCCCCTCACCTTCTCCCGCAGCACCAGGAGCATGAACCCCAACATGGAGCCCCCAACCCTGGCAGCATCTTGGGGGTGGGGCCTGGTGGCAGCTTTGGGGGTCTGGGGGGTCACATCTGCCCTAAAACCCCTTCCCAGCCCCACAGACACTCCCAGACCCCTCAAACCACCCCACAGCTCCCGGCCAGGACTCCCCCAACCACTCCCTGCAACATAAATGATTCCAAGAACCACCCAAATTCACTCCAAGCCACACAGCCCTGCCAGCACCACAAAACTCCCTCAAAGACCGCCCCAAAAGCCCCCTCCAAGGACCACAAATGGCCCTCAAGAGTGAAGTCCCTCCCAAACCCCCACAGGAGCCCCTACACCCTCCAGTGACCAGGACAGGTTGGTGGACAGGAACATCCATAGCCCAGAGCAGCTCGGGCACTTCAGCAGCGATTTGGGCACTTTGGGGGGGACACTCGGGATGGGCAGACGCAGGCCAGGGACTGGGACAGACAACCAGAATTCCTGGAGAACAGACGGGCTCAGGTGGACACGTTCTGCCCCCACAACTGTGATACTGTGGCCCCAATCTGCCTGGCTTACCGGCCCCACACACACCTGAATCCTCCCAAATATTCCTCTGAAGCCCAAATTCACCTCTAAATTCCAGGAAAATGGTGCAGCTTTAGATAACTTTGTTTAATTTCTTTATTTTTACCCCAATTTTGGTTGTTTCAACAGCATTAACAAGAAAATTATTTAGGTCCAAGATCATCCCGCGGTGCTTGATGCCACCAGAAGAAACAATTGGACAGAACAGATGAAATTCTTTAGGGTGTAAAGTTAAAAAATCAGCTCTTCCCAATGGATTTCCAATGTTGATCTGAGTCCCGATGGATGTTCCTGCCCCTGCCTTCACCCAGGTGCCTACAGGGATCCAGGAGGACGTGGAGAGCACCAGCCTGGGGCCTTCCCAACCTGGATCACAGGGAATGTGGGTCAGCAGGGCTCTGCCAAACGTGGGTCCTCTAATGGGGGATGAAGTTGGAGCAGAGGATGAAGCTCTTCCTGCACTCGGGGCACTCACAGGGCTGCCCTTACCGGTGCCTCCGTTGGTGTCGGGTCAAGTTAGAGCTGCGGGAGAAGCTCTTCCCACACTGGGGACACTCGTAGGGCCTCTCCCCTGTGTGGATGCGCCGGTGCCTGACGAGGTGGGAGTTGTGCCTGAATCCCTTCCTGCAGTCGGGGCAGCGGAAGGGCCTCTCCTCTGTGTGAATCCGCTGGTGCTTGAGGAGATCGGAGCTGGTCTGAAACCTCTTCCCACATTCAGGACACTCGTAGGGCCTCTCCCCAGTGTGGATACGTCGGTGGTTAATGAGGCTGGAGTTGTGCCTGAATCCCTTCCTGCAGTCGGGGCAGCGGAAGGGCCTCTCCTCTGTGTGAATCCGCTGGTGCTTGAGCAGATTGGAGCTGGTGTGAAACCTCTTCCCACATTCCCCACACTCATAGGGCCTCTCCCCAGTGTGGATCCTCTGGTGGCAGATCAGGTGGGAGCTGCGGTTGAAGCTCTTCCCACATTCCCCACACTTGTGGGGCTTCTCCCCATCGTGAAGCTGCTCATGAACCACCAGGTCCGAGCTCTGGCTGGATCTCCGGCCGCCTTCCCGGCACAGGGTGGGTCTTTCCTCCTCAGAGCACCCTGGGCTGGGTTTGCAGCCCCTCCTCCTGAGGGATCTCTGGGGCTTTTCCTCCCCGTTGGATTCCTGCACCGTGGAGCCGCTCAAAACGGCCTCTTCCACCAGGTTCTGCTGCGGGGATTTGTCCTCCCTGGGCTCCGTCCTCAGCTCCTTGTCTGGGGCAGGAAGGACAAGGAGAGGATGGGATTTGCCTCCGTGCCACAGGGAAGGGGAAGGAGATCCCCCCAGTCCGGCCCCGGCAGGACGGCGTCGGCAGCGGGGTTGTCCTGCAGCCGGGGGCGATGCTGGGCTGGGAGATGGAGCAGGAGAGAGGGGGAAAGGGGCACTGACTTCCTCCTCACCTGCCTGGGGCTCCCAGGGCATCTTCCTCTTCTTCACAGCCTCCTCCTCCATCTGGCCAAGGGCTGGGAATGGGAAATCCTGGTTTGGGGGGAAAACAAGGGATGAGCATGTTGAATTTGAGGTTCCCTCTGCCCAAATCCATCTCTGGAAGCCACTGGGCATCGTGTAAAACCTGGCCATTCATAAAAACCTCCCAAACACCAAGATTCAGCCCTGAAAAAGCCTCCCAGGAGTTCCCCATCTCTGGTCTCTCCCCTTTGGTGTTCAGGGGTTCCTCCCTGTCCCAGCTGCTGGGGTCACACTTGTATTGGGGGTCCCCTGTCTACTTGGTCCCTGCCCTCCCCAGGCTGCTGGGAGTCCCAGGAATCTGAAAAGTTCCCTCTCTTCTGTCTCCCTACTTAGGGATGCCAGGGAACCCCACTTATGGTCCTGGGGTCCCTTCTCCCCTTATTCTCTGCTTTGGGGTGCAGGGGGTCCAAGGAGTTCCCCCCTCACTCTCTCCAGGCTGTTGAGGGTCCCACGAATGGCGGCGCTCCCCCCTCTCTGGGCTCCCCACTTTGGGCTCCTGGGGGTCACAGGGGTTCGCTCCTCCAGACTGCCGGGGCTCCCCTGGTCCTGGTATTGCCCCTCTCTGCTCTCCCCACTCTCGGCTTTGGAGTTCTGCAAGATCCAAAAATCCCCCCAAAAAGCACCGGCCCAGGAACTCCCCAGGATATTTGGGCCAAGCTCCCCCTCCCCCATCTGTGGGATGGGGAGGTCGATGCTTCTTGGGGTGAGGGGCCTGCAAATTCTGGGAGCACTGGACCCAGGAGCTTCCTCCTCTTCCTCCTCCTCTTCTCATCTTCCTCCATCCATCCTCCTCCTTCTCTGCCCTAATCCCACCTCCTGCTCCTCCTCTCTTCATCCTTTCTCCCACTCCTTTTTCCATCCCTTCTCCTCTTCAATCCCTCCTCCTCCTCCCCTGTTCCCCCAAACCCCTCGCACCCCACGGGAGGAATGGGAATGGAGCTAGGACAGGTCGGGATGGGCAGTGCAGGGCTCTGGGCTGCTCCCACCCACTGCGGGGAGCCTGGCGAAGGGAAAACATTCAAAATTGGTGGGTGGAGATCAAAACTGGGGGGTTGTGGTCGCCCTGGGTGAGGACTTCCACCCCTTTGGTCTCATCTCATGAGCTTGGAGATTTTGGAGTGGAGAATGCAGAGATTCATGGGGGATCCCAAGGGATTTTAGGAGCAAGATGAGGGTTGGTGACAGCCCCTTGTTGGGGTGGGTCAGGCTGGAAACCCCCCAGTGTTCCCAGGGCCCCGGGATGCAGAGTTGTCACCACCTTCTGCTTCAGGTGCTGGTTCTGGGGGAACCTCGGCTCCTTGGGGCTCTTCCTGCAGCCCAGAACTTGCAGGGACCCTCCTCCAGGTGGCTCCTACGGGTGTTCCAGGGGCTGGGGGCTCATGGTGAAGCCCTTCCCAGAGTCTGGGCATCCATAGGGGCTCCCCAGTGTGGATCCCCTGGTGCCTGCTGAGGTTGGGGCTCCCACCAAAGCTTTTCCTGCACTCCTGGCCCAGGTAGGGTCTCTCTCCTCTGAGATGGGACCTCTGGGCAAAGCTTGGGCAGACACAGGACTCCTCCCCCACTGGGATCCTGCACTGGGAGATCAGCTCCGTGCTCCGGCCAAAGCTCTTCCCACAGGAGATCAGTCCCTTGCCATGAGGGCAACTTTGGGGTTCCCCACCGCCCTCCCACTTCATCTGGAGGTCCCACCCCCCATTTTTGCCCCTCCTCCACCCTTTTCCCATCATCCCCCAATCCTCATCCACCAGCCGACCCCACTAAGCTGAAGGATCCCACTCCCTTTTCCCTCCCTCTGCCCCCCATCCCCCTCCTTTCTCATCTTCCCATAAAGCCTCAGTGCCCCAAGCACTTGGTTTGGGGCTCTCAGTCCCCTCTCCCACTCCGTCTGGGGAGTCCGACCCCCTTTTCACTGCTCTCCCCCTCTTTCCGACGGCTCCCCCCTTTTCCAGCCCTGCCCTCAGCCCAGAGCTCCTGGCCCGCGGCCGGGGGGGCTCCCAGCAGCACCAGTGCCACCAGTACGGCCCCAGCTGCCCCCACACGCCCCATGCCCAGCGCCGGGCGGTGCCGACAGCCCCCAAGCAGCCGCGCTGTGCCCTGGGGGGGTCCCCAAAGCGGCCCCGGCCCGCAAGGCCCTGGCAGCCCCAGGCCGGAGCAGTGCGGAGCGCGGGCGGGCGGCATCAGCCGTGCCCGGGCAGGGCCGGGCCCCGCGGGGCTCCCGCCCGCACTCGGCCCCGCCGGGACAGCGCGGCCATGGGGGCCCGGCCTGGCCGCCCCCACCTCCCCCTCCCCAAATTCCGCTCCCAAATGGGGGGCGCAGCTGGGGCCCAGAGCTGCCGGAGCCACGCGTCCCCCCGCTGCCAGCACCGCCCCCCTCAGCATTAGGGCTGCCCCAAAACTCCCTCACAGCTACCCGATACCCCGCAAGCCCCGAAGGACTGCGGTCCCCCCGGCCTCAGCATCCCCAGCCCTCGGCTGCCTCATCCCAGGCCCCAGCCCACCCATCCCCCTCCCCCACACTTCATCCCACACCCCAATCCACATCCCACCCTTCCCGGGCCCCATCCCGCCCCATCCCATTGCTCCCGGCAGCCGCCACCGGGACCCCCCAAAACCCCGCGTGCCGGGGACTCCCCAATATCCCCCAAGGGGCATTTGCGGCTCACATTTGGAGTCCTGCAAGATCCAAACATCCGCCTCCCCGCACCCCCCTAAAAAAAAGCCTCCCAAGAACCAACAAAGATATTTGGGGCTCGGTTCCGGAGTCCTCCAAGGTCCAAAAATGCCCCCCTCCCAAAAACAACCCCAGGGACCGCCCAGGATATTTGGGGCGAGCTCCCCTCCCCGGTCACCTGCGGGATGGGGGGAGCGATGCTCCCGGGGCCGAGAGCGGCGGACACAGAGAGCGATGGACGCACGTGGCAGATCCTTCTCCTGCTTCCCTTTCTGCTCCTTCTCTGCCCCTCCTCTTCCTCCGGCTCCTCCTTCTCCTCTGTCCCTCCTCCTCCTCTTCCTCCCCACTTCTCCTCCTTTATCCCTCCTCTTCCTCCCGCTCCTGCTCCTCCATCCCTCCTCCCCCCTCGCTCTTCCTCCTCCTCTGTCCCTCCTCCTCCTCTCCTGCCCGCTCCTCCTCCTCCTCCTGTTAGTTGTGGCTCCCATCCCGGCTCTGTCTGACATCAGCCCTGGGGCCGGCCCGTGCTCAGCAGCAGCAGCAGCAGCAGCAGCAGCATCCTGTGCTCTGTCAGCGCTCCCTGCTCCTTAGGGAAGGCTTTGGGATTTCTCCCGGGCACAGACACTGAAGCTCGCCCCAAGCTGCCCCGCTCCCGTTGCTGTCCCCTCGGCGCTGGGCAGCTGCTGGCCCAGGGCGAGCAGAGACACAAAGGAAGCCAAGTGCAGCCCGGCTGCCCGCGCTGATGCAGACGAGCCCCAGGGCCGAGGTCCTGCAGAGCCCCACGGAGCCCTCGGCTCCTCCCTGGGAACGGGTTGTGCTGCGGCTGCCACAGCGGCCACAGCGAGTCCTGGAGCTGCCCCGGCGCCGCTGCAGCAGGACCCAGCTTCCACCTCCTGTGCCAGGCCCTGCCCAGGGGCCAGCGGATCCATGGGCTCCGTGCTCAGGGGGCAGACAAGAACAATGCATCGGATGCAGCCCCCGAGGACCTCGAGCAAATTGTGCAGCAACATCCAGAGCTCGACGGGACGTTTGCAAAGCTGCAGCCGGCAGAGTTCTGTGCCGCAGGAGAGCCGGCACGGGAAGAGGAGATGAAAGAAATGAATTCGGGAGCTAAATTTTTAGCAATATAATATTGAACATTTATTAGCAGAACAAAGGCATATCACAGCGCTGGGGCCCTGCAATATTGCCAGAGGCGCGCTCCATTCATTTTCCTGTGGACTTAAGTACTCTCTTCAACTGTTCCATATTCATTAAGCCCGGAAAGTAATTTACACTTCACTCAGCTTTCCCCCTTCTCCCGTCCCTGCCCCTTCCACCAGCACGGCGCCGCTCCAGCCCTCTGGATAAGTGCAGAATTGAAGACAGGCACCGCCCTCCGGTGCCTCCCCAGGCTCCAGCCTAATTTGGAGCTGACAGCTTCCTTGGGAGGTGTGAGTTTTGATGAGATAACAGACTTCCTGGCATGCATGCGGGTTATCTCCTTTGTTTCTCTAAGATGTCTTGGTTCCTGGCTCTGGAGTTTCTCAACTCAAAAGACATTCATTACCATATGTTTATTAATACATTTCTTAACATATGACAGCTATTTCGAAATTACAGTTTACCGCGGATCCATTTGGTCCTGCGGCTGCGGTGATTTATTAAAATATGGATACGGATCTAATATCAATATCCACCTGAGACGGACAGAGACTCTCTAACTTGTTAGGGTTAGAAAGTGTCTGTTTATTCCAGCGCTGGAAGCTGCAGGGATCGCTCCCGAACGTGCAGCTCCAAGGTTACAATACAATACAGAACTATTTATCTAAAACGGTAATGCATATTTAAAACAGAAATACTTATTCATAGCATAGACACCTCCCATTCCCCGCTTCGTATGGAAATCAGCAAAAAGTCATTAAGCATGCGCAATTCTTGCAATGGAAATAGGTCGGTGGTCCTGAAAATGAGGAGGGGGCTGTCCTGATGAAGTAAGGCTGCTCTTCCTCACTTTGACCTCTTTTCCTCTCTGGTTTTTAACAATACACCTGGCCTTGGAAGACTCCCAGTTCCCTCCTCTGTTGGTTTTGAATAAGTTGCAGGTGGAAGAATTTGTAACTCTCTACGCCTTCTTTTAAATTTTTCCATCTAAGATTATTAATTACCTATTATAAACACAGCTAAACAAATATCAGATAATCAAAGCCTATCCTGTACTTAACTTCCTGACTAATCATTAATTTCTTTAATCAACTCTAGGGAAGTTTTGCGTCTTTTCTTTATCTTTGTTAACTTCAGCAAAACTCGCTTTTATTTAAAATGTCTATATTTAAGTGTTCAAAAGAAACCCCTGTGTTTCACAACTATTTGTCAAATGTATGTGGCCCAAGCTCTATCACCTATCAGAGAACAATTCCCTAACAGTTACTGCTGTCACTATATGGATGATGTACTGATAGCATCTCCTTGCACACAGGATTTGCAAAACATACAGCCAGAGCTTTTAAAGGCTCTGCACAAATATGGATTACAGACTGCACCTGAAAAAATCCAAACAGAAGCACCCTGGAAATATTTGGGATTGAAAATATTTGAATGTACCATGTGCCCTCAATCTGTTCAGTTTGACTCTACAGTGCACACTCTAAATGATGCACAGAAATTGTTAGGAACCATTATTTGGCTGCGTCCCTATTTAGGACTCACCACTGCACAACTTTCTCCTGTGTTCAATATATTAGCAGGAGACTCAGATTTAAACTCACCAAGACAGATGACCCCTGAGGCTCATCAGGCCTTAGATAAGGTGCAACAAACTATTTCCAATCCCCATGTGCACCGTGTGGACCCTGACATTGATGTAGTTGTGTTTGTTGTAATTCCAGAATTTCATCCAACAGGTATTATTGCACAATGGTCTGATCATTGGTCCCCTGACCCACTGCATATTCTAGAATGGATGTTTTTACCTCACAAACCTAAAAAAAACAGTCACTACAATTTTTGAATTGATTGCTCAGTTAATTGTTAAGTGTCTACACTGATGCCTGCAATTTGCTGCCAAAGATCCTGCTAAATTTACTATTCCTATTCAGCAAGATTATTTTGAATGGTCCTTGGCCAATAGTTCTGCACTGCAAAGTGCACTGCAGAGCTACACAGGACAAATTGATTACCATTTTCCCAGACATAAATTATTACAATCACTGAATAGCACCCCACTATCAGCAAAACCTAAATTAAGTTGTACTCCTGTAGATGGGCCTACAGTATTTATGGATGGGTCAGGAAAAATGGGGAAAGCAATTGTCACCTGGAAAAATGAGGATGGATGGCAGACTTGGCAGGGTCAGGGTACTGGATCCACACAATTGGTCGAATTAAAAGCAGTTACTATGGCCTTTCATCATTTTAATGAACCTTTTAACCTAATTGTTGACTCAGCTTCTGTTGCAGATGTTGTACAACGAGGAGATTGTTCCCTTTGGAAAGAAGTTAATAATGCTGATTTGTTTCTTTTGCTCAAGGCTTTATGGACAGCTGTTTTGCAACGTACTTGTCCTTTTTACATTTTGCATATCAGAAGCCATAGAAACCTACCAGGATTTCTTGCAGAAGGTAATGCCCGTGCTGATGCATTAGCTAACCCTGTTTGGGCAGTTCCTCAGCCAGATAAACCAGCCCAGGCTAAAACATCTCATACCTTTTTCATCAAAATGCACACACATTGTGCAAACAGTTTTCACTAACACCCACAGAAGCTCGTGCTATTGTTAGGGCTTGCCCAGCCTGTCAGAACTTTAATGGACCTTTACCCTTAGGAGCAAATCCCCGTGGTCTTTTGGCCCTACAGCTTTGGCAGACTGATGTTACACACATTTCAGAATTTGGTCCTTTGAAATATGTACATGTGTCTATTGACACCTTTTCCTCTGTTGTATGGGCTTCTGCCCATGCTGGAGAACAGGCCCGGGATGTAATTTTGCACTGGCAGCAAGCCTTTGCTGCTTTAGGCACACCTGCCTGTGTGAAAACTGACAATGGCCCAGCCTATGCCTCTCAGAAAGTCAGGAATTTTTTACGTCTGTGGGGTATCTCTCACAAATTTGGTATTCCTCATTCTCCCACTGATCAGGCTGTTGTTGAACGTGCTCATCACACACTTAAAACTGCTTTAGAAAAACAGAAGGGGAGAATGCAAGGGGAAACCCCACAGTCCAGACTTTTGAAAGCTGTATATACCATAAATCACTTGACCATACTGGCTCATTCAAACAATCCCTCAATTTTATATCATTTTTATTCCTTGCACTCCACCAGTGAAACACATTTGCCTCGAGCTGAAGTATGGGTAAGGGATTTGCTTCCCAGCCAGTGGGAAGGCCCCTGGGACCTTGGCACTGGGGCGTGGATACGCTTGTGTTCCCACAGACACTGGACCTCGGTGGGTGCCAGCAAGGTGTGTGCGCCCTGATTTGGGCAGAATATCCCAGCGCCTGCTCGGCCAGATCCTGAGGATAACAGCAGCACAGGCTGATGGCCTTGGCAGCGTAGTTCCAGCTCCCTCCCACCAGAGAGAGCATCGAGCACCGGTGACCAAGGAGGGCTGTGTTACACTGCATTATCCCTGTGATCAAGGGGTGCTGGCTTGCACTGGGATGTACTGGAGTGCAAATGGCAACGAGTGACAGAAAAATGCAGGTGCCAGTGTGGTACTTGTCAGTTTTGCTGAGCTCAGTGCCTGCTATTTCTGCTTGGCCTGTCAGTCAGCCGAGAACCAATGTGTGGGTTACCCTGGCCAATGTGATGGGACAAGACACTCTGTGCTCAGCCACTGCTACTCCTGACAGTCCTTTTCCTACCTGCCTTGTTGGCTTGCCGATGGATGACTGGCCAAAGCCTAGGACAGTTAGCAAGCTTTACAATCACACAATCACGCTGATGCTTGGGATCAGTGGGTTTCATACGTTCCCTGTGCAACTCTTGAGCTGCAAGAAAAGGAGCTTTTAGGATCTGTGAAAATGGACCTTTGTGTTAAGTTTAATTACTCTGGATCTAATCAGTCCAAAGTATGGGATGTTTCTCCTAACCAACCCATATTTGCAAATGGCAGTGCCTGGTGCAATTACAGTTCACCACATCTCTCACACTCTACTGTTGTTCCTCCAGCTTTGCCACCAGGGGTGGTTTTCATTTGTGGAGACCCAGCATGGGCTGCGATCCCATCACACATCAAGGGAGGTCCTTGCAGCTTAGGACGACTCTCACTGTTAACACCCAACACATCTATGATTTTACAGCATAAACCACGGAGGTGAAAGGGCAGCATCCATGTGTTTGCCCCTGATTGTGATGACAACACCAAATTTTGGCCACCAGGTACCCGATGGGCTGTTTCCTTCCTTTCTCCACAAGTAGCATCTGCTAAAGCACTGGGGCTGTTAAACAAGTTGGGATGTTGGTTAGCTTGGCAGACTGAAGCTACTTCGCTTGCTTTATCCAGACTATTAACAGATGTTGGGTCAGTAAGGCATGCTACACTGCAAAATAGAGCTGCCAATGATGTTTTGTTGTTAGCACATGGACATGGGTGTGAAGATTTCGATGGAATGTGTTGTATGAATCTGTCTGATCATTCAAAATCTATTCATGCCCACATTAAGGAATTACAAACAAGCGTGTCAAAATTGCGTGAAGAATCAGAATGTGATTGGCTGACTAGTTTGTTTAGCAAATGGCAAATTGCAGGATTGGCTGCCTGATCCCATTGGTCATTTTTTGCATCCTGCTCATTGTGCCGTGTTTATTGTCTTTTTTGCAAAGGGCCCTGCAAAAGTCAACAAATGCTGCCTTTGTTATACAAAAACAAAAAGGGGGAACCTGATGAAGCTGGCAGCTGATCTGGGGGCCTCACAGAGTCAGACCTGAATTTGATCAGAATTTACCCATGAGAATTTTACAGTGGAGGTTTTGCAGCTTCAGTGAAACCCACAGAGAAGGCCAAGAAGATAATCAATGAGAGAAGATGTTCTGGAAACCAGGAGAGGATGTTCTTGTTATGGGACATTGAGGGAGTACAAGGAAGAAGTTGTGGATAATATGTAGCAGCTATACTTTTGCTTGTATAGCTAATTGTTTTATTACCTGAATAATATCTGATAATAATATCTTTGTTTGTTAAACAGCCTTGTCATTGTTTGCTAAGCAGCCAATCTCAATAAGCCACAGCAACTGTAAAGAGGTATAAGAAGAGCAGTAGAAAAAATAAAAAATCTTTCTATCTCTCTTGACTTTGGAATGAGACAAGGGTGTGCTTTTATGTCCTCCTCGACAAAGCCACAAGGCTCCACTTGCTCAAATGAAGCCTTGGTTCCATGAAATTCCACTGCGTCACAGTGTTCTCCTTAGTTTCTCCTCAGTTTGATAATTGACCCTTGGCTCCTTGAGATTCCATTGCATCACAGGGGTCTCCTGGGTTCCACGAGGCCCAGCTACATCACAATGGAGCCTTGGTTCCATGAGGTTCTACTGTGTCACAGTGGTCTCCTGGCTTCCATGAGTCCCCGCTATGTTTACAATTGAGGCTTGGCTCCCCAAGGTTCCCTGGCGTCCCTGTGCTCTCCTGTGATCCATGAGGCTGTGCTGTGTCACAATGGACACTTGCTGCCTCGAGGGCTGGAGATGTCCCAGTGGCACCGGGTTTCCATGAGGCCGCGCTTTGTCACAACGGGGCCTTGGTTCCATGAGAATCCACTGTGACCCTGTGCTCTCCTAGGTGCCATGAGGCCTTGCTCTGCCACAATGGCACCTTGTTTCTGCTAGGCCTGGCAATGTTTTTGTGGCCCTTGTGTTCCATGTGGCCCCTCTCTGTCACAAGTGACCCTTGGTTCCATGAGATTCCAGTGCCCCACAGAGGTCTCCAGGTTTCCATGAGGCTGCGCTGTGTCCCAATGGACACTGGATTCCACAAGAGCTGGCAGTGGCCCAGTGGCACCTGTGTCCCATGAGGCCCCCCTTGGTCCAAGTGGAGCCGTGGTTCCATGAGATTCCATGTTGTCCCAAGGCTCTGCTGAGTTCCATGAGGCTGCGCTGTGTCCCAATGGACAATCTCGCTGCCCCAGCTCTGCCCTGCCATTGCCAGCCCTGCCCTGAGCTCTGCCCAGCCTCAGCCTCTGTGCCCTGGGACACACACACATGGCCTGAGCTCATCCTCCCTCTGGGTGCTTCTCCTGCCCCAGCACTGCCCTGGGAGGGTTCATTCCTCCCAGCAGCTGCTGTGTTTATCCTGGTGCATTTTAGAGCTCTGCTTCTGCCTCTCTCTCACTTGTGTCTCCACAGAGCTCTGCAGGGAAAAGATTCATTGAATGGTGGAATGCCAGAGGTGGGAAGAGCCCCCTGAGCCCCCTTGGCCTGGCTGTGGCTGGGATGGAGCTCCCTTTGCCCAGAGCAGCCCCTGTGCTGCTGTGCTTGGCACTCGTGGCTGCAGCAGCGTTGGTCCCAGCCCAAGGCTTTGGCTGTCCCTGAGCAGGGCTGGCCCCGCATGAGGCGTCTCTGCAGCCCCCCAAACCATGGGCTGGGGGTGGGCAAGTGTTCCCGAGGGCACAGGGAGGGGACAGCTGGGCTGGACTGACCCAAGGGATCTCCCATTCCATGTGACCTCATGGTCAGCAATGAACTGAGGGAAAGGAAGGGGGCGAGAGGGTGTCTGGATTTTCCACAGGGCTTCTCAGGTACACGAGTCCTTCCCTGGCACACCCACAGACAGTTCCTTGCAGCACGGGCAGGGGCTCCCTGGGCTCTGCTGCCACTGCCAGAGCCTGGCAGGGACCTCAGCCCTGCGGGTGTCACCCTGCCCTGCCCCTGCCCGAGGTGCCCCACGGCCGCAGGGATGGGCACGGGGAGCTCTGTGCACAGGAGCTCATCCCAGCCCTGCATCCAGGGGGTTCCCAGGGCACGGCACTCTCTGCAAACTCCAGCAACAGCTGAAGGTGTTTGTGCTCACTGGGTTTATGTCCCCTCACACACACACAGAGGATGTTCAGGGCTGTGTCTTGTCCGTGCCCTGCAAACACGGACTCCTGACCCGGTCACTGGATGTCCCTCCATGGAGGGAAGAACAACCTCTGTGACCTGGGGAGAGAGGCCACTGCTGGCAGCGGCGCTGCCTTTGCCAGGGCACTGCTGGCTGCCCCCACCCTGAACACTGCCACCCTTTGCTGCTCAGTGCTGCTTTCCTCTCCAGGGCGCTGCGCTGGGCACATCCTTGAGAGAAAATGGGGAAGGAGATGGAAGCTTTCAGGCCCTGCACTGGGGAGATGCCCTTGCATGATGGAAATGCTGCTGCAGAGCCCAGCTCTGTCCCAGCAGTGCCCACGGCCTGTCCCTGCCTGCAGTCCCTGGGCAGTCCCACAGCAGGACTGGGACCCAGCTGACAGAGCCCTGAGGCCTGAAACCAACGCAGGGGCTCTGCAGGGGAGTGTGGAAGGGAAGGAAGAGGAGCTGACGGAGGAGAAGCCCTGGGGCTCCCTGGCAGTGCTGTGCTGCTGGGACTCTTTTCTCCCCCAGCTCTGCCCAGAGGCACCGACCCTGCAGCT
Source organism: Monarcha castaneiventris obscurior (assembly GCA_026261815.1). Classification (NCBI taxonomy): domain Eukaryota; kingdom Metazoa; phylum Chordata; class Aves; order Passeriformes; family Monarchidae; genus Monarcha; species Monarcha castaneiventris. The sequence goes on along the minus strand of JAMPIT010000514.1, from coordinate 6,406 downwards.
CCAGAGAAGTCAGGGAGGAAAGATGTCAGGGAAACAAGACAACACAGGCTTCTTTATTTTGTTCCAGCACACACATATTGGAGTCCAGCTCCCCGTTTATACAGTCTCTGGGTCACACTGGGAAGGCAAATACAAAATTAAAAATGGAACAGGCAAAGATTTTTGGGTGAACAAATTCACAGCAGTGTAACACCTGTGTCAGCAGCAACAACCACAGGACACAGAGTGGGCATTAATGAGTGACATCAGAACAGCTCTGCAGGAGAATGACAGTTTATTGCTTCTGAAAACCACCCAGTGATCATTTTCCTCAGGGCATCCTTGAGCTCCTGGTTCCTCAGGCTGTAGATGAGGGGGTTCAGGGCTGGAGGCACCACCGAGTACAGAACTGACAGGGCCAGATCCAGGGATGGGGACGAGATGGAGGGGGGCTTCAGATGGTAAAATATGGCAGTGCTGACAAACAGGGAGACCACGGCCAGGTGAGGGAGGCATGTGGAAAAGGCTTTGTGCCGTCCCTGCTCAGAGGGGATCCTCAGCACAACCCTGAAGATCTGCACATAGGAGAAAACAATGAACACAAAACATGCGAGTCCTAAACAGGCACTAACCATGAGAAGGCCAAGTTCCCTGAGTTGGGAGTGTGAGCAGGAGAGCTTGAGGATCTGGGGCACTTCACAGAAGAACTGGCCCAGGGCATTGCCCTGGCACAGGGGCAGGGAAAATGTACTGATTGTATGTAGGAGAGAGTTGAGAAAGGCACTGGCCCAGGCAGCTGCTGCCATGTGGGCACAAGCTCTGCTGCCCAGGAGGGTCCCGTAGTGCAGGGGTTTGCAGATGGACACGTAGCGGTCGTAGCACATGATGGTGAGGAGGGAAAACTCTGCTGAGAGGAAGAACAGAAAGAAAAAGAGCTGAGCAGCACATGCTGAGTAGGAGATGTGCCTGGTGCCCCAGAGGGAATTGTGCATGGCTTTGGGCACAGTGGTGCAGATGCAGCCCAGGTCGCTGAGGGCCAGGTTGAGCAGGAAGAAGAACATGGGGGTGTGCAGGTGCTGGCCGCAGGCTACGGCGCTGATGATGAGGCCGTTGCCCAGGAGGGCAGCCAGGGAGATGCCCAGCAAGAGGCAGAAGTGCAGGAGCTGCAGCTGCCGCGTGTCTGCCAATGCCAGCAGGAGGAAGTGGCTGATGGAGCTGCTGTTGGACATTTGCTTGTCCGGTCACTGGGTTCTGCCATGGAGGAAAAGACAGGGAAGAGTTAGAGGAGATGTCTGTAACCACAATCAAAGCCATTTCCCATCCACCCTCCCCTGGAACACACAGACACCCTTTTGTTTTTAAGAGCACTGAGGTTTTTGTTTTTAAGCTCTGCCCATATCTCTCCTGGTAATTTTGGATATCAGAAACCCTCAGCATTTCTGCTGTCCTCAGGGAGAACAGAACAACTTTTGCGAGGCCAGATGATGAGTGGAGACTCAGGGGAGATGCTCTGTCATTCTCACCTGTTCAGAATTTCTCCGTCTCACTTTTCTCAAATGCAGAATGATCACCCTCCCATGTTTCCCTTAAACATCACCAGGTGCTGCTGGGAGGAGACGGATCCACCACAGACCCCCAAATGTCTGTCCCTCTCTCAAGGTCTCAGCACCACATTCATAGCTGAGGACACCCCTGGCTCATTTCACCACCCCAACAGCATTTTCACACTTGTAGCATCTCTGCTTTTCTCCCTGGGGCTTTCAGGTAACACAAAAATGCTACAGGACACATTTGGTTCCTGGAGGAAGCTCCCAGCTTGGAAGGAAAGCTCGGGGAGAGAGCCAAGAGTGCCAGGGATGGCAGTGGATGAAGGGAGATGGAGCTCCTGGCCTGGCTGCACTGCCAGCACTGCCCACAGCCGGGCACTGGGGACAGCGTCACCCTGAGCCAGCCGTGCCCCCTGCCAGAGCCCCCCAGTGCCGGGCAGCTGCTCCCAGCCCTGTGCTCTGCAGAGGGAACTGGGCCCGGGGCTGCAGAGCTGCCCCACGGCTCTGCTGCAGCTCTGCCTGCCCAGGAGGGGCTTCACGCCTTGGAGCCCCGGCCCTGAGGGCAGAGGCTTGGCTGGGGGGGACAGCAGGGAGGGGGCTTGTTCACAGGGAGGGGCTGCACTGGAGGGGATCCTCTGGAGATCTCTAAACTCTCCCTGCCACATTTCTGGGTTTGTTTTCTCTCATTCCCTGACCTCCTCTCTGCTTCCTGGAGATTTTCCCCCTGGAGCTGTTTCCCTGTGCCTGATCTCTCCCTGCCAGCACTCACAGACCCCAAATCTCTGTGCTCTCTCCTTGGCCCTACAGAAAGCTGCCTGTGTGCAGGGCACTGGCTGGGGGCAGGTTCTGTTTGCAGCTTGAAGAAAGGACAGCTCAGACTGAGCCTGACGGGTGCAGCCAAGGTGATGCTGGTGCTGTCCATGGGCACAGGAGTGGCTGAAAGCACATGAGGGATCTCCTGTGCACCTGCTGATCACTAAAAGTAACAGTTCAGATAACCCAGGGACTTGACAAAATTCATAATACCTTTAATATTTATCCTCCCTCCCAACCATTCTCCAATAGCAGGAAATTGAAAACAAAGCCTCAGGAAATTTCCTCATTTCTACAAAAATCCCTGTATTGGAAATATTCTATGAGTGATCAGAAACCGTCAGCACATCAGAGCCGCATGAGCATTTCACCTCCACTACACTCGAGATGCTCTGAGTTGTACTCACAGAATCCGTAGACATTGGGATGTTGCAGCTTCAGGAGATCCCTGCAAGAGCTGCAGCTGCCTTGTCCTGCAGCCAGAGGCTTCCTGTGCCAGGGGCTGGCAGTGATTGTCCCGCAGTCACTTGTCAGCCCCTTGGCAGCCCAGGCTGAGCTGAAGGCCTGGGTGCCTCTGTGCTGTGCCCGGGCTGGCTGCAGGCAGTGCCCCAGCCCTGCTGGGCTGTGCACAGGAGCTGCTCCTGGCCAGAGCTGTCTCTCTGCAGCGCTGCCGCTTGCCAGGAGCTGCCTCTGTGCCAGGAGCCCGGCCCAGCTCAGCAGCACAGACACAGCACAAGCACTTTCATGACCCTCTCGGGCCTTGCTGCTGAGGCCCTCAACATCAGGCCCTCACAGGGACTTGCAGAAACCTCTCAAGAATTCAAGTCAGAATGGAACTGCAAAGTTTCTTGAAGTTTTAATGGGTCCCAGTGAGGGACAGGAGTGAGAAAGTGTCCCCAGGCTGCAGTCAGAGCAGAGAACTGGAGGCAGGGATGCCAGGTGGGGACAAAGAGAAGCCAAGTCTTGGTGCCCTGGGGCCCAGCAGCGTCTGTGCCAGCAAGGGCTGTGAGGAGACACCTTGTGCTGAGGCCCTGGGGCCTCCTGGCACAGCCCCAGCAAGGCTGGGCACTGTCACCCCCTTGTGCTGCCCTCAGCATCCCCCCCACATCCCAGTGGCCTCAGGGATCTGCTGCAAGGAGTCCCTGGGGAGCCTTGCTCAGGAATGGCCCTGGGGGGCTCCTCAATGCTCCCAGGGACTGCAGCTTTTTCCAAGCACTTTGCCTTTGGCTTTTGCCTGGGACTCTCTGAGAGCTTCCTGCAATCCTGGCCTCCAATTATCTGCCCTAATGAGTCCCTGGAGATTCTTTCTCAGTAACAATACTCACTGGGGCTCATTAATGCTTCAGGTACTAAAGTTTTTTAAAGTACTTGGTGCTTTCCTTTCAATACCAACTCTCTGAGAGGTTTTTTCCAATCATGGCCTCCAATTATCTCCTTTAATGAGTCCCTTGAGAGCTTTGCATTGACACTCAGTGGGGCTCATTAATGCTCTGAGATACTCAAGGTTTTGAAGGTACTTTGGATTTTCCTTCCCACACTGAGTCTCTGAGAGGTTTTTGTGCAATCCTGGCCTCCAATTCTCTCCTCCAAGGAGTCCATGAGGAGCCTGTGTTGGGCATGGACCTCAGTGGGAACCATCAATGCCTCGAGACACTTTGGGTGTTTCCTCTGCCTTTGACTCCTGGAAAGGTTTGTGCAATCTCCTCTCAGGCCCTGAGCTTCAAGGGCTCAGCCCCAAATGCACCACGGGGCTCATTAGGATCAAGCAAGCCCTGACAAACCCTGGCTCTGCCTTGATTTCCCTTTGCTCTGGTGCAGTTCATTAGGAAGGTTTCCTTCTCCAGTTATGGAGAAATATTTCAAAGAGCTTCTAAAAAACATGCATTCGTATTTTAAAGGGTGTATTTTATTGCTTTTCTCTTTAGACAAGAGGTGAGTGCAGCATTCTGTGATCGATATTGATCCAGGGTCTCTCCTAAGGAGGTCTGGCCTGGTCAGTGAAGATGTGTCTTGAGGTCTGACCCAGTGTGGACAACCCTGCTCCACATTCCCAACCCCATCCTGTCTCTCCTCACTCACCTGGGACCTGCTGTGCTTGGAGAACTGGCTGCACTCAGCCAAAGATGGGTATCTCCCCCCCTTTCTTTTTTCTTGGAAGCAATCTAAAACTCCTGAGTTTCCCCATTGAAAACAGACACCCTCCTCAAGTGTGTGCCAATTCCAGGCTGCCACCAAGGAGGTTCCCCCTTCCCCAAGGCAGAACCATGCAAGGAATGTTTCACACCTTCGGGCTCCAAGGTTCCACGAGGCCCTGCTGTGTCACAAAGGCCCCTTGGTTCCAGTGGCCCCACAGTGTCACAGGGGTCTCCTTTTTCCTGCAGCAACCAGCACAAACCCCACTGCCAGGGCCAAATGCCTGGGAAGAAGGAGCAAGGGGGGACATTTGGAGGGATGGATTTTGTCTTCCCAGGTGCCAGGGACGTGGGGTGGGGCCCTGCTGTCCTGGAGATGGCTGAACACCGGCCTGCCCATGGGAAGGGCTAAGAGACAACAACCTCTGTCCATGGAACTACAACAGCAGAGAGCTCAGGCAGAAGGCCGGGTTTGAAAGGCTCTCACCAGCACAGGAAAGGTCAGTCTAGGACATTTTATTGAAAGCTGACAATGACCACCAAATAGCAAGTGAAACAGTTTCAGCTCTCTGTGTGCCCTGAGAGCAGCTGGAATCTTTTCAGCAGTCTGAGCTGTTCCATGCCTTGCTTAGGGCGGGGGTCTCGGATCTTTCAGCTCTGTTCTCCTGGGGGGCTTCTCTTCCCAGGCCGGCTCTAAAAGCGGAATAAAACAGCGGCGTGAGGCACAGCACAAAGAAGCAGCGAGCCGATCCCTTTACAAAGTGCCCTGGCAGTGCCATTTCCCGAGCGATCCTCAGCAGCCCGGGCTGCAAACAAACCCCGCTCAGGCGAGCACAGGATCCGCAGCCAGCGCTGAGCAGCAGCTCGAGCCCAGCAGGGCCTTGGAGGAGGCGGGGGCGAGCCCCGGGCCGGCTTCCAGAGGGGCTGCGGGGCTGGGGGCGATGGCGCCGAGCGCCCTGCCCGTGTCCCCCTCGGCTCTGCGGCGCCACGGGGACAGAGCCCGGGGCCGGGGCTCGGTCCCTGCTGCCACAAGGGCGCTGCCGAGGGCTCCCCGCCCGCCGGGGCCGGGGCGGCGCTGAGGGAGCGGCGCCGCCATTGCTGCCGCCCTCAGGGGCTCTGAGGGGAGCGCGGCTCCCGCCAGCCCCGCTCGGCTGCGGGGAGGGACAGAGACAGGAAAGGGAGAGAGGGGAAAGAGAGAGAGAATAATGAGAGAGTAAAGAGAGAGAGTAAAAAGGGAGTAAATAGAGAATAAAGGGAGTAAAGAGAGAGTAAATGTGATAGATGCTGTAATATTGGCTTTCTGCAAATGTTGAATGATGTTAAAATAGCTTTTGTAATAGATATTATAAGAGTAGCTTTATTATAGATATATGCCATATGTATAATGTAGCTTTGTTATGAAGATGTAGTTTCTTTTTTAACAATAACTGATGTCTTTATTTCTATCATTTTAACCTAAAGGTTCCCCATAATAATGAAATAGCTATGCTTGTGAGCTCTGTGCTTGGTTGGATAACATCCAACCAACGTGTGTTGAGGACCCCTGCTACTGACGTGCCAACTATCAGCAACCACCATCGGCAGAGACCATGGACCAAAGCCGCTCTGGAGGTGATAATAAAAACGGACTAAAACCACAGACAAGAAATGCGCTTGCTCTAAAAAGGCGGACCCAAGGAGGAGCTAGGCTAAACAGTTCCTGGAACATGTAAACTAGTTTGAAGAAAAGTTTGAAGATGCATAATTGTTTATGAATATGTGATAGACTGATGTGTATGTAAAGGGGGTCTCCGAAGTAGCAGGTGTGCTCTTGGCTGAGCGCCAAAGCACCCAGCACTGTGAATTTTGCTTTATTATCTTATAATAAGGGACATATTGTCCTTTATTAAACGTTTAATTCCTAACAGGAGAGTGAACCTCGTTTTTCACACTGAG